>JAENPR010000149.1:600000-1108734 GCA_018135685.1 Themeda triandra | reverse complement strand
CGAGAGTATGAAGACGGCCAACTACCATGGATGATATGTGATAATACAAAGGCTCACAATCTGTCCATCGACCAAAAAATTGCCACTCCAATAATATCTATTGATCCTTTAAGCATCCTGCCTCTACAAAGCAACACCAATTACCATTCAGGTACATGACTGCCATTTGTCCTTATTAATAAGCTTAACTTTACAGCAATAGTAATATTTTTTTTTTCATAAATGCAGCAATATCAAAGCTGAATGATGGATTTGCAAGTGACCTAAGTGTAGACTATGATCTCACTGCTCCAGACTTTAGCTATTTGATGGTCAACGAACTTAAAGAGTATTACAACAACAAGAATCGTATCTTCATCGCCTGCAAGAAAAAAACTATTACAATGAGCCTTGCATTGGCAGAGTATATGGAGAAATTTGAGTGCAAATTATTGGAGAAAATGGAAACAATTGCTATGATTCACGGTAGTAGCCCAAGAATTGTTGAGCAGTTGAAGACTATCTCTGTAGAAGTATCTATTGAGAACACACCCACGGAGAATCTTATCAAATCAGCAAATGAGACATTTGATACAACTATTGAATTACAGAGATACCGAGACATCATATCAGTTTACAAGGTAATGCAACATGTTGCCCTACTTAAAATTAGGATCAATACTTTTACTGCATGCAAAATTGCTCACATATTAGTTCCAAATATAGGTGGCTCTACCTAACCGTTACACTTCACGTCTTAAAAAAATACTTGCTGTTGCCACAAGACATGTATATGGCACTGATGCTACTATGACAACAATGCCTATTCAAAACGGTGGTTATGAGACACATCTTTCAATAGGGCCAGCCACTTATGTACACAGGCAAACCACTACAAAAACTCCAACAAGAGTTGAAACAACTGCGATATACCAGTCTTTGAAGCATATCACCAACATACTTGCATATCAAGTTGTGGACCTAAATTTCCAACTCTAGCAAATCTTGTGTTTGCTATTAACAAGCACAACAGAGATATAGTCCTCCTTCAGTCCTGTGTGAATTCAATAATAGACCACGCAGAAACTCTACACCAATGGTTCACAGCATTAGAAGTGCTATTATCAAATTCAGCTACAACCCACGCTGGGCCATCAAACTTGCAGAACTCAGTACAAGAGATCCTACAATCTACAAGACAATATTATGCAGATGCTATTGAATTATTTCATGCATTCAATGATTTGAAGGTAAAATGTTTTGGCAACTTCTTATCTTAACAAACAAGTTTGGGAAAACAACAATTACTCTAACAGCATTACTTGCTGTTGACGGTAGTTAACGTCTATTTTTAACCGTCAACATAACTTCTATAACTGCAAAAAGTTGATCACCAGCATAGGTCTAGAGGTTTGAGCTAACAAATTCCACGAGTTTTGGTGCATCTGTGTTTGCGAGAGTTATACAGAGGAATGAGCTAAAATGGACAAAGTCATCAAATAAAAGTATCTCAAATGATGAATTGGACCACATTGCGAAGGGCTCATCGAGACGATCGAAATGGATATATTATTTGCTATATTTAGGAGCCCGGAATAAAAAGATATGAAGCGAGAAAGATTCACATGAAATGATACCGACGTCACGACAAACACCGACACACGGGACCCACCGCGCAGCGTGTCGGCCGGCAGCCGGCAAAGCGGGCTGGCAGAGGGCCCCGCGCGCCGCGGCTGTCGGCCTGCGCAGGGAGCACGCGCCCACGCCACCCAATCGCGGAGCGACACGTGGCGCCCAAGGCCAACGCGCACGCGCGGGGCGCCCGAGCGCGAGGCGGGACGCGGCTTTTCCCCTCCGGCGGGACGGATAAAGCGGCGCGGGGAGTGGGCTCGAGCCGGGCCGAGCGGTCTGCTCGCCCAGGGAAAGCGGGTGGGCAGGAACCGGCGGCCCACCGCCCGGAAAGTTCTAGATTTCTCCAGAAAATGCTACCAGCGCCTGGTTCGGCCGGTTCAGGTCTGGTTCAGGCCCTTAGAGGCCGGTTCTTGACCGGTTTTCAGCGCAGATCGACTAGGGAATATGCCAAGATTATTCTCTTCATCTCCACCCTCCATTTATGTCGGTTTTATCTAAGGGTGGAGAATAAATGTGACGCGGATCGATGATGTGGCGATTCCTTAAGGGTTACTCCACCCAGGGCTATATAAGGAGGGCGCCCCCCCTAGGGTTGGCCATCATTATTCTTCTACAGATCAAAAACTAGGGTTTCATCTTCCATCCAAGTAGAAGAAGGTCCCTCTAGTTCATCTAGTTCTAGTCTAGTTCATCTAGTTCTAGTTCTAGTTCGTCTAGTTGTATCTAGAAAATAGAGAGAGAAGAGGAGAGAGCTGAGGAGGAGCCGGGCCTGTCGGATCTTCCTCAACATTGTACTTTTGCAGCATCTAGTTCGTCTTCCAGCTACTCTCCAGGTTCATCAACTCTTAATTCCTGAGTTCTTTATTTACTTTCAGCATTTACTTTCAAGTTATTTATTGGATTCCCGCTTGCATCAAGTGCTCTAGTCTTTGCAACGCTAGAGTAGTAATTAATAGATTAGGCGTGGTGCTTAGTCTGGTGATTACCTGGAATTGCACCCAATCCTGCGGATTGTTGTGGTAGCCCTAGGGTAGTGACAGCCCTAACGGCCGACGTATTCCACCTCGTTCGGATTGGTGTCTGTAGGACCGTAGTCGAGCTTCCTAGCCCCCATCTCATCCCTTTCTCGTAGGTTAGTGTTCGATGTCCCAAAATAAGTAATCTTGAAGTAACCTTGATTTCTAGATCAATCTAGAGAACTCATAGGAAAATACTTTCTTTCTCTCCACAAAAATATATAGTTATCCCTGGGCGTTCTTGAACTTCAACTAGTGCACTTCACGTTCCCCGTGGAAAATCGATACCTGAATACTCCCGGGTGGAAGCTACAGCGGTATCCGTGCGCTTGCGGATTATTTCTGTGTGCGTTTAAAATACCCAACAAGCTTTCTGGCACCGTTGCCGGGGAACGGTAGCTGTGCTAGTTTCGAGCCAAGTCATCCGTGTATCCTTTTTCCTTTTACCACCTTTCTCACCTCACCACAAACATCTACCACTTTACAACATGGATTTCACTCCTATCTATAAATTCTTTGCTCCAAAGGGCGACTTGTTGGAGCCCCCACCATCATCAGATCCCATTCTTACAGATGCCTATGAGCTTCGCCCTGCTTTCATAGACATGTTTCGGGGGTTATCCTTCTCCTGGGTTAGCGACGAAGATCCATACAGCCACCTTAGGGAATTTGAGCAATTGTGTTCTTGTCGGACTATTGCCGGCATGACACAAGAGACTCTTAAATGGAAATTGTTTCCATTCTCACTTTCGGGAAGAGCGAAAAAATGGCATGCTCATTCTGTAAGAGGCGTAAATGGAAATTGGGAGGAACTTCGAGAAAAGTTTTCTCTTGCTTTCTTCCCCCTTTATAAAGTCGACCTTAGAATAGAAGTTCTTAAATTCCAACAAAAAGAGAAGGAGACATTAGGAGCAGCTTGGGCTAGATTCTCAAGCCTCACCAATTCTCGGTCCAAACCTTGCCTTGCCCGACCATGTCTTGCACTATCACTTTTATCGTGGTCTTAACAAGGAAGCTGCTCTACATCTCGACCTTGCTTCAGAGGTTCATTCTCGCATAAACTCATTAGTGAAGGGAAAGCCATCCTAGAAAGAATACTTGAAAACACCCCTTACACTGGCATTTTTGATGAGTTTCCTGAAGAAGAAAAAGAAGTCGAGCCTAGCCCCAAACCAAAAGAGGAGGAAATCACAACCGAATTAGCAATTCCAATTGCCTCTTCTAATGATGTGGTTGTTGAGAAACCTCCCATTAAGGGAAAGCAAGCTCAACTAGAGGATGATGAACCATCTCCTTTAGAGCTTCCCTTTGAATTCGAGGAAGATTTCTTTGAAGATTATGGAAATGCCTCAAATTTTCCAATCCAAGTGAGACCTCGAGCAAAGACCACTCCATCTAATCAACAGAAAGAATTGATGGCCATAGAACATATTCAAAGCCTTTCAGCTATCATGAGTTATGAATGGCTAAGAGAAGCAGAGTTATCTCCTGAGGTAGCTCGAATCACTTTTCCATCCACCATTCTTTTGTGCCAAGTTAGAGGGTCCGCTAGAAGAGGCCACTACAATCCTTCGTCGGGATAAATATTATTTCAAAAGAGTTAGTTAGAACTCTTTATCCCGACACATCCTTAACCCCATCTCAAAAACTTCTACAAGATCCATCGATTTATTTTAGAAAGTCATGGGGTATTGAGGACCGTTCCTATCGGAATCAAGAACTCGGGATATGTCTAGATTTTCACATCTTTGACATTCCGAGAGATTCCTCTCTTGATTGGCGAGACCAATCATGAGACTACTACAGGGAACAACCATTACGAGGTCATTTAGATTTCAAGGTTGGGAATTCCACTATTGTTGTTCCTCTTGATCGATCGCTTAACACGATAGTGGAACCCAAACCCGAACCCGACCCTATTGAGGAGGTCTTAATGGTGTCTCAAGAGGAGATGACTCAACCATTCTTCGATGGAGAACACTTTGTTCAAGAAGAAGATGAGTCGGCGCCATTGAGCTAGACATAAATGAACAACCTCCACCTCCTTCGATAGAGCTAAAACCTCTTCCTCCCGGCCTTAAATATGTCTTTCTTCACAACAACCCAAACACTCCAAAGAATCATCGGTGACAAGCTTTCTCAATATGAAGAACAACAACTTGTCACCGTCCTTGAAAGACATAGATCGGCTTTTGGCTACTCACTCGAAGACCTCGGGGGCATTAGTCCCGCTCTTTGCACGCATCGTATCCCTACGGATCCCAATTGTACACCCTCAAGGGAGCCACACGCGTCGTAGACTTAACAATGCTATGCGAGAGGTTGTTAAGAAAGAGGTCCTTAAACTCCTACATGCTGGGATTATTTATCCCGTGCCACATAGCGAGTGGGTTAGTCCTGTCCAAGTAGTGCCAAAGAAAGGAGGAATGACAGTTGTTGAGAATGAGAAGAATGAACTCATCCCTCAACGAATAGTCACTGGGTGGCGTATGTGCATTGATTATAGAAAACTCAACAAGGCTACAAAGAAAGATCACTTCCCATTACCCTTCATTGATGAAATGCTGGAACGGCTTGCAAATCACTCTTTCTATTGTTTCCTTGATGGTTATTCGGATATCACCAAATCCCGATCCACCCCGATGACCCAAATAAGACCACTTTCACATGCCCGTATGGAACTTTTGCATACCGACGAATGTCGTTCGGGCCGTGCAATGCTCCAGCTTCTTTCCAACGGTGCATGATGTCTATTTTCGTGACATGATCGAGAAAATCATGGAAGTGTTCATGGATGATTTTACCATCTATGGCAAAACCTTTGATCATTGTCTCGGAGAATCTAGACAAAGTCTTACAAATGATGTGAAGAAAAGCACTTAGTCCTAAACTGGGAGAAATGCCATTTTATGGTTCAGAAGGAATAGTGTTAGGACATAAAGTGTCGGAACGTGGGATAGAAGTGGATAGAGCAAAGATTGAAGTTATTGAAAAACTTCCACCTCCCATAAATGTGAAAGGAATCCGTAGCTTCTTGGGACATGCGGGGTTCTATAGGCGATTTATAAAGAATTTCTCTCAAATCGCTAGACCCTTGACTAGTCTCCTAGCTAAGGATGCACCTTTCATCTTTGATGATGAGTGTCATGAATCTTTTCAAATCCTTAAAGAAGCACTCATCTCAGCTCAATCATCCAACCACCTGATTGGGAGCTTCCTTTGAGATCATGTGTGATGCTAGCGACTTTGCGGTTGGTGCCGTTTTAGGCCAAACCAAGGATAAGAAGCATTATGCCATATCCTACGCTAGCAAAACCTTATCCCACCACACACTCAATTATGCTACAACTGAAAAAGAGCTATTGGCTGTTGTCTTTGCTATAGACAAGTTTAGATCTTACTTAGTGGGGGCAAAGGTAATTGTCTATTCGGATCATGCTTTGCTCTTAAGTACCTCCTCACTAAGAAAGATGCTAAGCCTCGACTAATTCGATGGATTCTTCTACTCCAAGAGTTTGACTTAGAAATCGAGATAGAAAAGGAGTAGAAAATTTGTAGCCGATCACTTGTCTAGGCTTCGATAAGGAAACACATGAGCTTCCCATCAATGACTACCTAAGGGATGACACCCTACTCAAAATTCAAGACTCGATCCATGGTACGCGAGACATCGTAAACTTTATAGTGAAAGGCTATGTCCCACCTGGTGCAAACAAAAGAAAATTGGTACATGATAGCCATTTTCACTATTGGGATGAGCCTTACCTTTTTCGAGTCTGCGCCGATGGAGTGTTGAGGAGATGTGTTCCTATGGCCGAGGCTATTCAAATTATGGATAGATGCCACTCCTCGCCATATGGAGGACACTATGGAGCATTCCGGACACATGCCAAGATCTGGCAAAGTGGTTTTTTCTGGCCAACGATGTATGAAGATACAAAGGAGTTTGTCAGGAGATGCCACCGATGTCAAAACATGGGAATATCAACTCACGAAATGCAATGCCTCTCACAAACAATCTCCAAGTTGAACTCTTCGATGTTTGGGGCATTGATTTCATGGGACCATTCCCTATGTCCGGAAATTGTGAGTACATTTTAGTAGCTGTGGACTATGTGTCCAAATGGGTAGAAGCATTGCCCTGTCGTAAAGCTGATTCAAAACATGCCAAGAGAATG
The DNA here is from genome assembly GCA_018135685.1 of Themeda triandra. Taxonomy (NCBI): domain Eukaryota; kingdom Viridiplantae; phylum Streptophyta; class Magnoliopsida; order Poales; family Poaceae; genus Themeda; species Themeda triandra. The sequence goes on along the minus strand of JAENPR010000149.1, from coordinate 1,101,929 downwards.
TTCCATGAAGTAATCTTTCCTCGCTTTGGTACACCCCGGATAGTCATAAGTGATGGAGGTTCCCACTTCATCGATAGACTCTTCCGGAAGTATCTAGCGGATCATGGAATTCGTCACAATGTCGCTACGGTTTACCATCCTCAGACTAGCGATCAAGCAGAAACATCTAATAAACAAATTAAAAATATTTTGCAAAAGACCGTAGATGAAATGGGTAAAGGATGGAAAGACAAACTCCCTGATGCACTTTGGGCTTACCGAATCGCATACAAAACACCCATAGGCATGTCACCTTATCAACTTGTATATGGGAAGACGTGCCATTTGCCTGTGGAATTAGAGTTCAAAGCTCACTGGGCAATCAAGAAATGGAACATGGATCTCCACCTAGCTAGCAAGAATCGTCTGATGCAACTATCTGAGCTAGAAGAGTGGAGAGAAAAGGCCTACCATAGTTCCAAGATCTACAAAGAGAGAACCAAAAGGTGGCATGATAAGAGAATCAAGCACAAGGAGTTTAAGCCTGGAGATAAGGTTCTACTGTTTAATTCAAGGGTTAAGCTCTTTGGACATGGAAAGTTGCGAAGTAAGTGGGATGGACCATACAAAGTCATTGACACTTCAACCCACGGGGCCATTACCATCCAAGACAATGTAGGAAACACTTCTAAAGTAAACGATCAACGCTTGAAAGTGTATCTTGAGCCACAAATCAGCACGGTTGAGGAACTCGATGTCATTGAGTTCATAGAATTCCCACATTAAAACTCAATCAATCGAAGCTCTAGACAACTAATGCTCGATTACCTAACCCTTAACATGCTCCACGAGTTTTGTTGTCTATTTGAGTTCTGCAGGATATGCGAAATTGAGAAGAGTAAGACCTACATCAACCCACAAGAGTGAATGACTATGCCAACATCTAGCTTGGGGGAGAGCACCCCCATTTATCTAGCTAAGTATTTCTTGTTCCCATCTTATTTATTTTAATTAGCTTGCTATATTTTTGTATAATGTCTAAATTTGTTAAATAAAAGAGAGTGTACAAGTTCTTGCTTGCTAAAATAAATCCCTAGAATAAACTCTTTGGAATTGATGAATATTTGCTCTGCCGTAATTCCTTTCAAGTGCCTGTTTTCAACCTAGAACTCTCCCAAGTTTTGGACACACCGTTTTGATCTAAGATTTACTCGAACCCGAAACCCGTGGGTAGCGAATGCTTGATCTAAGTCTAGGTAGTTGACGGGTATGATATGGGAAGGTCTCGAGCCGCTTTGTTTATCTTGTTCTAAGTGATACTAGAGTTCTGAGAATTTATCTTTTGAAAATTCAAAATATTGCATGATGAGTTCCCGTATGACGAGTTTAAATTCCTACCACAAACCATATATACATGATTGCTAGACTAGGAAGTCCACTTATACTTACTTATGCTTTGAGTGTGGTCGATTGTGTTGACTCATAGAAACTCGTCATACAGTTAAAGTCAAGATCACACACACGTACATCATGCACCCCTCGCTACTTCTACCCTGGAAGTACGCGCCACCATATTCATCCATTTAGACACATCCTAAAATTGTTCTACTCCTACACTGGGAGTGAGCATCAAAAATATCCCTTCATCCATTGCTAGCCCTTTTGTTATCGAATAAAGCTCCAAGTATGTGTTTGCTGCTACATCCGTCAATTTTTCCAAAGAAGAGATCCCTGGTGCTTCATCAAAAAAAAGAGGAAAAGAAAAAAAAGAGAAAAAAAGAAAGAATAGCAAGAGAACAGAATGTTCCAACATAGAGAGATTTCCAATGCAGTCAAGTTCTCCCAAATTCTTCATAATTCAAGGGAGGTATGAATTTCTTCAAGGAGCAAAAGTAGAAGTTAGGTGTTCACCATCATCATCCCCTTTCCCCTTCGTTTCTACTTACATCTATCATCACCATTGGCCACTATCACTATATACCCACTTAACCTATATATAGGACCACACACATGCACATCTTGATTTGTTGTATGTCCAGTTTCTTCGGATCCATGGTTTGACTATGCAACATAAGTATAAGCTCCCACCTACAAACTCCACATAAGCCTATTAGAGGTAGGGTGAGAGAGTGAAGGCACAATGTTACTCTGCCTTTTGCCAAAAATACCACATACCTTGAGAGAAGAGAGAAGGCATACAACATTAATGCCTTAGTGAGGATCCAGAAATACCACGTATGAGAGACCTGAAAGGTTCATACAAGGAACTCTGAGTTTTATTTCAAAACTTTGCAAAAACTCCGGAATAATAGTTGATCAAAGATCGAGAAACATGGCACTTGACTTGACCGTTCTATCTTTCAACTACTCAAGACCCAAGTGACGGTTACAAGCCCCATGGTGGAAGGTAATACGGGTAAGTTTGAAGTCAGAATAGTCCACTCTAATCCGAAAGAGAGTTCCTGTTTGAACGCATGTGTACTTTTGAGGCGTGAAAGCATTGTAGCAACTCCTGATCCTTGGCTGAGTTTAGCTTTGCTCGGACGAGCAAAGGTTTAGCTTGGGGAGTTTGTTGACGGTAGTTAACGTCTATTTTTAACCGTCAACATAACTTCTATAACTGCAAAAAGTTGATCACCAGCATAGGTCTAGAGGTTTGAGCTAACAAATTCCACGAGTTTTGGTGCATCTGTGTTTTGCAGAGTTATACAGGGAATGAGCTAAAATGGACAAAGTCATCAAAAAAAGTATCTCAAATGATGAATTGGACCACACCATTGCGAAGGGCTCATCGAGACGATCGAAATGGATATATTATTCGCTATATTTGGAGCCCGGAATAAAAAGATATGAAGCGAGAAAGATTCACATGAAATGATACGACGTCGCCAGACAAACACCGACACACGGACCCACCGCGCAGGCGTGTCGGCCGACAGCCGACAGCGGGCCGTAGGGGCCCCGCGCACCGCGGCTGTCGGCTGCGGGGAGCACGCGCCCACGCCACCCAATCGCAGAGCGACACGTGGCGGGCCCAAGGCCAACGCGCACGTGCGCGGCGCCCGAGCGCGGAGGCGGGACGCGGCTTTTTCCCCTCCGGGGGACAGTGGCGCGCGGGAGTGGGCTCGGAGCCGGGCCGAGCGGCCCGCTCGCCCGGGGAAGCCCGAGGTGGGCCGGGCCGAACCGGCGGCCCAATCGCCGGAAAGTTCTAGATTTCTCCAGAAAATGCTACCAGCGCCTGGTTCGACCGGTTCAGGTCCGGTTCAGGCCCTTAGAGGCCGGTTCTTGACCGGTTTTTAGCGCAGATCGACCAGGGAATATGCCAAGATTATTCTCTTCATCTCCACCCTCTATTTAGTCGGTTTTATCTAAGGGTGGAGAATAAATGTGACGCGGATCGATGATGTGGCGATTCCTTAAGGGTTACTCCACCCAGGGCTATATAAGGAGGGTGCCCCCCCTAGGGTTGGCCATCATTATTCTTCTACAGATCAAAAACTAGGGTTTCATCTTCCATCCAAGTAGAAGAAGGTCCCTCTAGTTCATCTAGTTCTAGTCCAGTTCATCTAGTTCTAGTTCTAGTTCGTCTAGTTGTATCTAGAAAATAGAGAGAGAAGAGGAGAGAGCTGAGGAGGAGCCGGGCCTGTCGGATCTTCCTCAACATTGTACTTTTGCAGCATCTAGTTCGTCTTCCAAACTACTCTCTAGGTTCATCAACTCTTAATTCCCGAGTTCTTTATTTACTTTCAGCATTTACTTTCAAGTTATTTATTGGATTCCCGCTTGCATCAAGTGCTCTAGTCTTTGCAACGCTAGAGTAGTAATTAATAGATTAGGCGTGGTGCTTAGTCCGGCGATTACACAATTGCACCCAATCCCGCGGATTGTTGTGGTAGCCCTAGGGTAGTGACAGCCCTAACGGCCGACGTATTCCACCTCGTTTGGATTGGTGTCTGTAGGACCGTAGTCAGAGCTTCCTAGCCCCCATCTCATCCCTTTCTGTGGTTAGTGTTCTGATGTCCCAAAATAAGTAATCTTGAAGTAACCTTGATTTCTAGATCAATCTAGAGAACTCATAGGAAAATACTTTCTTTCTCTCCACAAAAATATATAGTTATCCCTGGGCGTTCTTGAACCTCAACTAGTGCACTTCACGTTCCCCGTGGAAAATCGATACCTGAATACTCCCGGTGGAAGCTACAGCGGTATCCGTGCGCTTGCGGATTATTTCTGTGTGCGTTTAAAATACCCAACACTTGCAGGAACAATACCTGACAGTATACCTACACCAACCTGTGTCAGACGAAATTCCACAAGACAGACTAACGCATTGAAGAATGGCCCTCCCGAGATGTTTTCGTTCATGTACTTGAAACATAAATAGACATGTACTAAGTATTTAGTTACGAATAATTTACATCGTGTGGCTTCTGGAACTTTGACCATATCCACAACTGAAAATTGCATCTATCCTAACAGTAGATAACAACGCTTCAAAGATTCGAATGGCACACAGTTAGTTCCGAGCGTGCTTACGTAATACAGTTTATGCACACTCGATTACATAAATGTTTACCATAGATCAATTCCTCCACACACCAAGGGGCCAGCCAACAAAATTCTAAATGAAACTACCAACTTTTATTTTTTTTTAAAAAAAGTATATTACTAAAGGCCCATTTTACAACACACCTAACAAAGTAAAAACAAATAAAAAAATGCATGCCAGTGTTTGTTTTTTTTAAAACAATGGCCCATATTGATCAACAACAGCGAACCAGCTACCTTTTTTTTTAAAAAAAATAGGGCCCATCGAATAACATTCACAGCCCACCTAATAAGGCCCATTTTTTTTTAAAAAAAAGACCGTCTAGAAGCTCCTACCAACTACCAGTCACGCTACAGGATCATCACTTACCTCCTTCACCTCCTACGCCACCGACACCTCCACTCATCGCCTACAGGAAGCGAGGGAGCGACATCTTTCGTTGTCTAAGAACTCCAGCTACTTCCATCAAATCCTACCAAACCACAGTTCGGTTCGTTCCTAACAACACAAACACTGGCCTTAGACACCATCGATCGAAAACTACAACAAAATAAGACCTAATCCAAGATTTAGTGTACAGTTCTTGGTACAATCCGTAAGATACGAGCAAAGGAAGGCGGAGGTCACGCCGCGTCGCTTGAATGTAAGTAAAACATCCACTCCACCGTTTTTAAATTCAAGAATCCCTCCAACCACCACAAATCTCGGTATCCAAGTACACACTCGGCCTTTTTTTAAAAAAAAGCAAATGGACTCCGCCCTATCCTAAACAAATATTTCTGCACACCAAACATATGCTTCTGCCTCTTATTCTACACTACTGAAAAAAATAGAATTTCAGCAAAAATGTAAAATCGATAGATGCAGATGAAAATCACATTCATAGCACAACACAACTCTCAGTAAACCGTTCACTATGACAGCATCTCTATATATTTCTATGCCAATTTTTATTTAGTTTACTATGACAGAAAAGACCTAAACTTCTTTTTCTTCCTTTAAAAAAGAACGCAATTCCCAAAAGTAGTGTACCTAACACCACTAGCAGAAATCCAAATCCATAGAGATTTATACATAACTTGAAAAAAAATTTCTTCCCTACGGATGCAAGTACTCTATCATTGCAAGGGACAGAGAACCAGAGATTGATGCAGCTCGAGCAACTCTAATCTACACAGAAATACTAGATTCACTGGCTGAACATATCATAGAGGATAATGTGAGATATAGAAAACCAAATTTCATCATCTATCTTGCAGATCATGTTCTACAGCAGAAGCTTCTCTCGCCCCCAATCCTGCAGACCGCAACATTTACATTAGATTTGGTACCTTGGTCAATTGAAAATGAAGCATCTCTACTCCCATGGATACCAGGTAACTCTCCAACTTTCGCTACACATTACACATCTCTACATTTCTACCAACATTATGTTTTAACTGCATGCAAATATCCTATTGACAACATTCAGAACAATGTACAAGCTCCAAAGACCAAACAACAAAGAGTGCATCCATCGAGATTGACCCGATGGCTATTCTACCTCTGCCATCACCAAAAAAAAGAAACAAAGGTACCTTAACCAATACAATATGTTGAAGAATAAATTCCTCATACTTCATGATCTTAAAGCTTACACTCTTTACAGCTGCACAAGTGCTCAAACAAACCTTTGCTCAAGATTTAGGAATCAATTATGATCTCAGAGCACCTGATTTTAGCTACCTGGTTATCAATGAAACAAAAGATTTCTACACCAAGATTGGAGGCTTTAACCGCTTGCTGGACAAAGAGTAAAATCAATCGCCGATTGTTGACCAATTAACAGCAACACTTGACAACGAAATAGAAGAATTCTGTCTAAGCATGCAGCAATTTTATAACAACGAAGGCAACGATGACATTGAAAACCACAACAACATCACAGGGCAACTGCATGGACTCATTATCAACCAAAGAAAGGAAGCCAACCAAATCTGTTCACTGCTTCAATCAGCTAAAGACAAACATCGACAGCCTATCAACCTACTAGCATTTCAGCAAATGCCTGATCTTCTCAAGGTACACATAGGAACCAAAAAAATGCTCTCCTACCATATCGAACCATGTTTGTATTATATAACAATCTTTTTTTCCTTGTTTTCTTGCAGACACCAGCACCTAAGGAGTTTGCATCAAGGCTCAAAAGAATTCATGACATTTCTACCGTCAAAGCTCATGGACAAGAAGCTACAATATCAACACAGGAAACATTGCCAGGCAAGTTTGAGTCTTACATTACAATTGGTGACCTCACTCTGCATTACAACGAAAGACCTTTAGACAGCAAAGCAAATGTAGAGACCTTGGCAATCTACCACTCCCTTAAATATATAACAAACATCTGGGGATACAGAATCGAAGACCTCAACTATCCAAGCCTATGTGCTCTAATATCAGCAATCAACAACCAAAACTTGGAAATGGCTCTGCTGCATCACTGCTATATAAGCCTCAGCAGTGTTATCAACCAAGCATATACCAAATTAGTCTCTCTGCAAACTGAAATGAAGCAGTCACAGCATAATATGAAACCCTCAAGTTGACTTCATAAGAAGATGCAAGCCCTCACCATAACTACCGAAATCTGTCTTGCGCACGCTGATGAGCCTTCGCAGATATATGAAGCAAATGAGGTACCATGACCACCAAATACAAAATTTTATCCACTGTACTTACCAATTTCTAAATACAGCTTTACAAAAATCATCATCTTTGTTACAGATGGCGTTCCGGTTAGTGAAGATTTCTGCAGAACACCCAGGCCTGGGGACAGACTGTTGGAATTGGCTCGATGGTATCGAACCATAATCATCTAAAGTAGTCAAGGCACAAAAACAAAATTCAAAATGTCTGCATCCAACCAGTACCTGTAATATATTCCAGACAAGTAATTTATGTAATATGAAGTACCGCTATATCGTAGAGTAGAGCAAGACAGATAAACCAGTGACCTCTTATATATATGTATATATATGTGTGTCTATTGTGCATTCCTACCATACAATCCAGCTACCAGTTCACATTATCCGTTAAGATTACTCGAAAATGCTATAAACATCAACAATTATTCTTCAACGATATAAGCACGTGAAAGCGCGCGCCAATCCACTAGTCTATAAAAAAAGTCAATATAACAAAACCACCACGTCCCAGCAGGCCAGCCCTCTCCTATTCCGTGTCCCGTCTCTCTCTCTATTGTCCATTCATCTCCCGGCGACACAACGGTTGTTTGTGGCTCCGGCGACGCGGCACATTTGAGGTAAGCAACGCGAGGCGATGTCCGACTGAAGCCACACTCACTGAACAAATGTACAGCGATTCAGTGAACGCCGGCCGGCAGCTACTGCTGCTTACGGATTCCATTCCATCCCATCCCGAACTGATCTTACGGATTCCATTCCATCCCATCCCGAACTGATGAGAGTAGAAACATGCCCGTGCGTCGGTGCAGTGGTGAATGACGCACGGAAAGATAGTGCCTATCACTGGTAGTTACTGCCTCCGGTCCCTTTTATAAGGGAATACGCGAAACAAGAATCAAACTTCATAATATTTAACTAATAGTTTAGCAAGTAATTTTAACTAATACGATACAAACTCGATATGTTTAGAATTTAGATAAATGGTCAAATATACTCCCTCCATCTCAAATTGTAAGTCATTCAAAGAATTTATTTTTTAATAAAGGATAGAAATTATCCGGCTTCATCTACCCATGGGTAGAATTAGGCCAAATTATTACAGCAATAAAATTAAAAAAAGAATTTGACTAAAAAAATACATCCCCAACAAGGGGCTCGAGTAGTCCTCGCGACCTCTGACTACACCGTGATGTCAACTCCATAAAATAAGATCACCAACATCAAGATGAAGCCACCAAACACGTTTGTCAGACCTAATAAAGGTGTGGAAAACGTTGGACACCGACCACTGTTGAAAACTGGATGTTTCTTCCTTGGCAACAGCACAAGCACTTGGTGCAGACCACCAAACGCCGAGCTGTTATGCCAACTAATGCCACCTCCGCCTTGAGCTGAACACTGAACAGAGTAACGACATAGGAGAACTGCCCAGCCTTGGAGAACAAGAACTTCGACGACGTGCCTGCGCCAGTGCCGCCGGCCCGGAGAAATCAGGCAGGTTTTCACCCAGTTAATGAACGCCCGCGGACATAGCAGGAGACGGACTGACCAACGGCTCCAACAGTGCCTTCAACAAGGTACGTGGCACAGACAGTTCCATTGTCGTGGGCCCGACGTAACACGCCAGACAAGGTTTTCACCTAAACCTCCACCACCACCGTCGACTCTGCGCCCCGCCAACGTGAAAGGCCGCCTTCACCGGAAGATCACCATCAGAGGAGCTCAGAGGGCGGGCAACCTCGGCGCTAGCCATGGACCAGATCCAGACCCAGAGGGTCCAAACCCAACCCGCCACCGCCGTCGCCAGACGAACAACACGCCGGCCGCCGCCGACGAGGGGACGAACCACCACCACACGGATCAGGGAACTGCCGGTAGAGGGATAACCCCAGCCCGGACCGAGGACGCAGGATCCAGGCTCGCAGGGCCCAAATCCGTCCCTCTGCAGCCACAACGACTGCACGCTGATGACGGAGAGACCCGCCACTGCCGCACCGCCCTGCGCCTGCCCGGGCATTTTGGCTAGCGCCGCGCGGTCGTGGACGCGGATCTTGCGGAGCCCCATGCTGCCCGGGTCCTGCGCCGCCACACCACCCGCCGGCCGCCGCCATCACACCTTCGTCTTGCGAGGGCCCCGCCGCCGCCATCCTTGTCGGCTGCCTGCTCTGGCGGCGGCGCGACGGGAATAGAGGTGGGGGGTAGGGAGGACAGCGGCGTGGCTAGGGTTCCACCCAAGCTGCCCGTGTGGAGGCGACGCGGGGGCTGGCCTCTCGGCCTTGACCTGATCCCCCAGTCATTCAAAGAATCTTGGAGAGTCAAATCATTTTAACTTTAACCAAATTTATACGATAAGATAATAATATTTAGGATGTCAACTAAGTAGCATTGGATTGTTCATTATTTTTTTTCATACTGTACTTAATTGATGCCACAAATTTTTATAAATCTCTCTATAATCTTGATCAAACTTGAGATGCTTTGACTTTTCAAGATTTTTGAAATGACTTACAATTTGAGACTCGGGAAGTACTATTCAATGATCATATTTTTATTTTTTTTAAATACATACTAAATGACCGGTCAACTTGTAATTTTGATGATTGTGCCATATTTGACTACGTCTTATAAAAGGGGATGGGAGGCAGTAACTCTACTAGTATAGTAGCGGTGATTTTTCGTATTCAGATGTCCTTTCCTCTATCGTCGCGGCGCATCGCACAAGATTAGTTCTCACCTGTCTCGTCTTATCGCACGCGGTCCTTATTTGGCCTATGGTGGCGATGGCGACAGGTGAGAGATGCATGCTCTATCAAATTTGACGTTTTTTTTCTAATAATAGCCAAATTTACCTTTACAAAACGGATGCTCTAATGCATGCTTTACAAAAAAAACTACATTATTACTGTTATTAGAAAGTATTCTACTTAATAAAACAACAAAATCTTTTTTAGAATTATTCACCAAGGTCAAATGGACGTGAGCTTTTTTTAGCATAGACGTGAGCTTGTTGGGCCTCGCCCAGCAGGCATGCTAAGCGAACCACGCTGCTCTCCTCGCCTCAAGCCGAATCCGACCCAACAACGAGGAGGAGGATGATGAAAGCGGAGATGATGAAAATGTCCGACCCAACAACGAGGAGGAGGATGATGAAAGCGGAGATGATGAAAATGGTGATATAGCGAGAACCAAAGGGTAAGCATGGCGGCAAACCCTCTAGAGGGAGAGGCAGGGAGCCAAAAAGGCAACCCCCGAGGCAAAGCCATCTCGGAAGGGGCGTAGGGCCGCCCTAAGAAAACCGAGAGTCCCGCTCGTAAAGCCGGAACCTCGAGGCAGCCGTGGTGGAAAGAGGAGGAGGAAAAAGAGGACGGCCACGCAAGTGATCGTCTTTGTCGATAATGTGGTGTTGAAATCAGTTCAAGTGATCTCTAACACCTGATGTGATCCAACCATTGAAGATTCATTTTGGTAGCAATGCCAATTGCCCTGCCCATTTCTCACCGATTGTGGCTATTCAAAGACAGTAGTTTTTTTCCCTGAACTTCCAAATGGAGTGTGCCATTTCATTGTAATTGTAAGTCTGTTCAATTCTTCTAAGTGCTTAGGGGTTTCTTTAGGAGAAAATGAAATTGATGTGCATAATTCCTTAGAATTGTTAAGACAAGTAGAAAAACAGAGATTGATGGATAGGAATTTTTTGCCGGAACTTATCCACAGTTTGTTCGACTGAGGAGAGTGTAGATTTAGAAGCTTTAAATTTCATTTGTGCTGATATTGAGGAGGACCTGGGTGATGGGGGGTGTAACCCAAAGGGTTCACATACTCCTGTATCACATCAGAAGGCCTCAAAGTCAGGTGCAAATTCCAAGAGTAAGAGAAAGAAGAGGTATAATAAAAAGTATTCAAGATGAAAGGAATTTTTGGAATTGTAATGGGTTCGCCGATAGTAAGAAATATAGGTTTTTATCGATTTAACAAAAGAAAGAAACTTAGATTTCATTGCCTCATCGGAAACCGGTAGAGCTAATTTCCCGCAATCCACTTTGAATAATATCTGTGCTGGCAGAGATTTTCTATGGCATTGCATGGCCCCGAGGGGCAGGTCCGGTGGCATGATTCTAGGGGTTCATTTCTTAAATTTTGATATAGGAGAAATTGAGGAAGGGGATTTTTTTATTCAGTTTAAGCTTAGGCATAAAGAACAAGATTTCAAATTTAATCTGATTTCTGTCTATGGACCAGCACAGTCGGAACATAAGGCACAGTTCTTATCAGAGGTAGTACGTGTATGTTCTAAAGAATCCCTACCTATCATCATAGGTGGAGACTTTAACATTATACGACGTCCTGATGAGAAAAATAATGATAACTACAATGACAGGTGGCATTTTATGTTCAATGCTGTGATTGATTCCCTTAATTTGAGGGAGTTAGAATTGTCGGGTAGAAAATATACTTGGGCTAATCGGTTACAAAATCAAACTTTTGAAAAATTAGACAGAATTCTCGTTTGCACAGACTTCGAGTCAAAGTTCCCGCATACCACTATACACGCTTTGAACAGGGATATTTCTTATCACACTCCTCTACTATTATCTACAAATAATCCTTCATCGGCTTATCATCCTCAATTCAAGTTTGAATTAGGATGGTTGCTAAGGGATGGATTTTGTGAGATGGTTACTGATGTGTGGCAGAATACCATGGTCAATGGCTCACCAATCGAGAGATGGCAAGCTAAAATTAGAAGGCTTCGCCAATATCTCAGAGGATGGGCAAAGAATGTGAGTGGTGCGTACAAAATAGAAAAAACAATCATTCTGAATAAGTTGGATGAGTTAGACAAAAAAGCAGAGACCACCTTACTTACTCAGGATGAAGTAAATCTTAAACATGTGCTTAACAAGAAATTAGCAGAGCTTTTAAGAGAGGAGGAATTAAAATGGTACCAAAGGGCAAAAGTTAAACACCTACTAGAAGGAGATGCAAACACAAAGTATTATCATTTGCTTGCTAATGGTAGACATCGCAAAACTCGTATTTTTCAGTTGGAAGATGGAAGTAATATAATAACTGGTGATGCTCAGCTTAAAGAGCATATCACCACTTATTATAAAAATCTATTTGGACCCTCAGAGCCATCTACTTGTGTGATGGATGAGGCACGAACGGAGGATATTCCTCAGGTCTCCAAGCTAGAAAATGAGTTTTTGATAGCCCCATTTACGCATGACGAGGCAAGGGCTGCAATTTTCCAAATGGAACATAATAAGGCACCTGGGCTGGATGGTTTCCCCTCAGAGTTTTATCAGGTTTTCTGGAATGTAATTCGAGATGACCTGATGGCTCTATTCTCAGATTTCCATGAGGGAAACTTACTCCTGAATCGCCTTAATTTTGGAACTTTAATCCTGCTACCAAAAAAGAAAGATGCGAAAGTCATTCAGCAGTACAGACCAATATGTCTACTGAATGTGTCTTTCAAAATCTTTACAAAAGTGGCAACTAATAGGCTTACTACCATAGCACAAAAAATAATTAGACCGACGCAGACGGCTTTTTTGCTAGGAAGAAACATCATGGAAGGTGCGGTTATCCTCCATGAAACAATTCATGAGCTACACTCTAAAAAGAAAGATGGAGTCATTTTTAAAATAGATTTTGAAAAGGCATACGATAAAGTTAAATGGAGTTTTCTACGCAACAAACATTGCGAATGAAAGGTTTCTCGTAGAAGTGGTGCCAATGGATTCAGTGCTTTACAGAAGGGGGAAATGTAAACATTAAAGTGAATGATCAATTGGGAAACTACTTCCAAACAAAAAAGGGCTAAGACAAGGTGACCCACTGTTGCCTATACTATTTAACATAGTAGTCGACATGTTGGCCATCCTTATTGCTAGGGCCAAAGCAGAGGGCCAAGTTGAAGGGGTTATTCCTAATTTATTAGACGACGGTTTGTCTATCTTACAATATGCGGATGATACAGTTATTTTCATGAGTCATGATGTTCTAAAGGCGGTAAATATGAAGTTTTTACTAAGCACCTTTGAACAAGTGTCGGGCCTAAAAATAAATTTTCACAAAAGTGAAATTTTTTGCTTCACAAAGGCAAAAGATCATGAAGATTTCTATTCGCAATTGTTTGGTTGTGTCATAGGAAAGTATCCCTTTCGCTATTTAGGCCTCCCCATGAATACTAGAAAGTTAAACAACAAAGATTGGAAAATGATTGAGGAAAGGATGGAAAAAAGGTTGAGTGGTTGGAAAGGAAAGATGCTCTCAGTAGGGGGACGATTGGTGTTAGTAAACTCGGTGCTGTCTAGTTTACCGATGTTTATGATGTCATTCTTTGAAATATCGAGAGGGGTCTTAGAGAAAATTGATATGTTTAGATCACGTTTTTATTGGCAAAACGATCAACATAAGAAAAAATACAGTTAGCAAGATGGGAAGTGTTGTGTCAACCAAAAGATCGGGGAGGTTTAGGAATACAAAACTTGGATATTCGTAATAAATATTTGTTAAGCAAATGGTTGTTTAAATTGCTAAATGAGGATGGAATGTGGCAAGAATTGATAAGAAACAAGTATATAAAAATAAGACTTTAGGGAGTTGTGTTAAGAAACCATCAGATTCACACTTTTGGAAAAGCTTGCTGAACATTAGAGAGTCTTTTATGGAACTTGGCTCCTTTAGGATAAATGATGGGTCCCAGACCAGGTTCTGGTTTGATACTTGGTTGGGAAATAAGCCTCTTAAAGACAAATTTCCTTCATTGTTTAATATAGTCAGAGGAAAACAGGATTCAGTTGCGCAAGTACTTAGGAGTGCCCCCTTCAATATTTCTTTTCGAAGGAATTTAGGAGGGGCAAACCTTAGTGCCTGGCATAGAATTGTTGCATATGTACAGGATATTAACTTGTCGGAGGAAAGGGATGTCTTTGTGTGGGGCTTAAATGCATCGGGTTCCTATACAGTCAAATCCATGTATGATGCGTTGATTAACAATGGAGTTAGAGTGTCACAAGATATTTGACAGATTAAAATACCAATGAAAATTAAAATATTCTCTGGTACTTAAAAAAAGGAGTGGTTCTAACTAAGGACAATTTACTTAGACGTCATTGGGTAGGTGACAAATACTGCAGCTTTTGCCATCATCCTGAAACAATAGACCATCTCTTTTTTGACTGTGCTTATGCCAAATCTTATGGCGTGCTATACATATACTTTTTGGTTTACCTCCTCCAATACATATGGCTGATCTCTTCTTAAGATGGTCAAAAATTGGACAAAAAAAGTATAATTCATTGTTATTAACTCGCAGCAAATGCACTTTTATGGGCAATCTGGTTAACCAGGAATGAAGTGGTTTTTGATAAATGTAGACCAAAAACTCTCTTGCAGGTACTCTTCAGGGGAACGCATTGGCTGCGACAATGGGCAAGCCTGCAATGGCATGATGACCAGCGGGAACAACTTATTCAAGTTGGACAATTCCTAGAAACATCGGCGTTGCAATTTTTTAGTTCCAATGGGTGGTTATCCTCAAGACATATTGATCATGTTTAGTTCTAAAGCTGTATTTCATTTTGGTTTCCCGCTGGTGGTTTGCATAATTGTTGTGCAGCCAGTGTTTGTGCCCTATTGGTAAACATTGTAATAATTGGCGTGATTCTATCTTATGATAGAAGAAGCCGGGTATACATTATCCATTATCTAAAAAGAAATGCTTAACCTATACATCTGTATTCCTCATTGACGATAATCTCTTCGAGTTTAAGGATATTAATGAACCCTTGATGGAGCTGTTCAATCACATGGTACTTGACGAGGACATGACTGATATATGCAACGTGTGCCTTTTTTTTTTAATTAACAATGTATGACTGTTTAGATTGGACCCCGGGAAAGCGGGTAAAGCTACCTGCCCCTGGCAACAATACCACCCATCCATTTTTGGTGGCCTAGGTTTGGATGGAGTTGATCGGTTCTGACAAGCTGGCCAGGCCACCAATGAAACAGGCCAGCTATAGCCTGCACGAGTCCGAGTCGGCCCACGATTTAGTATGAAAAATGGTTTTCGGTCGGCGGAGTGATTTGCACATGCTCAGCCTTGGGCCGACTACAACAGCTACTCGCTAGCTCCACGCGGTTGTTGGTCCTGCACTCCAGACCGGCTGAACCCGACCGAAGGGACGCCGTCCTACTACACGCACGCACGCCGAACCGCGGGCTCGCCAAGAGCCCACGACCCACACTACACACCAGGCTCGCGAACGAACGAATCAAAGCCGTCCTTTGCAAATGATAGTTAAGGGCCGCATATCTCTTTTATTTACTTCTGTTGATGTCTGGCTTAGCGGTTAGTTAAGGATCGAAGAGTAAGCTGTTTTCATACCTGAAGGACAGAATGTGGAAACGTATCCAGGGTTGGATGGAGAAGATGTTGTCCAGGGCTGGAAAAGAGACTTTAATCAAAGTTGTTGCCATCCCAAGCTATGTGTCAGGTACCTAGATTAGGGGGTCCTAAACTAGGTGGATTAGAGATAAGCAAACCAGCTCATCCCTCTCTAAATCCTAAAAGCTAACTAAAGGAAATCCCCAATTCTCCTCGTACTAGGCCGGCCCACGATCAGGCCCACAAAGCCGCAGAGCCCACTAACTCAAGCAGCAGCCGCTCGCCCGCTCGAGAAAGAATTATGAAAACCGCTCGAGCGGGCGAGCGCTCGAGACGGTGACGGAAACCGCTCGAGCGAGCGAGCGCTCGAGACGGTGACGAAAACCGCTCGAGCGAGCGACCGCTCGAGTCCGCCTGCAATTATTGCTTCCAGAGCGTGCACATGGCTACAGGGCTCGAAACAGTGCGGCGGTACACCAACTCTGCCTAACTCTATGGCTACAGGGCCCGTAATAGTGGATCGTACGCCGGTCAATTCCATCCTTACGCTGCCCATCCCCCGGATTCGAGGATGGCAGAAGCCGGCACTGTGCCGCGTGCGGCATCTCCTCAAACGCCATCGTCAACTCTCCGTACCATCAAACACGCCGCTCCATCCCATCGATTGGATCGTCGACCCCTCGAGGCCGTCCTCAGCCGCTCGAGGGATGATGGTGGATGGGACTGGCGTATGGGACACGCCATGACCCGTCATTCCTACCACGACGACCACTCGCCAGGGTTCCCGGGCAGGCCATCATCGCCCACTCCTCCATTTCGTCAGCCCGCGTCAGGCAAGGACGAGCAGGCCATCATCCCCCCGTTGGACGTAGGGCTTTCTTTTGCCCGAACCAGGATAAAAACCTTGTGTCCTTCTTGCATCACCATCCGGATTAGGGAGCAGGCATAGAAATTTACTCGGTGTGACACCCCCCGGGGTACGAAACACCGACAGTTGGCGCGCCAGGTAGGGGCACTGCGTGTTTCGCCCGATTCCCGCCATTTTTCCGGATGGCATCTTCCACTTCCTCGCTTCCGTTCACTACGGTGATCTGGTTTGGGAGTTTGGAGTTTGTGTCACTCGGCACAGGCTATGACATGGCTCTGCTCTCGATCGGAGAACCAGATGGGGGACGCTCCTCACCCCCACGCGCTGGTGGAGCCGTGCGCCGACCACGCCACCACGGCTCGCCACCACGACGCCGACGCCACCAACACCGACTTCATCACCATTCCACGCTGGACCTTGAGCACGCTGCTCGCATGCCATCCCAGTCGAACGCCATGACACACCCAGCAGGGGCGCCGAGCGCATGACAGGGGGTGGCACGTAGGCAGGAAGCTCTCGACGTGGACCCTGGCTTCACGTTCGCCATGCGCTCGCCAAGAGAGCCTGGCGTGGCATCTCGAGCACGCGCACTGCCGACGTCGCCCAACCCCTTGCCGCACGGACTCTATCGAGCCCGTCGCAGGCTCCCGTTTGGGCTCACCAACGCCGCCACCTCGTACGCCAACGAGATCCAGTCAGCAATGGGGCCGCAAGAAGAGAGCCCTGGCCCCCTCTTGCACGCCGCCATGAACTTGGAGATCGTGTGGCCGACGTCGGTGGACCGCGGGTTTAACAGGGCGCCCGGCTCACAACGCCACACCACAGTCGGGAACATGCGCCGCTGGATTGAGGAGGAGAGCACGGGAAGGCCCTGGACACCGTCCGGCGCTGACCCCGACTCCGATGACTCGGATTCAGGGTGCTATGACCCGGCTCGTGAGTGTTTCCACCTTGAAAACGATGTCCCGTCGGACGAGGAGACCAGAGACGACGCCGCTGCGGCCACCGCAGCAGTCAACCGGCCGGTCGGAACGCCGGTGCTCGGGACACCAGCGGCTGGAGCCTTGCAGGTAATCGAACCTCACGAGGAGCTACCGCAGGGGCAGAACAACCAACGACCTAAAGACGATGCTCGAGTGGCACAATGGGCACAGCTCAGAGAGATCGAAGCCAAGATGAATGCGGAACACGCAAATCTGGAGCTGCTCAAGCGTGCCCTTGAGCAGAACCATCCGCCTCCTCCTCGAGCTCTCGGCGCTCGAGGAAAAGCACGAGGCGTCTTCAACCGCATCGTCAATAACGGGTAGCTAGAAGCACCGCTCGAGCCAGCCTGCTTCCCTCGAGCAAGCCAAAATGTTCTCGTGGCAGCTATGCTACTGCGAGACATGCCGGCACCCTCGAATCCGCAAGCGTTACGGATACGAGATGAGGTCCAAGAGCTCCTCCAGGTTGCGGCTGCCCAGCAAGCCGAGAGTTCAGCCTCAAGGCTGCGCGAGGCAGAATCAGGGCCCCCATCCGTGATCGCATCCTCGACAACCGTGAGCCTCAAGATGCGCGTCACGATATCAACGACAACCGACGACGCAAGGCCGCGGGCGCCGAGGACCGTGGCTACAACGCCCATCAAGGAGGGCGCTATGACAGCGACGAGGACCGGCAGGCTCCCGAGCCACCGGGCGCTCGAGTCTTCAGTCGAGCTATCTGCAACACGCCGTTGCCTAACCCGTTTCGACCTCCCATGAGTTTGGCCAAGTATAACGGGGAAACCAGGCCGGAGCTCTGGCTTGCCGACTTCCGGCTGGCCTGCCAGCTGGGAGGGGCTCGAGAGGATAAGGCGATCATACACCAGCTTCCCCTGTTTCTCTCTGACACCGCTCGACGGTGGCTCGAGGAGCTTCCCCCCAACCAGATCAATGATTGGGCCGATTTGGTTCGGATTTTCGAGGGGAACTTCAAGGGCACCTATATCCGACCTGGCAACTCATGGGACCTCCGTAACTGCAAGCAAAATGCCACGGAGTCCCTTTGAGACTTTGCTCGACGCTTCTCCAAGCTGCGCACCGAACTGCCGTACATCCCTGACCATGACGTCATCCTGGCGTTCTTCTCGGGCACCACATGCAAGGAGCTCGTACGGGAGCTCGGGCGCAACCGCCCAAAGACAGTCGACGAGCTCATGGACGTCGTTGCCGACTATGCTGCCGGTGACGAGGCCGTGGGAGCCTTCTTTGGCGGAGCAGGGAGCAAGCCTGCACCACCCCTGGGTGGCGGTGAGGGCTCGAGCAAGGCCCAGAAGAAGAACGGGAAGAAGAAGAAGGGTAACCAGCAAGGCAAGCGCGTGGTTGTGGAAGACGAGGTGGCCGCAGCCGACCGCAAGAAGCCTTGACCCCCTCCAGATGGGGCCGTCTTCGACAAGATGCTGAAATAGCCATGCCCGTACCATAAAGAGCCGGTCAAGCATAACCTCGAGGACTGCCGTATGCTTTGAGGTTACTTCAAGATGTTCGGCATTGGCAAGGACGACGACAAGAAGGATAAGGGTGGCGACGATCAGGCCAACGGCAATGACGACAATGGGTTCCCGCCCATTGCCGATTGCTATATGATATATGGCGGCCCTACGACTCAGATGTCACGTCGGGAGCGGAAGAACGAGCGCCGGGAGATCTTCTCTGTGAAGCCCGCCACGCCTCAGTTTCTCGACTGGTCGGATGCTCCCATCACGTTCGACCATGATGACCATCCCGAGCATGTCACCAACCCCGTCGCGTATCCTCTCGTCGTCGACCCGGTCATCCTCAACGCCCGCTTCACCAAGGTCCTCATGGACGGAGGCAGCAGCCTCAACATTATCTACATGGAGACGCTCACGCTGCTCGGCATCACGAGGGCGCAGCTCAAGCTGAGCGCCGGGGGCTTCCATGGCATCGTCCCCGGCAAGAAGGCACTCACGATCGGCCGCATCGACCTCCCTGTATATTTTGGCATGCGCGCGAATTTCCGCAAGGAGGTCCTCACTTTCGACGTGGTCGGTTTCAAGGGGACTTACCATGCGATCCTGGGCCGTCCATGCTACGCCCAGTTCATGGCAATCCCCAACTATGCATACCTCAAGCTCAAGATGCCGGGGCCCAAGGGGATCATCACCGTCGACTCCACGTACGAGCACGCGTACTACTGCGATGTGGAATGTGTTGAATATGGGGAGTCCTTGGTCGCATCCCAGGAGCTAGCCAAGACGCTCGATAGCCTGGCAGCGGAGGCCGTCGCCCCAGCGCCAAAACGACAAGCCGGCAACTTCGAGCCCACCGAGGACACCAAGGAAATCCCGCTCGATCCGAGCTCCTCAGACGAGAAGGCGCTGATGATCAGCGCCTCCCTCGACAGCGCATAGGAAGCAGTGTGTCTGGTACCTAGATTAGGGGGTCCTAAACTAGGGGATTAGAGATAAGCGAACCAGCTTCACCCCTCTCTGAAATCCCAAAAGCTAACTAAAGGGAATCCCAAATTCTCCTCATACTGGGCCGGCCCAACGATCAGGCCCACAAAGCCACAAAACCCGCTAACTCAAGCAGCAGCCGCTCACCCGCTCGAGTTTGAATTACGGAAACCGCTCGAGCGAGCGACCGCTCGAGACGGTGACGGGAACTGCTCGAACGAGCAGCCGTTCAAGACGGAGACGGAGACCGCTCGAGCGAGCAACCGCTCGAGTCTGCCCGCAATAATTACCTTTTCAGGGTGCGCACATGGCTACAGGGCTCGAACAGCGCCAAAGTACACTGACACCGCCTAACTCCATGGCTACAGGGCCCGCAATAGTGGAGCGTACGCCGGTCGCCTCCACCATTACGCTGCCCATCCCCAGGATTTGAGGATGGCATGCGCCACTATTACGCCATGCCTTGTACTGTGTCGCGTACGGCACCCCTTTTAAAAAGCCATGGTCAACTTTCCCTACCATCATGCACGTCGCACCGTCCCATCGCTCGGGTCGTCAACCCCTCGAGACATTCCGCCGTCGCTCGAGAAATGATGGCGGGTGTGACCAGAGTACTGCATGAGCAGTGATACGTCCATCCCACCACGACGGCCGCTCGACGGGTTTCCCGGGCAGGCCATCATCACCCATACCTCGATTACATTGGCTCGCGTCAGCTAAGGACAACCATCCCATCGTCGACCATGCTGCTATAGGCTTGACCCGGGTAAAAGCAGGGATCCACAGGCTTGAACCGGATCGAGAGGGGCACCCACAGTTCTAGCGACACGACTCGACACCCATACCTCAACGTCACGCATACGATTGCCCTACCAACTCTTGTACTCCTGAGCCTCCCCTTGGCCTATAAAAGGGGATGCCAGGGCCTAGTTTAGGGAGGGTTCCCAAGCGCACACTCACACTTCACTCGCAAAGTCTCACGACTGCCTTGTACTCACCCCTGTGCAAGTACTTCGATGCAAGATAATACAAGTTCCTCTCCCCCCGCTGGACGTAGGGCCTTCTTTTGCCCGAACCAGGATAAAAACCTTGTGTCCATCTTGCATCACCATCCGGATTAGGGGGCACGCTTAGAAATTTACTCGTTGGTGTTACACCCCCCGGGGTACGAAACACCGACAGTTGGTGCGCCAGGTAGGGGTACTGCGTGTTTTCGCACGATTCCCGCCATTTTTCCGGGTGGCATCTTCCCCTTCATCACTTCCGTTCGCCACGGTGATCTGGTTTGGGAGTCTGGAGTTCGTGTCGCTCGGTACGGGCTATGACATGGCTCTACTCTCGATCGGTGAACCGAGTGGGGGACGCGCTTCACCCCCACATGCCGGTGGGACCACGCGTAGGCCACGCCACCACGGCTCGCCGCCAAGGCGCCGGCGCCACCAGCACCAGCTTCATCGCCAGCCCACGCAGGGCTCTGAGCACGCTGCTCGCGTACCCTCCCAGTCGGACGCCGTGGCACACCCAGCAGGGGCGCCGAGCGCACGACAGGGAGTGGCGCGTGGGCAGGCGGCTCACGACGTGGACCCTGGCTTCACGTTCGCCATGCGTTCGCCGAGAGAGCCCGGCGTGGCACCTCGAGCGCGCGCACGGCCAACGTCGCCCAACTTCTTGACGCATGGGCTCTATAGAGCCCGTCGCAGGCTTCCGTTCGGGCTCACCAACGCTGCTGCCACGTTTGCCAACGAGATCCAGTCAGCAATAGGACCACAAGAGGAGAGCCCGGGCCCCCTCTTGCGCGCCGCCATGGACTTGGAGATCGTGTGGCCGGCGTCGGTAGACCGCGGGTTTAACAGGGCGCCCGGCTCACAACGCCACACCACGGTCGGGAACATGCGCCGCTGGATTGAGGAGGAGAGCACGGGAAGGCCCTGGACACCGTCCGGCGCTGACCCCGACTCCGATGACTCGGATTCAGGGTGCTATGACCCGGCTCGTGAGTGTTTCCGCCTCGAAAATGACGTCCCGTCAGACGAGGAGACCAGAGACGGCGCTGCTGCGGCCGCCGTAGCAGTCAACCGGCCGGTCGGAATGACGGTGCTCGGGACGCCAGCGGCTGGAGCTTTGCAGGTGATCGAACCCCACGAGGATCCACCGCAAGGACAGAACAACCAACGACCTGAAGACGATGCTCGAGCGACACAATAGGCCCAGCTCAGGGAGATCGAAGCCAAGATGAATGCGGAATGTGCAAATCTGGAGCTGCTGTTGACACTAGATATGCACACGAAAGAATCAAAGAGAAATAATCCGCAAGCGCACGGATATCGGTGAGCACTTCACCCGGGAGATAAGTCCTGAGTATCGTATTTGTTTTTATCCGCTAAGAGAAAACGTGCAATAGACTAACCCGATCTTTACTACTACCCCGGGCTGCTAGTCAAGTGAGAATTAAGCGATATAGAGAGAACTCCTTCGTCGGTCTTCTTCCAACCTATGGCAAGCTTTGAGACTACTTGTTCTAAGGGGGTACCGAGGAATAGACACCACGAGAGGATGCTAAACCAGGCACAAAGGACCTACCTTACCTACCAATGGGAAGTGGATTACAAAGGTAATAAAGGGATTGTCACTTCCCTCACTACTACCACGGTTCCGGCCGAATAGGGAGCATCTACAAGTGAACCTAGCCTAAGCACCACGCTTATGCTAAAGAACGATTACTCTATTCCCAACGCGAAGCGAATAAATTAAACTTGTAAACCAAAGAACAATAATAACAACGAACTTACTAGTATTAGAAGTTGAATTGCCGAATGATTCTGAAACCAAGCCTCGGGTTAGGAGACTTGATCCCGCAGGTACACTGGAGAGGAGACACCGATGTTGATGTCTATTAAGTGCAACTGAAATAAGAAGGGTTCCGCAAGCGCACAGAATATATCATCGTAGCATTTTAACCGGGAGTAATCTAGGTATCGTTATTTATAATTTTACCACTGGGAAGGGAATGCACTTGGATAATGAGTGATGAGCAATGCACATGCGATAATGGAGAGCTTAACCTTGTCTCGTATCGATCATCTCATACGGGGTAAGTGTCACATAAAATATAGGAATGAATGATAAATGACATAAGATAAATGAGAGCATTTAGCCACATAAAATAATAGTAATAAGCCATCTCAACTTAGCACTCTAAGCTTATAACACTAGCATGGACTAGGATGATCTAGGGTATAATCCTATGTTATTCTAACTACAAAGTCAAAGCATACAATGATTAGTGCAAGAACATCTAGCAATCATGGCGGGAAAAGGTTACATCTATGCATAGTGATATTACCGTAGAAAGACAAGAGACATAGCAATGACTTCAATGTAATAGGTTTGTTCTGCTAGAACTATACTCGGGAGAAGGGCTACAAAGGACTCAACAGACCGTCACTCCCGCGATCTACCTCACGATCCGGAATATAGGGTGCAATCGCAGATAAATACGGTCTAGGCACCACGCCAACACAATATTTACCACTCACCCATCGATCTAATGAGCAAGCGCTATACGATCCTATGCATAAACATAATTCTAGTCCAACTATGCTAAACATATAATCAAAGTAGACTAAGAACAATATAATTGAGAACATAATCAAATAGAGCAAAGTCAAGTCGATATAATAGAATAGAATAAAGTACTACTCATAGTATCACGAACAATGATGAATATTACAAGAATGTAGAGGGAATTACCGAGAACTCCGACAGATCCGGACTCCAAGCTAGGCTTGATTCCATCTAGATCTATTCCTATGTAGCTATGCTACTAAACTATGGAGCTCTAATTGAGATGGTGGCTCGGCTTCTCGAATTCGATGAGAGAATGAACTCTTGAATGAATTAGAGTTTCACCCGGGGGGCCGGGGGCTCGAATATATAGCCCCCTAGGATGAACCACAGCCCTCGGATCAAACCGACCTAAATGGACGATAATTATTCATCCTCAAAGGCGGTGGAGGCGGGATCCGCGAGACTCAACGCCATTGGCCGAGGTAGGGAGTCGGCCGACTCCCCCTTGGGCGGCCGACCGGCGCCCGCCAGTGGGGCCCCGCTTTCGTGTTGCCTTCTCGGAGTCTTCTAGATTATACAATTTTACCCGTCCCGTCTTTATCTCTATGTAATCATGACATGTGGGCCTCCTTTGGTTCTCTTTCGATAACCCCCGCGAAATAGACAATCACCAAAACTCATGGAATTACGTCGGTGTAACCCCTATATCTAATAGGTGAACTCATATTAGTCCTTTCTCTTGCTTTGCGTTGACGGTATAAAATTGATACTTAATGACCGTCAACAAACTCCCCCAAGCTTACCTTTTGCTCGTCCCCGAGCAAAGATAGACTCGTGATGGATCGGGAGTTGCTACAATGCTTTCACTCCTCACAAGTACACATGCGTTCAAACAAGAACTCTCCTCCGGATTAGAATGAACTATTCTGACTCAAAACTCACTCATATTACCTTTCACCATGGGGCTTGTAACCGTCACTTAGGTCTTGAGTAGTTGAAAAGATAGAACGGTCAAGTCAAGCGCCATGTTTCTCGCTCTTTGATCAACTATTATCCCGGAGTTTTTGCAAAGTTTTGAAATAAAACTCAGAGTTCCTTGTATGAACCTTTCAGGTCTCTCATTTGTGGTATTTCTGGATCCTTTCCAAGGCATGAGTAGTGTATGCCTTCTCTCTTCTCTCAGAATATGTGGTATTTATGGAACTAAGGCATAGTGGAAAGTGCCTTCTCGCTCTCACCCTACTTTCTAATAGGCTTATGTGAAGCTCATAGGTGGGGAGACACTCAAACTCACTTGCATATATTGCACGCTTAAGACATGGATCCAAAAGGAACTAAAATAATAATAAAGTCATATGTGCATATAAATGAGGAAATGGATGATAAGATGATGATGAGATGATGATAAGGAAATGATTATGAGGGGTGATCACTTGGTGAACATCTACTTCTACACTTGCTCCTTCGAGGATAACATGACTCTCTTTATTTGGAAACCTTGAAACTTCTTGAATGGAAGGATTTGGCTACTCTTTCTTTTTCTTTCTTTCTTCTTTTCACTTTTTCTTTTTTTTTTTTCTTTTTTCTTTCTTTTTTTTTAGAGCAACCAATCCTCTGGAAACGAAACTTTAACAACGGGGAGTGTATAACTTGAAATAATAATGACTTGAGCTTGTATGTAGGCAAATAGAACGGCGATGATTATTTCTAGATGTTCACTCCCAGGATAGGAATAGTATCTTTCTGGATGAAGTGAAATGAATGGTGTATGTATATGTGAATGGATGGATGGATGCGTACTCCCAGGGTAGGAGCAGCATAGGTGCGTATCTCAAGGGTAGAGACAGCACAATGAGTGGTGAATGCGTACTCCTAGGGTAGGAGCAGCATAAGTGCGTATCTCCAGGGTAGAGATAGCACGATATGTGGTGGACATGGATCTATATGTGGGTGGTACTTCTAGGAACAGAAGTAGCACAGAATGAATGTAACATTATAAAATGGGTGCGTGCTTCTGAGGACAGAAGTAGCATAGATCAATGGATGGAGAGCACATAGTATTGACCTTAACATGACTAATTCCTTATGGGTCCACAGCATAACCATGCTCAATGCCTATAAAGACTACACTCAAGCTACAGTGTGATCTATATAAACAGATGGGTTTTCCTAATCTAGTAAGCATGAATATATGGCCGTGGTAGGAATTTAAACTCTCATCATAAAGGAACTCATCATGCAGGAATTTAATATTTTCAAAGATAAATTCTCCGTAACTCTAGTATCTCTGGGAACAAGATGGACAAAGCAGCTCAAAACCTTCCCATATCATACCCGTCAACCACCTAGACTTAGATCAAGTATTCGCTACCCACAAGTTTCGGGTTCGAGCAAATCTCAAGTCTAAACAAGTTGTGTCTAAAACTCGAGAGAGTGCAAGGTTGAAAACTAGGTACTTGAAAAGAATTACGGCGAGCAACTATTCATCATCTCCATGTAGAGTTTATTCTAGGGATCACTTTAAAGACAGATTACAAGAGCTCTCCAAAAGATAAATAAGGAAATCTTTCTGGGTTTCTATGGTTATGCATCTTTTTTAGTTTTTTTAACAAAGCATACTTTAATAAGGCATAAATAGATACGTTGGAAACACTTAGCTTGGTACACGGGGGATGCCCTCCCCCAAGCTGGATGTTGACATAGTCTCGCGATGTTGCCGACAGCAATGAAGACGTTCTAGTTTCTCCAGGAGTGTCGTGGATAGTTGCTGTTGGAGACAAAGATTCAAGTGTTGCGGGCAAAGACTCCGACGGGGGACCGGATGTCCTTCGCCTGTTAGCTCTTCTTGATCCTTGATGTTCTGTGAAGCTCAAATAGACAACAAAGCTTGTGGAACTAATTAAGTGTTAGTGATAAAACCTTTAGGCCTTGGTTGTCTAGAACTTTTTTAACTTAGACTTGTTCTAACAGGATCACAAGAAATATTTTTATTTTTTTATTATTTAAGGAATGCGACAGAGAAAGATAAATATGCCGAGAAATTATTTTTGTGCCACCACGGTGAATGATTATCCACATGGGGCTTAAAGTTTTTCGATGCAAATGCATAACATCTTTATTTTCTTTTCTAATGCAAAGATAAAAAACATAATGAAGCAACTAAGATGTAAGTGGGGAAATAAATATGCTAAGGTAAAATTACGATGCTGAAAAGTGAATTGCTGATAAATACCAAGTTACCTCTTGGCGCGGCGTTCGGTGGTTTTAAGTCCTCCGAACAGGACTTATCATGTTCGTTCATTTTTCAAGGGGCGCATTGGCTGGCGCCTCCGATGATGTCGCCTCTTGTGTAGGAATAGATTCTGATTTTTATTTTACCTTCCACACCTTCTTTGTTGGAGAGGATGACCTTGAGGAGGAAGCTTCTTGGACCACTTGTTTTTCTTCTGGTAGCACCTCTTCAGGTTCTTCTACAATGTTCTTTTCTTCTGGGTACCGATCTTCATATCTTGACACTTCTCCCTCATAGTCGGCCCATCCATCTCGTAGTGATGTTCTTCTTGTTCTCGGCGATGGGTACGCCCTTCTCCTTGCTCTGTTCTTCTTGGGCTCCTCGTGATTATATAATTATTGTTGAAGTAGCGGCGTACCTTCTCGGGGGAAAGTGGAAATGAATCTCTCCCTTTTTCCAATATAGATGATAGCTTTGGTGGTGTTCGGGAATGGTCTTCCTAGGATGATTGGAGGATCATAGTCATCTCCCATATCAATGACTAGGAAGTCTCGTGGGGACATAATGGTCATCTATCTGGATGAGGACATCCTTCACTTCTCCTTCGACGAAGCGGAATGTCGATCGCCATCTCGCACCGTGCATAGGTGGGCTCCAAAGGCATAGTGCCATATAGATACTCATAAGTTACCTTGGCCATAATATTGACGCCCGATCCGGTGTCACGCATGCCTTTATTGAAAGAGCTTCGTTGATGGAGCATTGAATGGTTGGGACACTGGGTCATCCTTCTTGATCGACGTGGGGACCCGAGTAAGTGGTCATGCTCCCCGTGGACCGCAGGTGACCATCCTCACTTGTCTCCGTCTTCTTGGTCTTCTTATCTTTGTTTTTGCTCTTCTTAGCTGGATTCTTCTTTCTCTCACTGTTCATTGATGAGGGTGTGCTTTGGGAACTGCAAAGACTTTGTTCTTGAAGAAGAAGGTTTCTCTCTTGCCCTTGATGTTGAAGATGATCTTGGCGGTGTTGGCATACATGATGGCTCCAAGAAGACAAGAATGGTCGTCCCAAAATGACAGGGACCTTTCATCATTGCCCTCGTATCCACTACCACGAAGTCTGCAGGAACATACGAGTTGCCTACTCTTACACATATGTCTTCAAGTACTCCCAAAGGGACACGGAGTGACTGATCTGCAAGTTGTAAGTACATGGTTGTGTATGCTAAGGGGCATCTGAATAGCTTCTCATATATCACTCTTGGCATGATGTTGATGCTTGCACTGAAGTCACAGATTGCCTCATTGAAATTGGTACTTCCAATGGAGATCGGAATGACTGGTCTCCCTGGATCGCCCTTCTTGATTGGCAGAGTTGCATCAATCCATGACCCCTTTGATGGATCACTCCGGCTGTCTTCTACATTGAATATATCAACAAGATTTGCAGTCTCGAGCTCTTCGGGTTGTCCTGCCAGTTTACCTTGGCCGCGTGGAGGGAGCAAGGTTAACAAGTTGTTGTACCCGCGACTCAAGTATCTTGTTGAAGCCGAAGCCGACTCTTGATGGCATTGGAAAAGCCATCCATTCTGTTGCCGAGTGTCTCTAGGACCTTGTCATTTGATGCCGCTTCTTGGACAGATTGTCCATCATCTCGCCTTGATTCAAGACTAACTCTCTCAAAGGCGGCCGGTTGTATTTATTGTAGGAGGAGTTGTTACCTTGATAATTGCCTCGAGTAATTGCCTCGAGTAGTTAGGCCTCTGCTGTTGATTCCAACCTTGATTCTCGAGGACGATAGTAATTATTATTGTTGTTGTTGTTGAGGTAGTTCACGTCCTCCTTCAGCTCGCGCTAGCACCTGTGTGCCCAGCCTCTCCACACTCTTCACGTGTCATGCGAGCATCATGTATATGCATGACTTCTTTCTTTTCTCGGGGCTCTCTCATCGAGCCTCTTCATTAGCAAATCCATTTTGGCGCACAGCATGTCTACCTCCTTCAGTGGTGCATTCCTCCGCCTCTCTTGCGGGTCTGCGTTCTTTCTTCACTCCAACCTTGGTTGGATGCCATCTTCTCCACAAGAGCCGTGGCTCGAGGAATAGTGAGTGATAAGAATGCACCTCCAGCAGCGGATCCATCGTCTCACGTGTGTTGTTCTTGAGCCCATGGTAGAATGTCCGCATAAGCATGCCAATTCTCCATGCCATGATGAGGACACTCGAGGATGTAATCTTGAAAGCGCTCCCAAGCTTCGGGGACAGCCTCATCATGATGTTGCTTTGAAAGCTTGATATCTTCCCGCGAAGAGCATTTGTCTTGCCCATGGGGAAGAATTTCGCCAAGAAATTAGTGGAACATAATGCCCACGTAGTATTCTTCTCCTTATTGGCATAGAACCACCGCTTCGCTCTCCCCAAGAGTGAGAATGGGAAGAGGCGAAGTAGTATAGCATCTCTCGGGGACATCCTTGATAGTGAATGTGCTACAAATCTCCGGAAGTGTTGGAGTTGAGCACTAGCATCTTCATGGGCCTTCCCACGTAACCGGCTTGCTTGCACCATGTTGATTAGCGCAGGCTTGAGCTCAAAAGCTCCTTCGGTGTCCGCAACCGGTCCAAGACGAATGTTGTCCGTAGTTGGAGCCGAGAACTCGCGGAGTGACTTGTTCGCCATGGCTTCAAACGCTGGTGTCAAGTCTCGAACGAAAGGTTGACTTTCTGCTTCCGACAAACCTTCAAGTTGAGTTGATGATGACGATTGATTGGTCTTCTTCAACTTGCTTCAGGCCTTCCTGATTAAAGCTTCTGGATTGTCAATATAGTTATCAGGAAGAATTGTCTTGATTACCCTGCATAAGATACACAAGTAGACAAAACAAGGGTAATCCTGTAGAGAAGGGTTAGTATGACAAAGACAACTCCATCACATTATCTAGTGCAATGCTGCTCATTATCCATTGGCTTTCAACCTTCCACGGCAACGGCGCCAAAAATGCTTGTTGATATCTATTAAGTGCAACTGAAATAAGAAGGGTTCCGCAAGCGCACGAATATATCATCGTAGCATTTTAACCGGAGTAATCCAGGTATCGTTATTTATAATTTTACCACTTTGGGAAGGGAATGCACTTTGGATAATGAGTGATGAGTAATGCACATGCGATAATAGAGAGCTTAACCTTGTCCGTATCGATCATCTCATACGGGGTAAGTGTCACATAAAATATAGGAATGAATGATAAATGACATAAGATAAATGAGAGCATTTAGCCACATAAAATAATAGTAATAAGCCATCTCAACTTAGCACTCTAAGCTTATAACACTAGCATGAACTAGGATGATCTAGGGTATAATCCTATGTTATTCTAACTACAAAGTCAAAGCATACAATAATTAGTGCAAGAACATCTAGCAATCATGGCGGAAAAAGGTTATATCTATGCATAGTGATATTACCGAGAAGACAAGAGACATAGCAATGACTTCAATGTAATAGGTTTGTTCTACTAGACCTATACTCGGGAGAAGGGCTACAAAGGACTCAACAGACTGTCACTCCCGCGATCTACCTCACGATCCGGAATATAGGGTGCAATCGCAGATAAATACGGTCTAGGCACCACGCCTACACAATATTTACCACTCACCCATCGATCTAATGAGCAAGCACTATACGATCCTATGCATAAACATAATTCTAGTCCAACTATGCTAAACATATAATCAAAGTAGACTAAGAACAATATAATTGAGAACATAATCAAATAGAGCAAAGTCAAGTCGATATAATAGAATAGAATAAAGTACTACTCATAGTATCACGAACAATGATGAATATTACAAGAATGTAGAGGAGAATTACCGAGAACTCCGACAGATCCGGACTCCAAGCTAGGCTTGATTCCCTCTAGATCTATTCCTATGTAGCTATGCTACTAAACTATGGAGCTCTAATTGAGATGGTAGCTCAAGGCTTCTCCGAATTCCGATGAGAGAATGAACTCTTGAATGAATTAGGGTTTCACCTAGGGGCCAGGGGCTCCGAATATATAGCCCCTAGGATGAACCACGCCCTCGGATCAAACCGACCTAAATGGACGATAATTATTCATCCTCAAAGGCGGTGGAGGCGGGATCCGCGAGACTCAACGCCATTGGCCGAGGTGGGGAGTCGGCCGACCGGCCGCCCGGCCAAAGGGGCCCCCGCTTTCGGTGTTGCCTTCTCGGAGTCTTCTAGATTATACAATTTTACCCGTTCGGTCTTTATCTCTATGTAATCATGACATGTGGGCCTCATTTGGTTCTCTTTCTGATAACCCCCTGCAGAAAACTCGTGGAATTCTGTCAGTGTAACCCCTATATCTAATTGGTGAACTCATATTAGTCCTTTCTCTTGCTGCGTTGACGGTATAAAATTGATACTTAACGACTGTCAACAACCGACAGGCCGGGCTTCCTCCAAATCTACCTCCACTCTATACTCTCTCAATCTCTCTTGATACTAATACCCTATAGAGATAGATCCATTCGAGGGACCCCTCTCTATCTAACTCTCTCTCTCTGGATTGAAGTCTTGAATGAACTAGAGAATGAATTAGAGTTTCACCCAGGGGCCAGGGGCTCTACTTATATAGCCCCCTAGGATTAACCACAGCCCTCGGATCAAACCGACCTAAATGGATGATAATTATTGATCTTCAAAGTCGGTGGAGGCAGGATCCGCGAGACTCCACCTGATTGGTGGAGATGGGGAGTCGGCCGACTCCCCCCCCTCGGGTCGGCCGACCCCCGGGTGCCGGTGGGCCCTGTGTGTTAGGTGTCGCCTTTCCGGAGTCTTCTAGATTATACTTTTTCACCCGTTCGGTCTTTCTCTCTATGTAGACCCGACATGTGGGCCATCTTGGGTAGTTTTCACCGTTGTCACCCCGCGAAATAGATATTCACCAAAACTCGTGGAATTACGTCGGTAGTAACCCTATATCTATTAAGTATTTATAAATAGGTCCATTTGTATGCTGAGTTGACGGTTAATTTTATGAGTTAACGACCGTCAACAAAGTCCCCCACACTTGTCTTTTACTCGTCTCGAGGAAAAGGATGGATTATTTTAAGCATAGCC
This sequence comes from Themeda triandra, assembly GCA_018135685.1. Taxonomy (NCBI): domain Eukaryota; kingdom Viridiplantae; phylum Streptophyta; class Magnoliopsida; order Poales; family Poaceae; genus Themeda; species Themeda triandra. The sequence continues at coordinate 1,070,089 of JAENPR010000149.1, read as the reverse complement.
TAAAACCAAGACATCAACATTAGATTATCCCTGATCATACCTGCATTGCGGGATTCAAAGTGTCTACCATTGAACTTTGGGGAGTTGAAAGATGGAACAGCGTGAAGTAGAGATCCTTCTTCTATAAATCCTGTCACTCTGAGTTTTTATAACATTTTTGCAAAGAAAACTTAGCTTACCCTTCTCCATCATGTAGTACACTCGAATCACTCATTATATGTGGTATTTGTAGAACTCACCATTAAGTATAGAGCACTCAAATCTCTCAATGTATGTAGTATTTTTGGAACTCACTTGAGGCATGTGTAGGGTATGCCTCCTATTCTACTAAGGCTTATGTGGAGTTTAAGGTATTTCAACGAATAGCATTTTTACCTACGCATATTGATTAGTCAAAAACGGGAACCAAGGAGAGGGGGACGTTACTCTAGATCAAGTGTGTGCAAGTGTGTGGAATATTTGGTGGCTAAATTTATGATAACGATACTCCTTCCCTCTCTTGCACACTCTTCTCTTGAACATTGTTTTGCTTGATCTTTTCTTGAATAGCTCTTTGAGCTTCTTTGAACTTTCCTTCTCTTGGGATCACAATACTTAAGAGCTCATGGGCTATCTCTTTTCTTTTCTTTCTTCTTCTTTCTTTTTTTTAACAACTATTTTTGCATAGCCCATGTCTCAATCTTGGATACAATAACTTTATTGAACATGATGATGATGATGATCTTCTTTCTATAGATGATGATAACAATCCTTGGAGCATATAGAAATCCTAGAAAGTGTATGTATCCTCTCCCAGTGTAGGAGATGGATAAATGGTGGAAAGCATGTTTTTGCGTACTCCCAGTGTAGGAGCAGCAGATATATATGTGGGTGTAAGTGCACTTGATCATATGAGTAAGAGACCCTTCTCTAAGGCTCTAATACCGCCAAGACTATTCTCAACACAAATAAAAAGCTTATGTGCTGGTCTTATAGAATTTTGTCGACGAGGCTCTATAGGTATCTATAACCACAGAGGAGAAGTATAGCTAATATTTTAAGATTTTTGAAAAGAAATTCTCCAAGCAACTAGATATAAAGAAATCAGGTTCTCATGGTCCATGCTATATCACTTTGTCCTCAACAACTTAAGTAAAATGGGGTCCCTATAAAATGCGTTCCCAACAAAGAACGGGGATTCCCAGAATTATCATGGTGTGAGTCTATCTTGGGGTCATGATTAAAATAATCCACCTTCTTAATATATATAGCAAGTGATTTAATTCAAAGTGTTCCCCAAACGAATCGGAAAAACGTAATCGGTATAAAATTTGGAACATAGGGAAGCAAACCTGACCGTGGAAAGCTGGAGCCAAATGGGCCCACCCCGAGGGCGGCCGACTCGAATGTGGGGCGGCCGACTCGCGGTGGCCCCTCGGGGTCCGCTTCGTCATGCGTGTTCTTTACGTCGTATGTTCTCAAATATTTTTACTGGTTCACCGATATCCGTTAGTTTCGTCATCGGTTGCCTCCCCCACACTAGATTCCTCGTTATCTTCATTCACAACAAGGTGGAGACAAAAGAGGCAACACATATGCAATAATAAATATAACTAAAAACTTTATTTCATCTTCATTAAGGCCTGGATTACAAGTATTGAAAAGAACTAAGATTGAACTAAACTTTAACTAAGCACTCTTGCAAACTAAAACTTTAAACTGAGCAATCTAAATCACACTAGGCCTTTCCGATGCTAAGATAAATCTCATCTAATCAACTCGCTTCTCCAGAGCGTCTAACTTCTTCTCTAGCTTATCCGTCCTCTTCTCTAGTGCATGAAGTCTATCTATGAGAGTGACAATACTACTGCTCTGGACACGCTGGCAGTTTTGCAGCGATGCAATAATGTCGCGCTGAGTTTCTAGCTCCGTCTCTAAGTCTGCAACGGTCTTGCAACGCTTTCTTGGAGCTTCTGAGGCGGTGAGAGCTGCTTTTGGGGCTTCTTTCGGAGGGACGAACTTCACTTTGCTCGGGTGAGCATGAACTCCCTCAAAATATGAGCGCTCTCCAGTGCTATACTTAGCACAGATGATCTCCCCTTGCTTGTTGGTCTTCACTCCCATCATTGTGCTTAGGAGGGAGGATCTTGGTGCCTTCTGGGAGCTTCACAATAGGACCTTTTGGTGGAGGTCCATCTAGGAGCAAAGGCTTGGGTGAGGTGATGACTGGTTGAGCGAAGTAGCTATGGCTGTAAGCTTGAGGCTTTGGAGGAATAGAGGCTAGGGGTTTTGGCTCAGCAAGAACGATGGCCTTGCTCTCAGGCTCCTCTCTTGGGATGGTGTTGAGATCAATCCTGAAGCGGATCAATCTCCTATCTAAGTTTGGCTCAGGCTTCACCATTGCTGCGTAGCAAGCTTGATGCTAGGAGGAGGAGGCTTTAGATGGAATGAGGTTGGCCTGAGGCTGGGCTTCTTTATATAGTGGGGATGGAGAGGCATCTAAAGGGCATTTAAAGGGAATCTTCGAAGGAATAACGCGTCAACGTGATCTCAAAAACCCTAATCGGCAAAAATTCCCGAAGGAAGAGTATGGAAGGATCACGAATGCAAAAGCTGGCGGCGAATGGGGGAGCCCCTGGGTCGGCTGACTCCCCCTTTGGGGCGGCTGACTCTGGCAGGTGGAACCCCCTGCCAGGGCTTTTCGCACCCTATTTAGTGTATTTTTGTCATTCGGAAAAATATCCTGGACCCTGAAAAACGAAAAGTAAAAAGGTCGGGCCCAACTACCTAATTGAGAAAGAAGTTTAATTCATCTATTTCACCTATTTCCTCAATGGGCTCTAAGAATATTTTAAGACGTTGACCATTTACCTTGAATATCGTACCTTCGTTGTTGCGAAGCGTAATGGCTCCATGCGATGATGAGCTTACTACTTCGAACGGTCCTTCCCATTTGCTTCGAAGCTTTCCTTGCCCGAAGAGTTTGACCCCGGAATTAAAAAGTAATACCTTATCTCCGGGTGTGAACTCCTTGATCTTGATTCTCTTGTCGTGCCATCTTTTCACTCTTTCTTTGTATATCTTGGCATTGTGATAGGCTTTCTCTCTCCATTCTTCTAATTCGAGATTTGCATCCTCCTCTTCTCTCCCCGCCGCTTCTAGGTCCATATTCTATTTTTTTGATGGCCCGTGAGCTTTGAATTCCTCTACCGGCAAGTGGCGTCTTTCCATAGACTAGTTGATATGGTGACATCCCAATAGGTGTCTTGTATGCCGTTCGATATGCCCATAGTGCATCGGAAGCTTGTCCTTCCATGCGGTTCCCATTTCATTCACTTGTCTTCTCAAGAATATTCTTGATCTGCTTATTTGATATCTCTCGCTTGGCCACTTGTCGAGGATGATACGGAGTAGCAACATTATGGCATACTCCATGCTTCAATAAGTATTGCTCAAAGCGTTTGTCGATGAAATGTGATCCTCCATCACTTATGACTATCCTTGGGACACCGAATCTTGGGAATATTATTTCTTCGAACATCTTTTTGGAGCTTGAGCTATCTGCCTTTTGCATGGCGAGCTTCGACCCATTTGGACACGTAGTCCACCGCTACGAGGATGTATTCACATTTCTTCGACGGTGGAAATGGTCCCATGAAATCAACTCCCCGAGACATCAAAGAGCTCGATCTGGAGGTTGTTGATAAGTGGCATGGCATCTCTTGAGTTAATGTTGCCATGTCTTTGACAAGGACCGCATCTCCGAATGAAATCTTTTGTGTCTTCATACATTGTTGGCCGAAAAATCCGCATTGCCAAATCTTCGCATGTGTACGGAACACCCCATAATGGCCTCCATATGGTGATGAGTGGCATCTTTCGATGATTTTGATTCCTTCTTCGCTTGGCACACATCTTCGAGCGAGGCCATCGAGCACACTCGGAAGAGGTAGGGCTCATCCCATATGTGAGTACGACTCTCCCGGATAAGTTTCCTTTTGTTGCCTCCCGGTGGTACGTAACTTTGTAACCATAAAATTAACAATATCTCGCATACCGGGGTCGATCGTTGATTCCGTAGAGCATGTCGTCCCGAGTGCGTCGTCGATGGGTAGTTCCCGTGGTTTCTCAAACCGCATTCTAGACAAGTGACAACGAGTTTTCTACCCCCTTTTTATCTTTTATTTCTAGATCAAATTCTTGGAGTAATAAAATCCATCTTATCAAACGAGGTTTAGCATCTTTCTTAGTGAGCAAATATTTTAAAGCAAGATGATCGGTGTAAACAATCACTTTGGCACCCACTAAGTAGGATCTAAACTTATCAATAGCAAAGACAACAACTAGGAGCTCTTTTTCGTGGTAGCATAATTAAGCCGAGGTCCAGTCAAAGTTTTGCTAGCGTAAGCTATTGCATGATGCTTCTTATCCTTAGTCTGTCCTAACACCGCTCCTACGGTGTAGTCACTTGCATCACACATAATTTCAAAAGGTAAAGTCCAATCGGGGGTTGAATGATTGGAGCGAGAGATGAGCGCTTTCTTAAGGATCTCAAATGATTGTAAGCGTGCATCATCAAAGTCAAAAGGAACATCCTTAGCCAATAAGCGGGTAAGAGGTCTAGCGATGAAAGAGAAATCTTTTATGAATCTACGATAAAAACCAGCATGACCAAGGAAACTTCTAATTCCTTTCACATTGATAGGAGGAGGCAGTTGTTCAATAACTTCTATTTTGGCTCTATCTACCTCGATGCCTCTTTCGACACTAAGTGTCCTAGCACTATTCCTTCTCTAACCATGAAATGACACTTTTCCCAATTAAGGACTAAGTGTTTTTCCTCACATCTATGTAATACTCGATCTATGTTTTCAAGGCACTCATCAAAAGTTTTTCCATAAATAGAAAAATCATCCATGAAAACTTCCATAATCTTTTCAATCATATCGAAAAATATAGACATCATACATCTTTGAAAAGAAGCTGGTGCATTACATAACCCAAAAGACATCCTACGATAAGCAAAGGTTCCATAAGGGCATGTAAAGGTCGTTTTGTTTTGATCATTAGGATGGACGGGGATTTGATGATATCCGAATATCCATCAAGGAAGCAAAAGTAAGAATGGTTGGCTAATCGCTCAAGCATCTCATCAATGAAAGGCAAAGGAAAGTGATCTTTTCTTGTTGCCTTATTAAGCTTTCTATAATCTATGCACATTCGCCATCCCGTGATGGTTCTTTGTGGGATTAACTCATTCTTCTCATTTTGGACAATAGTCATGCCTCCCTTTTTAGGCACAACTTGGACAGGGGCTGACCCACTCACCGTGTGGCACAGGGGTAAATAATCCCGGCGTGCAACAATGTTTTAAAACTTCTTTCTTAACAACTTCCCTCATCGCATTATTGAGTCTACGTTGGGGTTCTCTAGATGGTGGAATATCGGGATCTGTGGGAATGCGATGGGTACACGGGCGACTAATTCCTTTGAGGTCCCGGAGTGAGTAGCCAAAAGCTTTTTTATGTTTTTCTAGGACAGCCATTAAGCAAAAAGTCTGCTCCTGAGTGAGAGTATCACTTATGATGACAGGAGTGTCTGGATCATTTCCTAGAAAGGCATATCTAAGACCGGCTGGTAAAGGTTTGAACTCAATAGGAGGCCTAGGTGGTAAGGTAAACTCATCTAGTGGTTCATTCTCAGAAGGGTCAGCTTCTTCTTCTATGAAGAATCTAGCTTCATCTTCTAATTCTGGTTTAACTAGGAATTCTAGAGAGGCTGCTCTAAATTCCTCCAATGGATCATAATGTGGATGGGGCTCGGTCATAGCATTTAAAGAGTGTGAAATGGATATTGCAAACTGGAGCTTCTTGTCTAAACAAATGTTTAGCTTCCCAGTTTGTCCTTCGTAAAGAAGTCTTCTAAATGGTTGTCCTATCAACAGGTGGAAATCCCCTATGTCAAAGACATAAAAGCTTAAGTGAACAGGGGTTCCTTCTACCCGGAGTGGTAGGAAATGTAGGATTCCTAAACAAGGAAGAATTTGTCTTGAAAGATTTCTTATGAACTTCACTGTTGGGGTCAATGTCATGTTTCTTTGCAAATATTTTGCTAGTGTGGTAGACATGATATTTATACCCACAACTGGATTGTAGAGAGCGTCTATGCGATCATTGTTAATCATGCAATGAATGGGAAGAGAGGATGAATCCAACCGATTTATTTCAGAAGAAAGCTCTGACTCTTCTAACCACTCATTGCTCATGACAGATACTAACTCTCCTGAGGTCTTTCCTGTTGGAATATCCTCATCAATATTGCATGGCTTTATTGGGTGATATTTGCCTTGTGGCTTCTTCAATTTGTGATAGTTGAAGATGTTTCCAAAATCGGAAAACAGATCAGATTCAATATCTAGCATAAAATCGGGAAGTGGAATGTCTTCCTTGTCTTGCTCAAGACATGGGTTAGCCGAGGTGGATGGTGTATCTCAAAGGGTTGTCTTCGGCTACTTGAGGTTCTACTTCTAGGAGGTAGTCTAATTCACTGGATAGGATTTGGTCTAGGATTGATCTTGCTTTCTCACAGAGATATGCAAGAATGATCCTCCGTTGTTGTGTCGAGCAATTTTCTACCGTCTCTACTCGGACCTTTATAAAAGTGTTGTAAAAGAATGGGATCTCGGTAGACTAAGGTCCGGCCCGATGCTAAAAGTGTAGTAAAACGATTCCAGGATGAGGCCAAAGATTCTTCGTGTTCTTGCTTAATAGTCGAACCTTGACTCTAAGGTCGACGATTTGGGAGATGGGATAGAAATCTAGGCAAAAGTTGGAGCGCAAGGACCCCCAATCTCCTTGTTTCTTACCTACAGCTTTATCATACCATTGTCTAGCTTTTCCCTTTAATGAGAAAGGAAATAGCTTCCAACGGAGGGTTTTGTCGGACATGCCCTCTATGCGAAGACAGTCACATGTTTGCTCAAAGTCTCTAATGTGAAGGTAAGGGTTTTCGTCTCCCTCTCCTAAAAAGGATAGGCATTGGACCAATGCAATCAACCACGGACTCAGCCTATAGCTAGGTGTTTGGATAGGTTGTGATGACTCATGTGGCACTAGGCTGGTCTCCGTGGGTGCAGAAAATTGAAAGATAGGAATGGAATTTGAGTTATCCATAAGGATAGAAAAGATAAAATATACGGAAAAGTAAAGTGAAAGAAAAAGATAAAAGTATAGGTACAAGGTAGAGCAAAATTTAGGTTATCTAAGCGACCGTCTTTCTCCCGGCAACGGCGCCTTAAATGCTTGTTGACACTAGATACGCACACGAAAGAATCAAAGAGAAATAATCCGCAAGCGCACGAATATCGGTGAGCACTTCACCCGGGAGATAAGTCCCGAGTATCGTATTTGTTTTTATCCGCTAAGATAAAACGTGCAATAGACTAACCCGATCTTTACTACTACCCCGGGCTGCTAGTCAAGTGAGAATTAAGCGATACGAGAGAGAACTCCTTCGTCGCCTTCTTCCAACCTATGGCAAGCTTTGAGACTACTTCTAAGGGGGTACCCGAGGAATAGACACCACGAGAGGATGCTAAACCGGCACAAAGGACCTACCTTACCTACAACGGGAAGTGGATTACAAAGGTAATAAAGGGATTGTCACTTCCCTCACTACTACCACGGTTCCGGCGAATAGGGAGCATCTACAAGTGAACCTAGCCTAAGCACCATGCTTATGCTAAAGAACGATTACTCTATTCCCAACGCGAAGCGAAATAAAGTAAACTTGTAAACCAAAGAACAATAATAACAACGAACTTACTAGTATTAGAAGTTGAATTGTCGAATGATTCTCGAAACCAAGCCTCGGGTTAGGAGACTTGATCCCGCAGTACACTGGAGAGGAGACACCGACAGTCCGGGCTTCCTCCAAATCTACCTCCACCCTATACTCTCTCAATCTCTCTTGATACTAATACCCTATAGAGATAGATCCATTCGAGGGACCCTTCTCTATCTAACTCTCTCTCTCTGGATTGAAGTCTTGAATGAACTAGAGAATGAATTAGGGTTCCACCCAGGGGCCAGGGGCTCTGCTTATATAGCCCCCTAGGATGAACCACATTCCTCGGATCAAACCCACCTAAATGGACGATAATTATTGATCTTCAAAGTCGGTGGAGGCAGGATCCGCGAGACTCCACCTGATTGGTGGAGATGGGGAGTCGGCCGACTCCCCCCTCGGGCGGCCGACCACGGCGGTGCGTGGGGCCCCAGTGTGTCGTGTCGCCTTCGAAGTCTTCTAGATTATACTTTTTCACCCGTTCGGTCTTTCTCTCTATGTAGACCCGACATGTGGGCCATCTTGGGTAGTTTTCACTTGTCACCCCGCAGAAATAGATATTCACCAAAACTCGTAGAATTACATCGGTAGTAACCCTATATCTATTAAGTATTTATAAATAGGTCCATTTGTATGCTGAGTTGACGGTTAATTTTATGAGTTAACAACCGTCAACAGCTGCTCAAGCGTGCCCTTGAGCAGAACCATCTGCCTCCTCCTCGAGCTCTCGGCGCTCGAGGAGGCACTCGAGGAAAAGCACGAGGCATCTTCAACCGCATCGTCAATGACGGGCAGCCAGAAGCACCGCTCGAGCCAGCCCACTTCCCTCGAGCAAGCCAAAATGTCCTCACGGCAGCTATGCTACTGCGAGACATGCCGGCACCCTCGAATCCGCAAGCGTTACGGATACGAGATGAGGTCCAAAGGCTTCTCCAGGTCGCGGCTGCTCAGCAAGCCGAGAGCTCAGCCTCAAGGCTGCGTGAGGTAGAATCAGAGCCGCCGGTCAACCTGCCATGACACGAGCGAGAGGGCTCGGTCCACCATGAGGTACCCTCTCAAGGTGGTAGGGCCCCCATCCGTGATCGCATCCTCGACAACCGCTAGCCTCAAGATGTGCGTCACGATATCAACGACAACCGACGACGCAAGGCCGCAGGCGCCGAGGACCGTGGCTACAACGCCCATCGAGGAGGGCGCTATGACAGCGACGAGGACCGGCAGGCTCCTGAGCCACCGGGCCCTCGAGTCTTCAGTCGAGCTATTTGCAACACGCCGTTGCCTAACCTGTTTCGACCCCCTACGAGCTTGGCAAAGTACAACGGGGAAACCAAGCCGGAGCTCTGGCTTGCCGACTTCCGACTGGCCTGTCAGCTGGGAGGGGCTCGAGAAGATAAGGCAATCATACGCCAACTCCCTTTGTTCCTCTCTGACACCGCTCGCCGGTGGCTCAAGGAGCTTCCCCCAGTACAGATTCAAGCCGAGCTGTGGACCATGTATTTCGATGGGTCGCTCATGAAGACAGGAGCAGGCGCAGGTCTACTCTTCATTTCACCCCTCGGAGTGCACATGCGCTACGTGGTGCGGATCCACTTTACCAGGTTGCGTATCGCTATCGAGCTCGGGGTTCGACGCCTTGACGCTCGAGGCGACTCGCAACTTGTCATCGACCAGGTGATGAAAGCCTCGAGCTGCCATGACGAAAAAATGGACGCGTATTGCAACGAAGTGCGCAAACTGGAAGCAAACTTTCACGGCCTCGAGCTCAACCACATCCCGAGATGTTTCAATGAAGCTGCAGACGAGTTAGCCAAGATCGCGTCGTCTCGAACGCCGCTCCCCCCAGATGTCTTCTCGAAAGACCTTCACGAGCCATCTGTAAAGTGGGACTCGGGGGCTGGAGCAGAACCAGTCATCGAGCCCACTCCAACGACCGAGCCCCCCTCGACGAAGACCGAGGTCATGGAGATCGATCAAGACTCGAGCCCACCAGCAGATTGGCGTGCGCCCTTCCTCGAATATCTTGTTCGAGGGGAGCTGCCAGAGGATCGAACGGAAGCAAGACGGCTGGCACGTCGAGCCAAAACTTACGTCATCTACGGAGATGACAGAGAGCTTTACCACCGCAGTCCAACTGGCATACTTCAACGGTGCATCTCGATCGATGAAGGCAGAAAATTGCTCAAAGACATGCACTCGGGGGCTTGTGGACACCACGCGGCCCCAAGAACCCTGGTCGGAAATGCTTTCCGTTGAGGTTTCTACTGGCCCACTGCAACTGCTGACACCATCAAGTTAGTTCGAGCGTGTGAAGGATGCCAGTTCTACGCCAAGCAAACGCATCTTCCAGCACACGCGCTCCAGATGATCCCCCTTACGTGGCCATTTGCGTTCTGGGGGCTCGATCTGGTCGGACCCCTCAAAAAGACGACGGGAGGCTACACCCACTTGCCCGTTGCCATCGACAAGTTCACCAAGTGGATCGAGGCCAAGCCCATCACCAACATCCGCTCGGAGCGGGCGGTCGAGTTCTTCACTGACATCATCCACCGCTTTGGAGTCCCTAACGTCATCATCACCGACAATGGCACTCAGTTCACAGGCAAAAAGTTCCTAGACTTCTGCGATCGGCACCACATCCGTGTGAACTAGTCGGCAGTTGCCCATCCTCGAACTAACGGCCAAGTCGAGCGCGCTAATGGCATGATCCTCCAAGGACTAAAGCCAAGGATTTTCAACCGTCTCAACAAACACGGCAAGAAGTGGGTGGCCGAGCTCCCATCTGTCCTATGGAGTCTATGAACATCCGAGAGCCGAGCCACCGGGTTCACCCCGTTTTTCCTGGTCTATGGGTCAGAGGCCGTCCTCCCCACCGACCTCGAATACGGGTCCCCTCGACTCAAGGCCTACAACGAGTAGACCAATGAAGAAAGGCTAGCTAACGCCGTCAACCAAGCCGAGGAAGCTCGAGACACGGTGCTCCTACACTCTGCACGTTACCAACAAAAGTTACGACAGTACCAAGAGAAGAATGTGCGCAAGAGGGATTTCGAGGTCGGCGATCTCGTGCTCCGTCGACGACAGGACAACAAGGGGCGACACAAGCTCACTCCTCCCTGGGAAGGCCCATTTATCGTGGTCGAGGTGCTGAAGCCAGGGACCTACAACTTAGCCGACGAGGACGGCTCGATCCTCACCAATGCATGGAACATCGAACAACTACGTCACTTTTTCCCCTAGGCCTCGATGCCTTGTACATTTTTTCGTTTAAATGTACCACTAGTATGAATGAATAAAGACTCTGCAAGTCAGTTTCTCACTTTTCGTTCATATACAAGGTGGGCTCGGCTTTGTCTCCACAAAGTCAAGCCCCCCTCTGAAGTCCTCAAAAAAACGTGCCTAGTTTTTTTGAAGACGCTCGACGCACTCTTTTTCCTTCTCACCTCGAAATTTTTCTTGCAAAAACTAAGTATGAGCATCACCTCGAGCCCTTCGAGCCGGGACGATCGAGCACAAGGTTTCCCACGCTTCCGAGCTACGGCACCCCAACTCATCTCCCCTCGAAGCGGTTCGAGCACAACGCTAGTACTTAGTTGAAAAGAAATAAAGGCAAGGAATGAAAGATAACTTGAAGCACAGAGAAAAAACTAGAGCGCAACAGCTTAAGTTATAAACATCATGTTTAAAGGCCACTTGGGCCATTCCATGACCAGAATACTTGTTCTCTTACAAGGGCCTTGTTGCCCAAATCTCGGCTCGCAGGCCAGTTAAAAACTACTCCACATCGGGCGGGAGGACTTCAGGCAGCAGGCTTTCTGCAAGACGGGCCCCGGGCTCCTCGGCGTCGACCTTGAGCTGCTCGATCCGGGGGTTGAAACCCCCTTCCTGCTCGCCCTCGGTGTAGGTGAAGCCGCCCGCAACCGCGTCCATCCCGGCACAGGCGGCCTCCTCGAGGTGTCGAACCCGGAGTAGAAGATGGCCATGGTCCGACGCGCGGCGAAGACGAGGGCATCTCGGGCACGGCCCCACAGAGAAGCGCCGAACTCGATGACTCGGTTGGCATAGCCGCGGCCGGCTTCTAGCCCCTCGATGTCCACCACGAGCGCGAAGCCCAGTTGGCGCTGAGGGTGTCGATGGCGCCGGTGATGCGGGCTTTGGACGAAACCTCGCCATCAAGCAACGCCTGGGTCAGCCTTGCGTCCTCACGCGCCGCCACCAGGTTCGCCTCCAGAGCTAAAATAGGACGTCGAGAACTAAGCGCTCGAGCAACGTACAGGAACCATGCACGAAAAGGAAAAGTAGTCGGCTCAAAGTACTTACCAGTACAGCGGGTTGAGAGCCCTTGCTCGGGCTCGAGCGCTTGCGTGAGCTCGGCCTCTTTCCTCCTGAGCGCGCGGTCAGCGTCGCGCTTATCTACTCGCAGCTCCTCGTAGGCCTTGCCGGCACCCTAGATGGCGAGGTCCTTCTCCGTCACCTTCTAACGGAGATTGGCCACCTCCGTCTGGAAATCGCCCGCCCGCTTCTTCTCCGTTTCGAGCGCGCTCGCGAGGGCCTCCTTTTCGGCGGTTTCTCGGGAGACCGTCGACTGTAGGTCCTTCGCGTACGTCTCAGCGGCGGCCTTGTCTTTCTCGAGCTGCTCCACCTGCTGGCACTTGGCCTTGTAGCTTTTTACCGCTATGGCCGTGTCCTTCTTAAGCTGCTCGAAGACCCCTTGCAGCCGCTCGTGTTCTTGTCGAGCGGTCTCCGCCTCCCGCGCGGCTTGGGCGAGCTTATCGCGGGCCTCCTGCTGAGCCGCCTCCACCTCCTGTGCCACTCGGGCGAGCTCGTCCTGAGCTCTTTTGACATCACACTTGGCGGCGTCCAGCGCGGCGTTGGCCTCTCGGAGGAGCCGAGCAGATCGGTGTAGCTCGCCCTCGGCATCCTGCCCCATCCACACGTACCCCCTAATTTCGTGCTCGCTCTCTCCCAGGGCACAGATGTGGACGGATTTGGCGTAAGAGCAGCTCTGTGCCGTCTGAATCACGAAAAAGAAAAATCAAACACAAACTACGATAAGTCTAAATGAAAAATGACCGTGCTCGAGAACACTCACAGAGGAAAGCCGGGGCAGGTCCTCAGAGATGAGTGACAGAGCGGCCTTCAGGGCACGCTCAAGCCACTGCTGGCGCTCCTCGGCCTTCATGTGTGCCTCGAGTTCCTTCTGATCATTCATCACGATCGTAGGAGCCTCGTCGTCGAGGGGTCGGGAAGCACCAGCGGCGGCCTTTCCCATAGAGGGAACTCCTCCCGCATCTCCTTGTCGACGGAGGTGTGGAGCCTCCTCACCACCTCCAAGTCGACGTCCGCCGCCACCACCCGCTCGGCCAGGGTAGGCGGGCGTTGCGGCTGACTCCAGGAGGATGATGCCTCCTGGGCGAGCGCCCGCGCCTCGATCCGCCTCCTCTCGAGGATCGACGACTCGGTGGGCTCGGTGGGTCCGAAACCGACGGCCCGCATATGGCTGTCGATGACGGCGGCTGCCGCCTGCTTCCTCTGGGCCTCCTCCCATTGATCGGCCTCAGACACACTGGTGAACCGCACCTCGCCCGTCGTCGAGTCGGGCACGAGGTGGGGCACCGTGACCTCCCCCGACTGCAGCGGCAATGGTGGTGCCTGATACACCACCATGCGGAGATCCTTAGGCTGCTCTGCCTCCCCCTGTGCGCCGCCCTGCTGCTCCTCTTCCTGTGTGGCAGTGGGCTGCTCCACCTTCTCCTCCTCCTGCACAACGGCGGGGTGCTCCTCTGGCGCCCCCTCCTGCGCTAGAATTTGGGCCTCCCCCTGCTCGACCAGGGAGACCTGGGGCACCTCGACCTGCCACACGGCCGAGGGGTCAGCCTCCACGGCTCGAGGGGAGGTGGGCGCCCGGTCCATCTGGGGGTCAAGAACCTGGCCCACCTTCTGCATCTCTACGTCGACCGCCGGCCGATCGACGGCCGCCGGCACTTCTTCCTCCTCCTCCCTCTCCTTGCACCCCTCCTCGAGCTGACGTAGGCCGATTAGCCACGTCTTGGAGCCGGGGCTCGGGCTTTCGTCCCCAAGCATGATCGGGTGCTGCTCCGACCCGGCCCCCGTCGGCGGAGTGGCGGCCGTCGTCCCCGGCCCCGTCGCCTCCTTGTCGCCAGCTGCTTGTACAGCTGGTGACGACGATGCCTCGAGCGAGGAGATGGTTGAAGCAGTGGTGGTGGCGGTCTTCTCCCCGGTTGCCGTGGTCACGGCCCCGGCACCTGCACGAGACGCGGCCGCCATCAGCTTCCCGCGCTCAATCGCCTCTTTGGCTTGCGCTAACCAAATTAGGGTAGTAGGAGGAAGAGTCACTCCACCTGGGGCGGACGGGGCGCCGCTCGATCCTCCTACGACCTTCAGCTTTTTCGAGGGCAAAATGGGAGGGAGCGACGGGAGGGACTGCAGGGGGCGCTTGTTTCTAAAAGAAAGAGAGAAACGAAAACAACGACGATAAGAGATTCACGAGCAAAACAAAAAGGCAAAACCAAAAATATCCAGTTGAGGGGCTTACCTTGTAGTCGGGGTGGTGCCGCTCGAGCCTTCCGACTTGCTCGAGTCGCTCGGGGGCTTTCGAGCTGTGGCCGGCTCCCTCGAATCGCTCGAGGGTTTTCGAGCCCCGACCGCACCGCTCGAGCCGCTCGGGGGCTTCTGGGCACTGGCAGCCTGACTCGAGGCGCTCGGGGGCTCTGTGGCCTTAGTGGCCTCCCCCGCTCCCACCGGCTCCTTAGCCGGATCCGGCGTGGGATCCCTTGCGGGTTCCTGAGTCCGGCGAATCGAGGTCCGCTCGGCCCGGCGACCGGCAGAAGGGTCCCGGCGCTCGACGGGGCACTCGCCGGGCTAGATTGAGGAAGACTTGCGCACATCTGCAGCCTTGTGCACGCCCGTTGAAGATGAGTGGCGCTACCGGGTTGCGTATCGCTATCGAGCTCGGGGTTCGACGCCTTGACGCTCGAGGTGACTCGCAACTTGTCATCGACCAGGTGATGAAAGCTTCGAGCTGCCATGATGAAAAAATGGACGTGTATTGCAACGAAGTGCGCAAACTGGAAGCAAACTTTCACAGCCTCGAGCTCAACCACATCCCAAGACGTTACAATGAAGCTACAGACGTGTTAGCCAAGATCGCGTCGTCTCGAGCGCCGCTCCCCCCAGACGTCTTCTCGAAAGATCTTCACGAGCCATCTGTAAAGTGGGACTCGGGGGCTAGAGCAGAACCAGTCATCCAGCCCACTGTTGGCGGTCCCTAACTCGATTCTAACCCCGCCAACTTTAGCCTAGGCAAACTAAATCTCACCTAGAATAGGGCTCTACTCTAACCATTTCCATAGTGTGGTGCGGGAATTCTTGTTTTGCGAGTCAACACCGAAACACACCAAAAATGAGCCAAGAACTGGAGCAAAACTTTGATGTGAGAAGGTGACCCACCTACCGTATAATTTGGGTCTCAAACATAGCCTAAAATGCCAAGCATGAACCCAAGAAATGGAAGCCCAAAACCTAGTCCAACTCGATCATGGGCTGCAGGAGTGGGGTGTAGTAATTTGGCCATAACTCCCTCATCCGGACTCCGATTGATGCAATTCACCAGGCTACGGAAAGCTGATGATGAGGCCCACGTGCCTGCAAAAGATGGGCCCCAGCCGAGCCACCCTGGGCACGAGCGCGCCAGCGCAGGTGCCGGCTGGGCCCATCTTTGGCCTGTAGCTCCTTGCCTCCAGCCCAACACGAATGGCGGTGGTGCTTCTGTGAATGGAAGGTGGGAAACCGCCCTTTGAGGTCGGTTTTGAACCTTCCAAGTGGGGAGGACACTTTTCCAAAGAGCCCCCTCCTCTCCACCTATAAAAGGAGGTCTCCTCCTCCTCATTCAACACACCATTCCAAGGATCAAGAGCTAATACACCTAGAGAATAAAGAGCCACACTCCATGGGCTTAGGCCCTAGCTAGCTAGTAGAGCTTGGTAGTGGAGAGATGTGAGGAAGAGCGGGGAAGAGCCGGACTTGTCGGTCTCTCCCCCAACCTTGTACCTCAACGAACACTGTGCTACACTTCGTCGGGTTTTCCCGCTACGTGAGTGTTCGTGTTTTCTTTGGTAATAAGTCTTTTGGTATTTATTCATCATTTATACTTGTTTGCGGGTTCGTCGACCGTCCTTGTGGTGGTTGCTCTAGTAGAGGACTTCTGATAGAGACGGATGTTCCTGTACGACGCTAGAGTAGTAGCTAATAGCATAGATGTGGTGTCTAGGCTGGTGGCTACCTTCGTTTGCCTCGTAGTCCATGGTTGAGGTGGTAGGCGGCAGGTGGTGACAGCCCTGTCCGTCCCTTGTAATCCCCCACGTCCGGCTACGGCGTAGAGCTACAGGCCGGCATCACTTGGCAGACCAGGTGCGATCCGGTGCCCGAAGTGAGCAAGTGTAGGTGTAGTTTATCTACTCGTAGACCCAAAAGCCATAGAATCCTTCTCCCCCTCCTACCAACTCTACCCTTGGGTTGTCCTTGGACGTATTAGCTAGGAGAAATACCTCCGTTCCCTGTGGAAAATACGATACCCCTGAATACTTAGGGTGAAAGCTACAACGGTACTTTCCGTACGCTTGCGGATTCTTTACGCACACGTTAAGAAGTGCCAACAAGTTTTCTAGTGCCGTTGTCGGGGATAGACTTTTTATCTATCTTTGGTGATTGCGCTAAGAAACGTCAACAAGCTTTTACGCGCCGTTGCGGGATAGACTTTTTATCTATGTTTGGTGATTGCACTAAGAAACATCAACAAGCTTTACGCGCCGTTGCCGGAACGGTTGCTATTTTCTTCGAACCTAGTTTGTCCTCGTATCTATTTAAAAAAAATAAAAAAATATTGTTTTATAATTCTTTTTTCCAAAACAAAATATTCTTTTTACCTGTTCCACCATGAAGCTAAAACCAATTCAAAATCCTTCGCTTCAAAGGGGAGTTCTTGGAGCCAAAATCTTTTTCAAAACCAAAATTTTCATCTAGCTATGAACTCCACTCTAATTTGAAAGCTATAGTTCGGGCACAACCCTTCTCGGGGCTTGATCACGAAAACCCTTTTAGCCATCTCGCAAGATTTCGAGGAAATTTGTTCATGCCTAAGCATTCTGGCATGACACAAGAAACTCTTAAGTGGAAATTGTTTCCTTTCTCCCTTATGAGAGAGGCAAAACAAAGGTACACTAATGCCGTAGAAAGTGTGAGTGGAGACTGGGATGAACTTAAAGACAAGTTTTATCTTGCATTCTTCCCCATGTCTCACATCACTTCTCTACCAAGGGCAATCCTTGACTTCGAGCAGAACGAGAAGGAATCCATAGGTGCAGCCTGGGCCAGGTTCACAATGTTGGTAGTTGCCGACCCAGTCTTGTCTTTACCCAAAAGCATGCAATTGTATCTCTTTTGTTCAGGTCTAGACATAGATGCTGCCCTATGCCTTGACACGGCCCGCCGGAGGGTCGTTTTCACATAAAACTACGACCGAACAGAGGAAAATCCTTAATCACTTCCTAGAGAAGCATGCTTCTCCTGTCGTAAAGGCTGAACCTCTCCAAAAGAAGGGCATGTCAAGTTTTGAGGAGCCCTCATCAGCCGAATCCTTACCCTTGCCATCCTTAGATTCGACTAGTGAGCCCTCACCCAAGCAACGAACACTGAAGGAGGGGATGCTTTATCCTTCAGAGTTCGTTATCAATTTCGAGGATTATGGCAAAACCTCGAACATGTCCCCGGCACGGAAATTCTACATTTCATTCTAAGGAAGCCTCCCCTCACGAAAAACCATCAAAAGAATGGTTGATGGAAGTGAAACGTTCTTCTAAAGCAATTCGATTCTTTCACCATCCACAACCATACTTTGTTCGATAAAAGGGACTTCCATGAAAGCCCTACACAACCCCACAGTTGGGACAAATATCATGTCACAATTCCTTGCGAAAGCCCCGTTGGGAAATTTTCCGCTAGTCCCGAATGATAAACTCTTCAAAAGTCCATCAGGACTCATCTTTGAGTGTTGTGGGATCGCTAGGGCCGTGCCAATCGCAATTCATGAAGCCGAGGTTTACATAGATTTTTACATCTATGCCATCCTCAATTTTGATATTCTCATAGGCCACCCTCTTAGTCAAGAAGAACCATCCAATGGGGGCCTTGATGAAATGTTGGGAAAGATTGCTCCCACCACTCACATAGGAATTCCAATGGTGGAGCATCTCCCTAAACATAACCTGTTCGAGGAGGCAAAGTTCATTTCCCCATTCATTTCACATCCTTGTGAAATTGAACATTCATCATCTTCCTCACTCGAACGCAAGATTTGTCCCTCTGGCCATTACAACGTTGATCTTGTTAGTGATCAAAGATCAACATTTGACCCTCATAATATATCCTTTGAGAATGAAAACTCACAGACCAAGAAAGATTCCTCAATTGAGCATGAAACTTTCTCGTTTAAAACTTCTCAAGATTCATGCTCCTTTTTAGAGTCTCCAATATTTGTTGCTCTTGACACCATGTACTCATACGAGAATCACAACCGCCTCTTCATTCCCGCTTTGTCAAACTATTTAAGAGGATGGTTGTCGATACTTATGTTTACCATAAACATTGCAAATCTCGTAGTAGTACGATGGTGCTAACCTTGTAGCTTAATCTTGAATGACCAAGGAATGGTGGTGAAAGTGGGAACTACACCACCATCGGTCGCTACAAGGGAAAGTTCCCACGGTCAAGCTTAAGACCATAACTTAAGCACTTTGGGGAGATACCCCGGATTATCCTAAAAAAAATATTATTATTGTTGTTGTTGTTGTTGTTGTTGTTGTTGTTATCTTCTTCATCATAATTAATTTCATTATTATCATTTTTTTATAATGAGAAACTTTTCTTTTCAATAAAAGCAAGGGCATGTTGTCAAGTTCGTATGCACCTTCGGGTATTCTTGTTGCTAACCGTTACAGGGGCACGGGTCATATGATGCTTGAGAACATGAAGCTACATCAACTATAAATTTCGGTGCCCTTGGGTGATAGGACACACTCCAAGAAAGAAAAGGAGACCTGACCTAACACACTTGGCTTTTATATAAAAGTCCAAGTGTGGGGGAGGACGGCAAGAATCCTGAGTTCCACTCACACCAAGAGTCCCACTAAAAAAAAGAGAGAGAGAAAGTTGATGCTAGCCTCGCCTTGCTACAAGAAAAAGAAAAAAAAAGAGGGGGACACATGAAGGTCCCTGGATTTTTGAAAGAAAAGTTGGGGACACATGAAGGTCCCTAGACTTAAAAAGAAAAAAAAAGAGGGACACATGAAGGTCCCTAGACTTAAAAAGAAAAAAAAGAGGGACACATGAAGGTCCCTAGACTTCTAAAAAAAATGATGATGAAAAAAAAAGGGGAAGAAAAAAAAGGCTTTTTTTAAAAAAAAGGGGAGAAGAGAGAAAAAAAAAGAGAAGAAGAAGAGCCTCCCTCTTCTAGACCTTTGCAACTAGTAAGGCCATGGCCCGTGCACACTAGTTGTGCATATGACCTAGCCTTGGTAATTACTTGAGTGGAGCTCATGAGAACAAACCACCGTTGTAGCCCACATGAAGTTTTCATCCATACGCTGCCGGTAAGGAAGAACACTCGGGTAAAGCAAAGGTAATAAAAGTTCACCAACTCTCTTGCTCATTCTTGTCTCCATGTGATCATATAAATTCTTGCTTCTCATGTTTATGTCATATGCTCTGGTTTGGGTGTGCTTGTATATGACGATATACAATACATCCATAGGCTTTTTAAATTAAGCATGGTGCTTAGGTTAAAATTGCCTTCTTTGATCAAAATTTCGGCATGGTGTTGAATTTTTTTTTGATTAATGAACTCGAGTTGTTGACATAAGCAATAGGGAGTAATCTGTTATGGAGATTAATCAAGGTCTGTTTTACTTTGCAACTTAATCTTGACCTTGTTTGAGTTACGAGTTGGTTGAGCGAATATAAAAAAAACTTCAATAAAAAAAATCTGGCTCCCTGGTTTTCCAACCAGTAGAGCCCATGTTTGTTTCTTTTTTTGTTTCTTTGGAAATAAAAGCAGGTACAAGAACAAGTGTGGGGGAGATATCTCAAGAATAACTAACTCCCATATTCGATATCTCCCCAAACACAATGCACAACATCAAGCAACTCATCATGCGGAAGGACGAGCAAACGACTTTTATCGGCTCCTTCACCTTCAACGGTGGTTTGTGCAACTCTACCCATCTCCTAAAGTTTTGAAGTTTAATTTGATTAAATAAAACTAAAAACTTTGCAAAACTCCATCTCCTATTTCCACCAATTGAGAACGAGTTGCATACTTCTTATTCCTTGCTATCTTGATTGTGTGAACAACTTGTGCAATAGGGACCCCATGTTTTTATCTAAGTTATTGGCAGGTGAGATATAGTAGAATGATATGATGCTTACCAACTCGTGCAATGGACTTGGGTATTTCTATGCAAAAATTTAAAACTTTTTAGCAATGCTCCTCATGTGATAAGTGCTATGTCCTACCAGAGCCAAATATCTATGCTTAAATTACAAAACCTATTTTAGCCACTTTTAGCGATGTCAAGTCTTGAGATTCTTGCTAGAGATGGCCTTATCCCCAAGATCATTGCATTCACCCACCAAATAAACATGCCGACTCTCATAATGAGAGTCGCGCACAGCATTCACCCGCCAAATAAATATGCCGACTCTCACACTCAGAGGCGCGCACCATATGCACCCATCATTCCACCAACACGTTCACTTCTTACACTGAGAATTAAGCACATATATTCCGCATCTTCTCCCTCTTCCACCAAAATACTCCTGCCAACAAATTCATGCATATCTCTCTCCATCATTCATTCAAGAAAGGTATGGACTGTTATTAGAAAATTCCTACAAAAAGAAGCGTAGTTCATGAATAAGGAAGAGTTCTTTTTTTTTCTCCATGGTCTTGAGATAGAGAAAAAAAAGAAAAAAAAGAAGAAAAAAAAAGAGAGCAGCAGAAAAAAAAGAGAAATAAAGCAAGTTTTAGAGATATTCTTCGAGTCCATACCTTCTTGCATATTCCTTCATAAAGAGAGAAACATGATCAGGAGTCCACAAATATTTCTACACTTGCACTTGCACTTGCATCATCTAGGGATATGGCCTTCTCTTCATGAGTCCGGTGTTGATGTCTATTAAGTGCAACCGAAATAAAGAGGGTTCCGCATAGCGCCGAGAATATATCATCGTAGCATTTTAACCGGGAGTAATCCAGGGTATCATTATTTATAATTTTACCACTTTGGGAAGGGAATGCACTTGGATAATGAGTGATGAGCAATGCACATGCGATAATGGAGAGCTTAACCTTGTCTCGTATCGATCATCTCATACGGGGTAATTGTCACATAAAATATAGGAATGAATGATAAATGACATAAGATAAATGAGAGCATTTAGCCACATAAAATAATAGTAATAAGCCATCTCAACTTAGCACTCTAAGCTTATAACACTAGCATGGACTAGCACGATCTAGGGTATAATCCTATGTTATTCTAACTACAAAGTCAAAGCATACAATGATTAGTGCAAGAACATCTAGCAATCATGGCGGGAAAAGGTAACATCTATGCATAGTGATATTACCAGAGAAGACAAGAGACATAGCAATAACTTCAATGTAATAGGTTTGTTCTGCTAGACCTATACTCGGGAGAAGGGCTACAAAGGACTCAACAGGACTGTCACTCCCACGATCTACCTCACGATCCGGAATATAGGGTGCAATCGCAGATAAATACGGTCTAGGCACCACGCCTACACAATATTTACCACTCACCCATCGATCTAATGAGCAAGCGCTATACGATCCTATGCATAAACATAATTCTAATCCAACTATGCTAAACATATAATCAAAGTAAACTAAGAACAATATAATTGAGAACATAATCAAATAGAGCAAAGTCAAGTCGATATAATAGAATAGAATAAAGTACTACTCATAGTATCACGAACAATGATGAATATTACAAGAATGTAGAGGGAATTACCAAGAACTCCAACAAATCCGGACTCCAAGCTAGGCTTGATTCCCTCTAGATCTATTCCTATGTAGCTATGCTACTAAACTATGGAGCTCTAATTGAGATGGTGGCTCGCTTCTCTGAATCCTCTCGGATGAATGAAGAGAGAATGAATTAGGGTTTTACCCGGGGCCGGGGGCTCGAATATATAGCCCCCTAGGATGAACCACGGCCCTCGGATCAAACCGACCTAAATGGACGATAATTATTCATCCTCAAAGGCGGTGGAGGCGGGATCCGCGAGACTCGACGCCATTGGTCGAGGTGGGGAGTCGGCCGACTCCCCTTGGGCGGCCGATCGGCCGAGCTACCGTGGGGCCCGGCCTTCGGGGGTCGCCTTCTGGAGTCTTCTAGATTATACTTTTTCACCCGTTCAGTCTTTATCTCTATGTAATCATGACATATGGGCCTCCTTTGGTTCTCTTTCTGATAACCCCCTACGAAATAGACAATCACCAAAACTCGTGGAATTACGTCGGTGTAACCCCTATATCTAATAGGTGAACTCATATTAGTCTTTTCTCTTGCTGCGTTGACGGTATAAAATTGATACTTAACGACCGTCAACAAACTCCCCAAGCTTACCTTTTGCTCGTCCCCGAGCAAAGATAGACTTCATGATGGATCGGGAGTTGCTACAATGCTTTCACTCTTCACAAGTACACATGCATTCAAACAAGAACTCTCCTCCGGATTAGAGTGAACTATTCTGACTCAAAACTCACTCATATTACCTTTCACCATGGGGCTTGTAACCGTCACTTGGGTCTTGAGTAGTTGAAAGATATAATGGTCAAGTCAAGCGCCATGTTTCTCGCTCTTTGATTAACTATTATCCCGGAGTTTTTGAAAAGTTTTGAAATAAAACTCAGAGTTCCTTGTATGAACCTTTCAGGTCTCTCATTTGTGGTATTTCTGGATCCTTTCCAAGGCATGAGTAGTGTATGCCTTCTCTCTTCTCTCAAAATATGTGGTATTTGTGGAACTAAGGCATAGTGAAAAGTGCCTTCTCTCTCTCACCCTACTTTCTAATAGGCTTATGTGGAGCTCATAGGTGGGGAGACACTCAAATTCACTTGCATATATTGCATAGTTAAGACATGGATCCAATAGGAACTAAAATAATAATAAAGTCATATGTGCATGTGAATGAGGAAATGGATGATAAGATGATGATAGGATGACGATAAGGAAATGATTATGAGGGGTGATCACTTGGTGAACATCTACTTCTACACTTGCTCCTTCGAGGATAACATGGCTCCCTTTATTTGGAAACCTTGAAACTTCTTGAATGGAAGGACTTGGCTACTCTTTCTTTTCTTTCTTTCTTCTTTTCTCTTTATTTTTCTTTTTTTTTTATAGAGCAACCAATCCTCTGGAAATGAAACTTTAGCAACGGGGAGTGTATAACTTGAAATGATAATGACTGGAGCTTGTATGTAGGCAAATAGAACGGTGATGATTATTTCTAGATGTTCACTCCGAGGATAGGAATAGAACCTTTTCTGGATGAAGTGAAATAAGTGGTGTATGTATATGTGGATGGATGGATGGATGGATGCGTACTCCCAGGGTAGGAGCAGCATAGGTGCGTATCTCCAGGGTAGAGATAGCATGATATATGGTGGATATGGATCTATATGTGGGTGGTACTTCTAGGGACAGAAGTAGCACAAAAAATGAATGTAGTATTTATAAAATGGGTGCATGCTTCTGAGGACAGAAGTAGCATAGATCAATGGATGGAGAGCACATAGTATTGACTTTAACTGCATGACTAATTCCTTATGGGTCCACAGCATAACCACACTGTTGACGGTCGTTAAGTGTCAATTTTTACCGTCAACTAAACATGAGAAAGGACTAAAATATGTTCACCAACTAGATATAGGGGTTATACTAACGAAATTCCATGAGTTTTGGTGAATGTCATTTCTGCAGGGTGTCACCGAAAATACCCAAGGAAGGCCCACATGTCGGGTTTACATAGAGATAATCGGGAACCGGTGAAAATTTCATGTCTGGAAGGTTCGAGAAGGCTCGGACCAAACGGGAGCCCGAACCGGCTCGGTGGAGAGTCGGCCGCCCCAACCCTAGAGTCGGCCGACTCATGACCTGGACCAATCAGCATCAGCCTCGTGGATCCTGTTCCACCGGCTTTGAGGATGAATAATTATCGTCCGTTTAGGTCGGTTTGATCCGAGGGCTGCGGTGCATCTTAGGGGGCTATATAAGCAGGGCCCCTGGCCCCTGGAGGAGGCATCCCTTAAACCCTAATTCATTATCTCCCGGCGGGGATCGAGTTGTAGAGGCGTCCCTTGAATGGATGACTTCTCTTCTCTAGAGAATTAGAGCTAGACATTCCAATGTAGTAGATTAGATCTAGATGAGAGTTAGGGAGAGCGGAGCTGCGCTCCGGTTCGGAGAAGTCTTCGGAGATTTGGTATGTCATTGTATCTACTCTTTGTAAGACTTATGCTTTAATATATTTATCTTCTCTATTTACTTTATGCCTTTCATATGTATGCTTAGTATAGTTGTTACATTCTAGCATGGGATCTTCGCTCGTATTGAGTGCTCTAGTTATCATATGTAATTAGAGTAGTAATCGACGGTGTAGGCATGGTGCTTAGGCTGTCGGTTACCCGAGTTTGCGCCCTATTCTCTCGGTTGTGTGGTAGTTACGGGAGGTGACAGCCCGTCCACACCGAATTGAGTAGGTTCTTAAATTAGTAGGACCGTAGTCACGTCGGTAGAGTTATCCTTTGTGGTGCTTTCCCGTCTAGTGATGTCCTGAAGTGCTATTGTATGATTGCTATATCTATCCATCCCCTGTTATCACAGAACTAGAGTAATAGAGAAGTATTTAAGAACCTTAATCTCTCCCGTTGTCCTCTCACTCTAGCTAGCTACTCATTTATTATAGAATTCTCATGTGTGCTTTATTATATTACCTTATAGATATCATTTACCCCCGCTTTAGTCTAGTTGGTTTACTACGTTAGTAGATACATGATGGTGAGTTATCGATTCTTTAACCCTTGCTTCCCTGTGGTAAAATATAAATAACGATACCTGGTTTACTCCCGGTAAAATGCTACAATGGTATGTTACAGTGCGCTTGCGGAATCCTTTATATTTTAGTTGCACGTAATTTATACCAACAAGCATTTTTGGCGCCGTTGCCGTGGAAGCAATCGGTGTTAAGTTTTTGATAGTGATCTTGATGTCTGCTAATTTAGTGTATCACTAGCTTTAGTAGAATTACCCCTTGTTCTGTTGAGTTGTGAAATAGACAGGACAAAAGATGTCGTTTTGACCTTCCAACAAGTTTCCACAAGACAATGAAGAGCCCAGGGTCCACCAACATTCAACATTCATCAACATTGGAACCCTGCCACCTCACAGAATGTACAAAAGGTCATCGTCACAAGAATTTCAAATCACTTCACAAGTGACGAACATGGACGCCGTGCTCACAAATTTCATCATGTGAGTCATGGTAAGTATGATCAAGAAAGGTGAGATAGTCTTGCTCATGGACTTTAAAATTGATGAGTAGTTATCTTTTTGAATTCTTGCACCCCACTTTGCATGTTTACTTTTAACAATTCATGCATTCACTCCGTTTAGCTTATTTATGTTTGCTCATCCATTGCATGTTTAGTTTCTTGCATGCATTCACATCGCCCGCATCTAAAAAAATAAAAAAAATGTTTATATATATATATTTCCTCATCATGATCATGCTCTGTCATCTCCATTTGAGAAAATCTCTATAGTGCTTTCATGTCACCTTTGTTTGCTATAGTATGTTTTGGTTTGGAAGTACTTCTAAGGGTATTTCCAAAGGCTTTTTAAATTAAGCATGGTGCTTAGGTTAAATTGTCTTCCTTGACCAAATTAAGACATGGAGTCCAGTTTGGTTATTGAACTAAAAATGTGCTTTAGTAGATATTGGTTATTTTGTTGGACTAACCCCTACTTGCGAGAAAACTTTCAAATCCAATTTGGGTAAGTCAAGAGATGAACTCACTTCATAAATGAAGCCAGGCATATGATGAATTCCAACAACTTCGCATAAAAGACACAACTCATTCATCGTCCAAGGAAGAATTGTAAGTATCAAATATCATTCACATTGTCTTTTGTTGCAAGTTACCTTTGCCTTGAACCATGTTAGAGTGCCATAAAAAAAAGAAAGTTGCTAGAAAACATGATAAATAAATCCTATGCTAAGGTAACTCAACAACCATCTTTTTGTTAGCATAGATGAATTTCAAATAGATAGTGGATATATAGCCCATAGTTTGATTTGTTGCAATCCTTCGGGTATGTGTCCACTAACGTTTTCTAGGAAAGAATCCATGATGTGCCTATCCATGGTTTGTCACGAACCTGCCAAATCACCACTTCAGTGATGGAACAAAGGAGAAGACAAGTGTTCCACAAGAAGGATCATCATTTGAACTTACTCAAAGAAGTGGATGAACAAGGCGACAAGCTATGAGCAACATTGAAGACAACATAGCATTGGGCCCAAAACTCGAGCTAGGATGCCAATGAGGAGTATGGTGTAACTCGGCTCATTTTGGCCAATCAAAGACCCGCCCTCGTTGTTCTTGAAGACACCATCTTGCACGTCGGCGGCAAGGACAAGGATGGCATGATAAGCATACATCCTTGTGTCAACCAATCATCATCAAGGGTTGACTACCGACCAAACCCAAGAAGACCGGAACAACCACATTTGCAAGATGATGTCTCTAAGCCATTGGAGATGAAGACCCTTCCTTGATCATCAAGACGGATGGCGTATCATTAATTGCAACTCTTCGCCATGCCGCTAAAAGACAAAGACCATCAAGGAAGAACTCGAGTCTACATCTCCAATGAACATCAATGCGTCAACCAAGACTCAATGGAATCAAGAATGGTTGATGAAAGAAGATCATGCAACTGTCTGTCTCCTCATCCCGGATTGGATAGTCCAAACAAAAGCGAGAATGCAAAGGAGAGATCTCTACTCAACGAGACCTATAATCGAAGTCCCTCTCGGATACATGAAGGCTTACAAACAAAGGACAAATAGTGTCGAGGACATAGGAGTACAACACACTCGAGGGATGACTCAACACTCGTATTTGGTTTCACGTGGCGGCGACAACAAGGTCAAGCTTGGGGAGGAAGACCGATGACTCTTCAAACAATGATCCGGCAATGCTCTTCCTCTTTTCAAGCCCCGTCGCTCCGGCACGTTGAGAAGAAACAATGAGTGGAGCACAAGGTCTATTTAAAAAAAAAGGGAAGAAAAAAAAAAGAAGGAGTGAAATTTTAGAAGACAAGATGCTCAAGGAGAGAGGTCAATCAAGCAAGGCAAACTCCAAGAAGAAGTAAAGGACCACTAGAAGCATCTACTCTTCATCACAAGGTACTCCGAGTGATAAAGGCTAGCTGGACAAGAAAGAACATGGGTGACTCCTTTCCTAGAGTTACCATCTCAAGAGGTGCGGTTCTCAAGGTCTCTACCTTTGGGATCAAATGATGCACGAAGGAGTGAACATGACAAGAAGTCCTGTTCGGAGGACTTAAATCACCGAACCCTCGCCAAGGAGGTAACTTGGTATTTATCAGCATTTCCTTTCACGGCATTGCATTTTCCTTTAAGCATATTTATTTTTCCTACATGCATCTTAATTGCATCTTCGCTTTACTATCTACGCACTAGAAAAAGAAAATAAAGATTTCTGCATTTTGCATTCAAAAAAAACTACTAAGCCCCATGTGAATAATCATTCATTGTGGTGGCATAAAAATAATTTTTTAGCATATCTATTTTCTCTTTGTTTGCATCCTTTATTATAAAAAGATAAAAATATTTCTTGTGATCCCGTTAGAAGACATTTGAGTTAAGGCGTTCTAGACAACCAAGGCTTAGAGATTTTTATCACTAATGCTTAATCGGTTTCACAAGCTTTGTTGTCTATTTGAGCTTCATAGAACATAAAGGATCGAGAAGAGCTAACGAGACGAAGGATGTCCAGTCTCCCGTCAGTGCTTGTCCGCAACATTCAAATGCTTTTGCCCTCAACGGAAACTATCCACGACACTCCGAAAGACTAGAACGTCTTCATTACCCGTCAAAAGACGGCATCGAGACTATGTCAACATCCGGCTTGGGGGAGAGCATCCCCCATGTACCAAGCTAAGTATTTCCAACTTATCTATTTATGCTTTGTTAGAGTGTGCTTTGTTAAAACAACTAAAAAGATGCATAACCATAGAAACCCGAAAGATTTCCTTATTTATTTCTACTTTTGGAGAGCTCTTGCAATGTCTTAAAAGTGATCCCTAGAATAAACTCTACATGGAGATGATGAATAGTTGCTCTGCCGTAATTCTTTTCAAGTACCTAGTTTTCAACCTTGCACTCTCCCGAGTTTTAGACACAACCGTTTAGATTTGAGATTTGCTCACGAACCCGAAACTTGTGGGTAGCAAACACTTGATCTAAGTCTAGGTAGTTGACGGATATGATATGGGACGGTTTGAGCTGTTGTCCATCTTGTTCCTAGAGATGCTAGAGTTACGGAGAATTTATTTACGAAAATATTAAATTCCTGCATGATGAGTTCCTTTATGATGAGAGTTCAAATTCCTACCACGACCATATATTCATGCTTACTAGACTAGGAAAACCCATCTCGTTTATATAGAACATTTTATAGGCATTGAGTGTAGTCTTTATAGGCATTGAGTGTGGTTATGCTTGTGGACCCATAAGGAATTAGTCATGCGGTTAAAAGTCAATACTATGTGCTCTCCATCCATTGATCTATGCTACTTCGTCCTCGAAGCATGCACCCATTTTATAAGTACTACATTCATTCTCAGTGCTACTTGTCCCTAGAAGTACCTCCCATATATAGATCCACATCCATCACATATTGTGCTATCTCTACCCCGGAGATATGCACCTATCTTTCTCCTATCCCGGGAGTACGCATTCCCTCACATATTGTCTTTGTCTCTACCCTAGAGATACGCACTTATCTTTGCTCCTACCCCGGAGTACGCATCCATCCATCCATCCACATATACATATGCCACTCATTTCATTCCATTCAAAAAAAAGTTTTACTCCTATCCTCGGAGTGAACATCTAGAAATAATCATCACCGTTCTATTTGCCTACATAAAAGCTCCAGTCATTATCATTTCAAGTTATACACTCCCCGTTGCTAAAGTTTCATTTTCAGAGGATTGGTTGCTCTAAAAAAAAGAAGAAGAAAAAAAAAGAGAAAAAAAAGAAGAGAGAAAAAAAAGCAACCAAGTCCTCCTCTTCAAAGGTCTTCAAAGTTTCCAAATAAAAGGAGGTATGTTATCCCCAAAGGAGCAAGTGTAGAAGTAGATGTTCACCAAGTGATCACCCCTTATAATCATTTCCTTATTATCATCATCTCATCATCATCCTATCATCATCTTATCATCCATTTCCTCATTCACATGCACATATGACTTTATTATTATTTTAGTTCCTATTGAATCCATGTCTTAACCGTGCAATATATGCAAGTGAGTTTGAGTGTCTCCCCACCTATGAGCTCCACATAAGCCTATTAGAAAGTAGGGTGAGAGAGAGAAGGCTCTTTTCACTATGCCTTAGTTCCACAAATACCACATATTCGAGAGAAGAGAGAAGGCATACACTACTAATGCCTTGGAGAGGATCCAAAAATACCACAAATGAGAGACTGAAAGGTTCATACAAGGAACTCGAGTTTTATTTGAAAATCTTGCAAAAACTCGGAATAATAGTTGATCAAAGAGCGAGAAACATAGCGCTTGACTTGACCGTTCTGTCTTCCAACCGCTCAAGACCCAAGTGACGGTTACAAGCCCCATGGTGAAAGGTAATATGAGTAAGCTTTGAGTCGAATAGTTCACTCTAATTCGGAGGAGAGTTCTTGTTTGAACGCATGTGTGCTTTTGAGGCGTGAAAGCATATTAGCGGCTCGATC
Organism: Themeda triandra; assembly: GCA_018135685.1. NCBI lineage: Eukaryota > Viridiplantae > Streptophyta > Magnoliopsida > Poales > Poaceae > Themeda > Themeda triandra. The sequence continues at coordinate 1,040,100 of JAENPR010000149.1, read as the reverse complement.
CATACTCGAGTTTATCTTTGCTCGGGAACGAGCAAAAGGTAAGCTTGGGGGAGTTGTTGACGGTCGTTAAGTGTCAATTTTTACCGTCAACTAAACATGAGAAAGGACTAAAATATGTTCACCAACTAGATATAGGGGTTATCTTGACAGAATTCCACGAGTTTTGGTGAATGACTGTTTCAAGGTGTCGGTGAAAATACCCAAGGAAGGCCCACATGTCGGTTTACATAGAGATAATCGGGAACCGGTGAAAATTCTGTAATCTGGAAGGTTCGAGAAGGCTCTGGACCAAACGGGAGCCCGAACCGGCTCGGTGGAGAGTCGGCCGCCCCAACCCTAGAGTCGGCCGACTCGTGACCTGGACCAATCAGCATCAGCCTCGTGGATCCCTGTTCCACCACCTTTGAGGATGAATAATTATCGTCCGTTTAGGTCGGTTTGATCCGAGGGCTGCGGTGCATCCTAGGGGGCTATATAAGCAGGGCCCCTGGCCCCTGGAGGAGGCATCCCTTAAACCCTAATTCATTATCTCCCAGCGGGATCAGAGTTTGTCATACCCATTTTTGAAGGAACAAAATAGGATATATTAAATCTTATGTGCGTCCCAGATCGGTGACTCACATAAGTGACAAATTGTGGGAATGTATCATCACAATGCTTGTTACATAATCAAATAGTATCGAATACAAATTATAAAACTTATTACAGCGGAATCTATGATAATCTCTCAACGCGGAAGCTCCAAGAACGGGTACGTCGACTGGTTGACCACAAGTCTAGTACTCCTGGCGGTAATCCTCAGTGTAGTCTTGATCTGGTGTGGGTGGGAAAAACAAGAGTGAGTACAACGTACTCAACAAGTATAGAAAGTAGTATAATTTCCATAACACATGATCAGGTTTACTTATATAATGAATAGTATATAAAGATTTAATGTGAAACATCTATTCCCTCAGTTTTCCGGGCCGCCCTGTCCGTGGGCACGGACAATATATCGATTTAAACTCTGCGCAGGGTGTACCCTTTCCCGTGAGTCGTGATTTACCCTTTCTCCCGAGGTAGCTAGCCTCTTGACCCTCTTCCAAGGAAGGCCGGCGGGGTTCACTATGAAGCCGTTCAAAGGCTTGTCTAACAAGTTAGGGCTGCTAAGGTGTTTTTGCCTGCGAATGTAGGACTCCCCTTCTCGATGGCACAATGACGCGCAGCCTATACACATAAAGACAGGGGCTCGCACTACACCCAACCCGGACACACCCTTGCGCCCTTTCGGGGAACCTCTAACAAGCTAGAAAAGTTACTCATGCGAGCTAAAGCCGAGCCATATAGCCCTCACAACGGCACGATGAATCCCGCTTTGCCAAAGGTTAACATTCCTCATTTAATATTTATATCACATTCCTTAAATAAGCTCATGATTATGGTCATAGAAAATAAAACTCAAACTATACTTGCCTTGATTATCAAACTCCTCCTGGCACTGCTGATCCTCAAAGTACTGTTCCTGATCACCGGCGTACTGCTCACCGTCTAGACTCGATAATACATCAACATACAATCATCCATAGGCAATCATGCACGAAGAAAACAATTCTATAATTAGAACAGTACACCAACAGAGAGAAAACAAATATAAAAGTCTATAACATTATTCTACACGTCGCTACGAACACATAGACGTAAAAATCACTGAAATCGGACTTAAAACGGAGAAGTTATGAAATTACCAAATTTCCCTATTATAAAATAATATTTAATTGAAATTTCGAATTTTAAAAATTGAAAACAATACTAACAGCGGCATTAACAGGCAGTTAATGAGATTACGATTCTAACAAAGTTTTAAATGGTTAAAAAGGAGTGAAAATAAGGATTTTATAAGTATTTAATTTAGTGGCAAATCATCATGCACTATGCTGTAGACTAGGTCCATGGTCTGTAGACCTGTGGTGGGTTGAGGCTGGTCTACAATGGACCAAGTCCATGATGAGAGGTGTATTTCTATTGTATTTTGGGAATTCTTTTACTAAAGAAAAACGGCCATATATGCATTTGTGATGTCAGCATGACATCGACAAAGCTAAATTTGACGTCATCAAAAGCTAGCAAAGTAATCTGCACTACGCCGGCCAACTGCTTGCTCTGCGTGCTGCTGATGGTCGTGGCGATGGGCAATGGCGCTCTGCATGCGTGCCGCTTGCACTATGGGAGGGCGCAGGAGCTGAAGTGTTCGTGTGCAGCAGACTTGGACTCGACGCCTACGACAGCGCCATGGCTGCTCGCGGCGACGTCGGTCGACGTAAAACTAACTTGGCTACACGAGGCCAGGGAACTACATGGATGGATGGATTGGACTCGGGAATGGTACGGGGAGAAAAAGTGCGAGAGTACGAACTCACCTAGGACCAATATGAGAGCAGGGACGGATCGTGGACGGCAGGCGGCTATGAGAGGCGGCTGGTGATGATCTGCACAGACCGGCGTCCTCGAGAACCAACGCGAAGCTCGTCAATGTCCTTACGACGGCAGTGATGCGACCGAGTGGCGGATTCGCGTGCGGTGGCTATGGTGGCTTGTGGGCGAGGTCTTGCAGCGGCACTGCGGCACTGGGGTGATGACGAGAGGGAGAGATGAAGAGCTGATGAGAGCTTCTGGATGGTGGTGTCGTGGGTGGGCGAGTCTACGGCCTCATGCCATGGATGGCGGCCTCTGACTTGAACCTGTGCTCACATGGAGCGGGTCGGGGCGACTTTGGTTGCGAGTGCCGAGTGGTGATCCGGTGAGTGCGGCAGGGAACGGGCACGAGGAGGAGAGGGCTCGGTCCCTGGCTTGCTTGGTCCGCGCGACGGGGCCGGATCACGAGCAGCGACGGCATCGTCCTGTCTCTACGAGCTGGGGGCTGCTGCTGGTTATGTTAGCTTGCCCACGCAAGTTGCCTGGGCCAGCAGCCCAAAAAAAATGAGATAGGAGGGAGGAAGGGCCTTCGGGCCAAAATAGAGAGGGAGAGTTTCTTTTTTTTTTAATTATTCAAAGGCAATTTCAATTAGTATTTGAATCTATTTGCATTTTGTTCAATACAAACCATTACAAAAAAAAAAAAAAATGCAGCAGCATGAATGCATCAACATATCCCTAACCTAATAGTTGACTTTAAATTTTCCCAAAATATTATTTTTGCCTATGTTAAATATTCCTAAAATAGCATAATTAAACCATTTTAGCTATTTTTAAAATATTGCAAAATTTTGGGTGTTACAATTCTACCCCCTTAAAAGAATCTCGTCCTCGAGATTAGATTGGACTTACTCAAATAATTGCGGATAAGCATCTCTTAGCACATCTTCTCTTTCCCAAGTTGCCTCAGATTCAGAATACCGATTCCACTGAACCTTGCACATCTTGATCACTCGCTCCTGGTGACCTTTTCTGTGGTATCCAAAATCTTTATCGGCAACTCCTCATATGTGAGATCCTTCTCAACATTGAGTTCCTCCAAAGGCAAGTGCTCCTTTTCAGGCACACGTAAACACTTCTTAAGTTGAGACACATGGAACACATCATGCACATTGGACAAATTCATAGGTAACTCCAATTGATAAGCCACTTCTCCACATCTCTTTAGGACTTTGAATGGTCCAACATACCTTGGTGCTAGTTTACCTTTTTGGTTAAACCTCTTCACACTTCTCATAGGTGACACCTTCAGGTATACATAATCACCCACTTCGAAGACCAACTCTCTTCTACGAGTGTCGGCATAACTCTTTTGTCGAGATTGAGCCACTCTCAAATTTTCTCTAATCTTCCTTACATGTTCTTCCGCATCTCTAAGTACATCTGGTCCAAACACTTGAGTTTCCCCAGTTTGATTCCAAAACAAGGGTGTTCTACACTTACGTCCATAGAGAGCTTCAAACGGCGCCATCTTGAGACTCTGTTGGTAGCTATTGTTATATGAGAACTCTGCATAAGACAAGCTCTTATCCCAACTAGTACCATACTGCAACGCACAGGCTCTCAACATATCCTCCAAAATCTGGTTAATCCTTTCAGTCTGTCCATCTGTCTGAGGATGATAGGCTGTACTAAAGTTCAACCTCGTTCCCAAAGAATCATGTACCTTCTGCCAAAAGTTTGATGTGAACTGACTACCTCTGTCGGACACAATCTTCTTAGGAACTCCATGCAGGCATACTATCCTCTCCATATATAGTTCTGCTAATCTTGCACCTGTATCAGTGGTCTTAACTGGCAAAAAGTGTGCAACTTTAGTCAATCGATCCACTATTACCCAAACGGAATCAAAGCCTTTCTGAGTACGAGGTAATCCTGTAATGAAATCCATGCCAACTTCTTCCCACTTCCATTCAGGTATCTTCATTGGCTGCAATAGTCCGGCTGGCCTCTGATGTTCAGCTTTCACACGCTGACATGTATCGCAGATAGCGACATACTCTGCCACATCTCTCTTCAAACCAACCCACCAATACTTTTCCTTGAGATCCAAGTACATCTTAGTACTTCCAGGATGAATAGAATAAGCTGATTCATGTGCCTCTCGCAATATCACATCACGAATGGCTTTCACCTCAGGCACACATATTCTCTTCCCAAACCATAGAGTACCCTTCTCATCTATGTGGAAACCTGGTGCCTTTCCAATTACCACATTTTCAGCTATCTCCTTTAATTTCTCATCCTCTAACTGACACTTACGTATCTCCTGCTCCAACGTAGGTGTCACTTCTATCTCCATAGCATTAGCAACAATACAAAGGTTCAGATGTGCAAACTCTTCACACAAGTCATCTGACATAGGTGTCGTCCGAAGCGCATTGGCATATTTCTTCCTGCTAAGTGCATCGGCCACGACGTTTGCTTTCCCAGGATGATAATGCACATCCAAGTCATAATCCTTGATCGGCTCAACCAACGACGCGCTCAAGTTTAGATCGAGACGAGTAAAGATGTACTTCAAGCTCTTATGGTCGGTAAAGATATCGGTCTTATGACCAACAAGATAATGCCTCCAAATCTTCAAAGCATGAACTACTTTGCTAACTCCAAATCATGAGTGGGATAATTCAATTCGTGTTTCCTTAATTGCCTTGATGCATAGGCAACAACTCTACCTTCTTGCATAAGGACACATCCCAATCCAAGGCGAGATGCATCACAATAAATAGAGAATTTCTTGCTCAAATGCGGCAATATCAAAGACCGGAGCTGTAGTTAATCTCTTCTTCAACTCTTCAAAGCTTGCTTGACACTTATCGAGACCACACAAACTTGGCATTCTTCTCCAATAGAGAAGTCATGGGTTTAGCAAGTTTGGAGAATCCTTCAATAAATCTTCTATAATAGCCGCTAGACCAAGAAAACTACGAATCTCGGTCGCATCAGTAGGTGGCTTCCAATTCAACACATCCTTCACCTTGCTTGGATCCACTTTGCTATTCCACCATTAGAAACGATATGGCCAAGGAAAGAGATTTCCTTTAACCAGAATTCACACTTGCTTCGCTTAGCATACAACTTATGCTCCCTGAGCTTCTGCAAAACCAACCTCAGATGCTCAGCATGTTCTTCTTTTGTCTTGGAGAATACCAGGATGTCGTCGATGAATACCACCACGAACTTGTCAAGGTACTCCATAAACACCTTATTCATCATGTACATGAAGTAGGCAGTGCATTGGTCAAACCAAAAGACATAGCCGTGTACTCATACAACCCATACCTCGTGGTAAATGCTTTGTCTTGGGTATATCCGTAGATCGAATCTTCAGTTGGTGATAACCCGAACGAAGGTCAATCTTGGAGAACACACAAGCACCCTTCAACTGATCAAATAAATCATCGATCCTGGGCAGTGGGTACTTGTTCTTGATGGTAACCTCATTGAGTGATCGATAATCGACACACATCCTCTGAGTACCATCCTTCTTATCAACAAAAATAACGGGTGCTCCCCAAGGTGAAGAACTAGGACGAATAAAACCCTTTTCTTGCAATTCTTTTAGTTGCTTCTAAAGTTCCTCTAATTCATTTACCCCCATTCTATATGGACGCTTAGCTATAGGTGCGGTGCCGTGTAATAACTCAATAATAAACTCAATGTCTCGATCGAGGTGGCATACCCGGCAAGTCATCGGGGAAAACATCCGGAAAATCCTCCACAACACGGTCCCGAGGACTAGCATCATCACCCAATAGATTCACTATGGTCTGTAGGTGGTGCTTGCCGCAACATCAACATTGATCCGATCTCCCTTAGGCGAAGTCGAACTACCACCTTCTCTTTACATTGTATAGAAGCTTGGTGTTCTTTCATCCAATCCATACCCGAGAATTAAATCAATGCCGATGACCTCGGCCACGATGGGGCTAGCTTTAAAGTCTACCCCCTTAAAGAAATATTGGCGGTGGGGCAAAAATAGGATGCTTTGGAATACCACCCCCGGTGAATTCACTATCATTTGATTCTTCATGGCAACTACTTTGGAATGCTATGATTCTTAACAAATGCATGCGAAATGAAAGAATGTGAAGCTCCCGGAATCAAAAAGGACTGTGCGAGAGATAGAGTTGACACCGAACGTACCCAAAGATAATTTCGGTCCCTCCCGAACCGTATCGGTGGACACATGGTTCACCTTCCCATAGCGTGGTGGTCTGTCCTTGGGGATTTTGTTGATTCACATTTTCTTGACGGTTGAAAGACATATGACCTTCTTTCCCACAAATAAAACACCTGTTTGCCATGTTGGAGGAATTGTTCTTCATGGGATTCGCATTGGAGTTCGACCTCCCCGCTGGTGGTTCTCGGTTAGACGTTGCTGGAAATGAGGGCGCCGGTTCCCATTCCCGCTCTGGTACCGAGGACGCTGCTGGTTCTGATTGTGGTTCCACTGACCAGACTGTCCATGGTTCCTCTGCTAAAAACCCTGGTGAGAGTTGGCACGGAAACGAGAGTTGCTTCCCGAGCCTTGCCCACTGTTCCACTTCCTCTTCTTGTCTTGCGCCAGACGTTCATTGTCTAGCACAATAGCACGGTTCACCAGCTGCTCAAAGGTGGAGTAGGTGTTGCCCTTCAACTGCAGCCTCAGATCATAATATATGCCATTAAGAAAATGGCGTTGCTTGTCAGCATCCTCACGAACCTCATTAGGAGCATAGCGAGCCAAATCCTCAAATTTATCATGGTACTCGCTCATAGTCATAGTGCCCATCCTGAGATTTCTGAATTCTTCTTGCTTCTGCTCAACCAAGGCAGCTGGAATATGACGAGCTTTGAAGTCTCTCACAAAAACATCCCAAGTGATTGCAGGAGCATCGTTGGGACGAGCAGCTTGATAGGAGTCCCACCATGTTTGGGCATTACCCTGAAGTTGCCCAGAGGCATACAACACCTTCTCTTGATCATTGCACTGGGCGAGCTTCAACTGCTTCTCCACAGCACGCAACCAGTCATCTGCCTCAAAAGGCTCCTTGGCATGAGAAAACACAGGAGGATGTCCAGACATGAACTCCTTGCGCTTATCTCTAGGTGGATGAGCGGGTCCAGCTTGTGCATTTTGCACAACTTGCATCATGGCTTGCATGGTCTGCGTCTGGTTCTGCATCATCTGATTCTGATTCTGCATCATCTGCGCCTGCATCGCGAAAAACTGCTCTGCGGTCATTGGTGGTGGTGGTGGTGGTGGCTGGTCATCATTTTCTTCATCATTGCCTCTTTGTCTACGTCTGCCCCGAGGCATCTGTTTTGCCAAACAAATGTTCAAGGTTTAGAAAATTCCAATTAAATTGAGGCTTCCATAATTCCAAGACAAATATCACTATATAATATATAGAGTGAACTAAAAATCTTCTGGGCAATTTCTGACGTGAGAGATACAAAGAATACTACCGTATGTTGAGTCTTAGGAATCAAATAGGGTGATTTTTATATATAGAAAATTTATGAAATTACCTACCCAAATATCTATTCATTAGTTCTAGAACCTTAAGCCTATATCTAAATGAAATTGTAGATGAAGTCCACAAAATCATTGCAATCATTCAAAGAGCCAAATCAAATATATTCATAATAACAATTTAGCAAAACAACTAAAGATGCACCAATCAATCATGACTCAAATCGTGATCACTATCATTTTTTTTTTTAGGTTAAGGGTAAAGATCCTAGAATTTCCATTCTAAGAACGCAGAGATAGATGAGAAAAGATCCCTAGAAGCATGATAAGGCAAGATAAGATTAGGATTTAAAATAAGCAACAAGAGAAGAGAAATGACAGCAGTAAGGTAAGATATAGAAGAAAAATATCAGGGTTTTCTAGAACAAGGATTTTTGTGGCAATTTCTAAACTCTAGAACGACCAGTTTCTACTAGGCTTGCGTCCTACAGTCGACATTGAGCTGATACCAATCTGTCATACCCATTTTTGAAGGAACAAAATAGGATATATTAAATCTTATGTGCGTCCCAGATCGGTGACTCACATAAGTGACAAATTGTGGGAATGTATCATCACAATGCTTGTTACATAATCAAATAGTATCGAATACAAATTATAAAACTTATTACAGCGGAATCTATGATAATCTCTCAACGCGAAAGCTCCAAGAACGGGTACGTCGACCGGTTGACCACAAGTCTAGTACTCTGGCGGTAATCCTCGCTGTAGTCTTGATCTGGTGTGGGTGGGAAAAACAAGAGTGAGTACAACGTACTCAACAAGTATAGAAAGTAGTATAATTTCCATAACACATGATCGGGTTTACTTATATAATGAATAGTATATAAAGATTTAATGTGAAACATCTATTCCCTCGGTTTTAAGGCGCCACTGTCAAGTGGGCACGGACAATATATCGATTTAAACTCTCGCGCAGAGGTGTACCCTTTCCTGTGAGTCATGATTTACCCTTTCTCCCGAGGTAGCTAGCCTCTTGACCCTCTTCCAAGGAAGGCCGGCGGGGTTCACTATGAAGCCGTTCAAAGGCTTGTCTAACAAGTTAGGGCCGCTAAGGTGTTTTTGCTGCGAATGTAGGACTCCCCTTCTCGATGGCACAATGACGCGCAGCCTATACACATAAAGACGGGGGCTCGCACTACACCCAACCCGGACACACCCTTGCGCCCTTTCGGGGAACCTCTAACAAGCTAGAAAAGTTACTCATCTTGAGCTAAAGCCGAGCCATATAGCCCTCACGGCACGATGAATCCCAGCTTTTGCCAAAGGTTAACATTCCTCATTTAATATTTATATCACATTCCTTAAATAAGCTCATGATTATGGTCATAGAAAATAAAACTCAAACTATACTTGCCTTGATTATCAAACTCCTCCTGGCACTGCTGATCCTCAAAGTCTGTTTTCGATCACCGTCACTGCTCACCGTCTAGACTCGATAATACATCAACATACAATCATCCATAGGCAATCATGCACGAAGAAAACAATTCTATAATTAGAACAGTACACCAACAGAGAGAAAACAAATATAAAAGTCTATAACATTATTCTACACGTCGCTACGAACACATAGACGTAAAAATCACTGAAATCGGACTTAAAACGGAGAAGTTATGAAATTACCAAATTTCCCTATTATAAAATAATATTTAATTGAAATTTCGAATTTTAAAAATTGAAAACAATACTAACAGCGGCATTAACAGGCAGTTAATGAGATTACGATTCTAACAAAGTTTTAAATGGTTAAAAAGGAGTGAAAATAAGGATTTTATAAGTATTTAATTTAGTGGCAAATCATCATGCACTATGCTGTAGACTAGGTCCATGGTCTGTAGACCTGTGGTGGGTTGAGGCTGGTCTACAATGGACCAAGTCCATGATGAGAGGTGTATTTCTATTGTATTTTGGGAATTCTTTTACTAAAGAAAAACGGCCATATATGCATTTGTGATGTCAGCATGACATCGACAAAGCTAAATTTGACGTCATCAAAAGCTAGCAAAGTAATCTGCACTACGCCGGCCAACTGCTTGCTCTGCGTGCTGCTGATGGTCGTGGCGATGGGCAATGGCGCTCTGCATGCGTGCCGCTTGCACTATGGGAGGGCGCAGGAGCTGAAGTGTTCGTGTGCAGCAGACTTGGACTCGACGCCTACGACAGCGCCATGGCTGCTCGCGGCGACGTCGGTCGACGTAAAACTAACTTGGCTACACGAGGCCAGGGAACTACATGGATGGATGGATTGGACTCGGGAATGGTACGGGAGAAAAAGTGCGAGAGTACGAACTCACCTAGGACCAATATGAGAGCAGGGACGGATCGTGGACGGCAGGCGGCTATGAGAGGCGGCTGGTGATGATCTGCACAGACCGGCGTCCTCGAGAACCAACGCGAAGCTCGTCAATGTCCTTACGACGGCAGTGATGCGACCGAGTGGCGGATTCGCGTGCGGTGGCTATGGTGGCTTGTGGGCGAGGTCTTGCAGCGGCACTGCGGCACTGGGGTGATGACGAGAGGGAGAGATGAAGAGCTGATGAGAGCTTCTGGATGGTGGTGTCGTGGGTGGGCAAGTCTACGGCCTCATGCCATGGATGGCGGCCTCTGACTTGAACCTGTGCTCACATGGAGCGGGTCGGGGCGACTTTGGTTGCGAGTGCCGAGTGGTGATCCGGTGAGTGCGGCAGGGAACGGGCACGAGGAGGAGAGGGCTCGGTCCCTGGCTTGCTTGGTCCGCGCGACGGGGCCGGATCATGAGCAGCGACGGCATCGTCCTGTCTCTACGAGCTGGGGGCTGCTGCTGGTTATGTTAGCTTGCCCACGCAAGTTGCCTGGGCCAGCAGCCCAAAAAAAATGAGATAGGAGGGAGGAAGGGCCTTCGGGCCAAAATAGAGAGGGAGAGTTTCTTTTTTTTAATTATTCAAAGGCAATTTCAATTAGTATTTGAATCTATTTGCATTTTGTTCAATACAAACCATTACAAAAAAAAAAATGCAGCAGCATGAATGCATCAACATATCCCTAACCTAATAGTTGACTTTAAATTTCCCCAAAATATTATTTTTGCCTATGTTAAATATTCCTAAAATAGCATAATTAAACCATTTTAGCTATTTTTAAAATATTGCAAAATTTTGGGTGTTACAGAGTTGTAGAGGCGTCCCTTGAATGGATGACTTCTCTTTCTCTAGAGAATTAGAGCTAGACATTCCAATGTAGTAGATTAGATCTAGATGAGAGTTAGGGAGGAATGGAGTCAACGCTCCTGGATTCTAGAGAAGTCTTCGGAGATTTGGTATGTCTTTGTATCTACTCTTTGTAAGACTTATGCTTTAATATATTTATCTTCTCTATTTACTTTATGCCTTTCATATGTATGCTTAGTATAGTTGTTACATTCTAGCATGGGATCTTCGCTCGTATTGAGTGCTCTAGTTATCATATGTAATTAGAGTAGTAATCGATAGTGTAGGCATGGTGCTTAGGGCATCGGTTACACGAGTTTGTGCCCTATTCTCTGGTTGTGTGGTAGTTACGGGAGGTGACAGCCCCGTCCACACCGAATTGAGTAGGTTCTTAAATTAGTAGGACCGTAGTCACGTCGGTAGAGTTATCCTTTGTGGTGCTTTCCCGTCTAGTGATGTCCCGAAGTGCTATTGTATGATTGCTATATCTATCCATCCCCGTTATCACGTAACTAGAGTAATAGAGAAGTATTTAAGAACCTTAATCTCTCCCGTTGTCCTCTCACTCTAGCTAGCTACTCATTTATTATAGAATTCTCATGTGTGCTTTATTATATTACCTTATAGATATCATTTACCCCCGCTTTAGTCTAGTTGGTTTACTACGTTAGTAGATACATGATGGTGAGTTATCGGATTTTTAACCCTTGCTTCCCCGTGGTAAAATATAAATAACGATACCTGGTTTACTCCGGTAAAATGCTACAATGGTATGTTTCGTGCGCTTTGCAAGATCCTTTATATTTTAGTTGCACATAATTTATACCAACACACACTCAATGCCTATAAAGACTACACTCAAGCTACGGTGTGATCTATATAAACGAGATGGGTTTTCCTAATCTAGTAAGCATGAATATATGGTCGTGGTAGAAATCAACTCGTCATAAAGGAACTCATCATGCAAGAATTTCATATTTTCAAAGATAAATTCTCCGAACTCTAGTATCTCTTGGAACAAGATGGACAAAGAGCTCAAAACCTTCCCATATCATACCCGTCAACCACCTAGACTTAGATCAAGTGTTTGCTACCCACAAGTTTCGAGGTTGAGCAAATATCAAATCTAAACAATAGTGTCCAAAACTCGGGAGAGTGCAAGGTTGAAAACTAGGTACTTGAAAGGAATTACTGTGCAGAGCAACTATTCATCATCTCCATATAGAGTTTATTCTAGGGATCACTTTAAAGACAGTTACAAAGAGCTCTCCAAAAGATAAATAAGGAAATCTTTCTCGGGTTTCTATGGTTATGCATCTTTTTTTAGTAGTTTTAACAAAGCACATTCTAACAAGGCATAAATAGTTAAGTTGGAAACACTTAGCTTGGTACACGGCGGATGCTCTCCAAAAGCCGGATGTTGACATAGTCTCGCCGATGTTGCTAAAAGGCAATGAAGATGTTCTAGTTCTCCGGGAGTGTCGTAGATAGTTGCCGTTGGAGACGGCGTTCAAGTGTCGCGGGCAGCACTCCGACGGGAGACTTGGATGCCCTTCGCCTCGTTGGCTCTTCATGATCCTTGATGTTCGTGAAGCTCAAATAGACAACAAAGCTTGTGGAACCGCTAGCGTTAGTGATAAAACCTCTAAGCCTTGGTTGTCTAGAACTTCCCTAACTTAAAACTCATTCTAACGGGATCACAAGAAATATTTTTATCTTTTTATTATTTAAGGAATGCGAGACGGGAAAGATAAATATCTTTGAAAAATTATTTTTGTGCCACCACGGTGAATGATTATCCACATGGGGCTTAAAGTTTTTCTCGATGCAAATGCACAACATCTTTATTTTCTTTTCTAATGCGAGATAAAAGTAAAGATGCAACTAAGATGCAAATAGGAAAACAAATATGCTAAGGTAAAATTACGATGCTGAAAAGTGAATTGCGATAAATACCAAGTTACCTCTTGGCGCGGCGTTCGGTGGTTTTAAGTCCTCCGAATAGGACTTGTCATGTTCGCTCATTTTTCAAGGGGTGCATTGGCTGGCGCCTCGGATGATGTCGCCTCTTGTGTTGAAATCAATTCTGATTTTTCTTTTACTTTCCACACCTTCTTTGTTGGAGAGGTTGACCTTGAGGAAGAAGCTTTTTGGATCACTTGTTTCTCTTACGTTGGTAGTACCTCTTCTTCTTCTCGCAACATTCTTCTCTTCGGTACCGATCTTCATATCTAGACACTTCTCCTCATAGTCGACCCATCCATACGTAGTGATGTTGTTCTTGTTCTCAGTGACGGGTCGCTGCCTTCTCCTTGCTCGTTCTTCTTGGGCTCCTCGGTGATCATATAATTATTGTTGAAGTAGCGGCGTACCTTCTCGGTGGGAAAGTGGAAATGGATCTCTCCTTTGTCCCAATATAGATGATAGCTTTGGTGGTGTTCGTGAATGGTCTTCCTAGGATGATTGGAGGATCATAGTCATCTCCCATATCGATGACTAGGAAGTCGGTAGGGACATGATGGTCATCTATCTGGATGAGGACATCCTTCACTTCTCCTTCGACGAAGCGGAATGTCGGATCGCCATCTGCGGGCGTGCATAGGTGGGCTCCAAAGGCATAGTGCCATATAGATACTCATAGGTTACCTTGGCCATAATGTTGACGCCCGATCCGGTGTCACGTATAGCTTTATTGAAAGAGCTTCTATTGATGGAGCATTGAATGGTTGGGACACACGGGTCATCCTTCTTGATCGGACGTGGGGACCCGAGTAAGTGGTCATGCTCCTCGTGGACTGCGGTGACCATCCTCACCGTCTCCGTCTTCTTGGTCTTCTTATCTTTGTTCTTGCTCTTCTTAGCCGGATTCTTCTTCTTCTCACGTTACGTTGATGAGGGTGTCTTGGGAACTGCAAAGCACTCTATTCTTGAAGAAGAAGGTTTCTCTCTTTGCCCTTGATGTTGAAGATGATCTTGGCGGTGTTGGCATATATGATGGCTCCGGCGGTGTTCGGAATGGTTGTCCCAAAGTGACGGGGACCTTTCATCACGCTCGTATCCACTACCACGAAGTCTCGCGGAACATACGAGTTGCCTACTCGTACACACATATCTTCTAGTACTCCCAAAGGGACACGAAGTGGCCCGATACGCAAGCTATAAGCACATAGTTGTGTATGTTAAGGGGCATCTGAATAGCTTCTCATATATCACTCTTGGCATGATGTTGATGCTTGCACCGAAGTCACGTTGCCTCATTAAAGTTAGTACTTCCAATGGAGATCGGAATGACCGGTCTCCCGGATCGCCCTTCTTGATTGGCGAGTTGAGTCTATCCATGACCCCTTCGATGGATCACTCTAGCTATCTTCTACATTGAATATATCAACAAGATTTGCGGTCTCGAGCTCTTCGGGTTGTCTGCCGGTTACCTTGGCCGATGGAGGGAGCAAGGTTAACAAGCATTTGTACTGCGACTCAAGTATCTTGTTGAAGAAATTCTAGGGGCCGACTCTTGATGGCATTGGAAAAGCCATCCATTCTCGTTGCCGAGTGTCTCTAGGACCTTGTCATTTGATGTCGCTTCTTGGACAGTTATCCAACATCTTGCCTTGGTTCAAGACTAACTCTCTCAAAGGCGGCCGGTTGTAATTATTGTAGGAGGAGTTGTTACCTTGATAGTTGCACGAATAATTGCACGAGTAGTTAGGCCTCTGCTTGTTGATTCCAACCTTGATTCCGCCGAGGACGATAGTAATTATTATTGTTGTTGTTGAGGTAGTTCACGTCCTCCTTCAGCTCCGGGCGCTAGCACCCAGTGTGCCCGCCTCTCCACACTCTTCACATGTCATGCGAGCATCATGTATATGCATGTCTTCATTCTTCTCTCGTGGCTCTCTCCTCGAGCCTCTTCATTAGCAGATCCATTTTGGCGAGACAAAGCATGTCTACCTCCTTCACTGGGTGCATTCCTCCACCTCTCTTGCGGGTCTCGTTCTTTCTTCACTCCAACCTTGGTTGGATGCCATCTTCTCCACAAGAGTTGTGGCCTCGAGGAATAGTGAGTGATAAGAATGCACCTTCAACAGCTAAGATCCATCGTCTCACGTGTCTTTGTTCTTTGAGCCCATGGTAGAATGTCCGCATAAGCGGCCAATTCTCCATGCCATGATGAGGACACTCGGGATGTAATCTTGAAAGCGCTCCCAAGCTTAGCGGGACAGTCTCATCATGATGTTCTTTGAAAGCTTGATATCTTCCCGCGAAGAGCATTTGTCTTGCCCATGGGGAAGTTTTTCGCCAAGAAATTAGTGGAACATAATGCCCACGTAGTATTCTTCTCCTTATTGGCATAGAACCATCGCTTCGCTCTCCCCAAGAGTGAGAATGGGAAGAGGCGAAGTAGTATAGCATCTCAGGGACATCCTTGATAGTGAATGTGCTACAAATCTCCCGGGAAGTGTTGGAGATGAGCACTAGCATCTTCATGGGCCTTCCCACAACCGGCTTGCTTGCACCATGTTGATCGGTGCGGGCTTGAGCTCAAAAGCTCCTTCGATGTCCGCACGGTCCAGTCGAATGTTGTCCATAGTGGGAGCCGAGAACTCACGGAGTGACTTGTTTGCCATGGCTTCAAACGCTCGGTGTCAAGTCTCGAACGAAGGTCAACTTTCTCGCGCCGACAAACTTCCAAGTTGAGTTGATGATGATGATTGATTGGTCTTCTTCAACTTGCTTCCTCGCCTTCCCGATTAAAGCTTCCGGATTGTCAATATAGTTATCGTGAAGAGTAGTCTTTTTCATACATTACCCCGCATAAGATATAAAATAAACGAAAGACAAGGGTAAGACTGTATGAGTAGAGAATGGTGACAGTGCTCAATCTCACGTGCAATGCTGCTCATTATCCATTGGCTTTCAACCTTCCCCGGCAACGGCACCAAAAATGCTTGTTGATGTCTATTAAGTGCAACCGAAATAAAGAGGGTTCGCAAAGCGCACGTAATATATCATCGTAGCATTTTAACTGGAGTAATCCGGGTATCGTTATTTATAATTTTACCACTCGGGAAGGGAATGCACTCGGATAATGAGTGATGAGCAATGCACATGCGATAATGGAGAGCTTAACCTTGTCTCGCATATCGATCATCTCATACGGGTAAGTGTCACATAAAATATAGGAATGAATGATAAATGACATAAGATAAATGAGAGCATTTAGCCACATAAAATAATAGTAATAAGCCATCTCAACTTAGCACTCTAAGCTTATAACACTAGCATAGACTAGCACGATCTAGGGTATAATCCTATGTTATTCTAACTACAAAGTCAAAGCATACAATGATTAGTGCAAGAACATCTAGCAATCATGGCGGGAAAAGGTTACATCTATGCATAGTGATATTACCAGAGAAGACAAGAGACATAGCAATGACTTCAATGTAATAGGTTTGTTCTGCTAGACCTATACTCGGGAGAAGGGCTACAAAGGACTCAACGGGGCTCGTCACTCCCGCGATCTACCTCACGATCCGGAATATAGGGTGCAATCGCAGATAAATACGGTCTAGGCACCACTCCTATACAATATTTACCACTCACCCATCGATCTAATGAGCAAGCGCTATACGATCCTATGCATAAACATAATTCTAGTCCAACTATGCTAAACATATAATCAAAGTAAACTAAGAACAATATAATTGAGAACATAATTAAATAGAGCAAAGTCAAGTCGATATAATAGAATAGAATAAAGTACTACTCATAGTATCACGAACAATGATGAATATTACGGGAATGTAGAGGGGAATTACCAAGAACTCCGACGATCCGGACTCCAAGCTAGGCTTGATTCCCTCTAGATCTATTCCTATGTAGCTATGCTACTAAACTATGGAGCTCTAATTGAGATGGTGGCTCGGCTTCTCCGAATCCTCTCGAGATGAATGAAGAGAGAATGAATTAGGGTTTTACACAGGGCCGGGGACTCGAATATATAGCCCCTAGGATGAACCACGGCCCTCGAATCAAACCGACCTAAATGGACGATAATTATTCATCCTCAAAGGCGGTGGAGGCGGGATCCGCGAGACTCGACGCCATTGGTCGAGGTGGGGAGTCGGCCGACTCCCCCTTTGGGCGGCCGACGGGCTGCCAGTGGGGCCCGGCCTTTCGGGGTCGCCTTCTCGGAGTCTTCTAGATTATACTTTTCACCCGTTCGGTCTTTATCTCTATGTAATCATGACATGTGGGCCTCCTTTGGTTCTCTTTTCGATAACCCCGCGAAAATAGACAATCACCAAAACTCGTGGAATTCTCGGTGTAACCCCTATATCTAATAGGTGAACTCATATTAGTCTTTTCTCTTGCTGCGTTGACGGTATAAAATTGATACTTAACGACCGTCAACATCCAGTTGGCTTGACATTGGAACCTGTTCATCATCCATACCCAAAACTCCACATATCAGCCTGTAGTGGTAGGATGATCAAGAACACCTGGATAGGACTAGCCACCTAAAAAAGAGCGACTTGTGAGTATCACATGAGGAGCTAAGGCTATCTTTGCGAAAATGATAAAACCACAAGTCTCAAAGCATGGGTAGTGTGAGTTGACTTGATTTCAAGCTATTCCTCCTTCAATGGCTATAAGATAACTTGGTAGCCACCATGAATGTTCACAAATGCAGGAAAAAGCTTGGAATAATGCAGAGTCGGAAGTCAACTCTTGGGAGAATACAACCACCTTAGTTCTTCAACCTTTACTCGAGGACGAGCAAAGAGCTAAGTGTGGGGGAGTTGTTGGCGGTCCCTAACTCGATTCTAACCCGCCAACTTTAGCCTAGGCAAACTAAATCTCACCTAGAATAGGGCTCTACTCTAACCATTTCCATAGTGTGGTGCAGAATTCTTGTTTTGCAGGTCAACACTGAAACACACCAAAAATAAGCCAAGAACTGGATCAAAACTATGATGTGAGAAGGTGACCCACCTACCGTATAATTTGGATCTCAAACATAGCCTAAAATGCCAAGCATGAACCCAAGAAATGGAAGCCCAAAATCTAGTCCAACTCGATCATGGGCTGCAGGAGTGGGGTGTAGTAATTTGGCCATAACTCCCTCATCCGGACTCCGATTGATGCAATTCACCAGGCTACGGAAAGCTGACGACGAGGCCCACGTGCCTGCAAAATATGGGCCCTAGCCGAGCCACCCTGGGCGCGCGTGCGCCCCAGAGCGCGCCCGCGCAAGCGCCCGGCCGGGCCCATCTTTGGCTCAGTAGCTCCTTGCCGCCACCCAACACGAATGGCGGTGGTGCTTACGTGAATGGAAGGTGGGAACCGCCCTTTGAGGTCGGTTTTGAACCTTCCAAGTGGGGAGGACACTTTTCCAAAGAGCCCCCTCCTCTCCACCTATAAAAGGAGGTCTCCTCCTCCTCATTCTCACACCATTCCAAAGATCAAGAGCTAATACACCTAGAGACTAAAGAGCCACACTCCATGGGCTTAGGCCCTAGCTAGCTAGTAGAGCTTGGTAGTGGAGAGATGTGAGGGAAGAGCGGGGAAGAAGCCCGGACTTGTCGTCCTCTCCCCAACCTTGTACCTCAACGAACACCTGTGCTACACTTCGTCGGGTTTTCCCGCTACGTGAGTGTTCGTGTTTTCTTTGGTAATAAGTCTTTCGGTATTTATTCGTCATTTATACTTGTTTGCGGGTTCGTCGACCGTCCTTGTGGTGGTTGCTCTAGTAGAGGACTCTTGATAGAGACGGATGTTCCTGTACGACGCTAGAGTAGTAGCTAATAGCATAGACGTGGTGTCTAGGCTGGCGGCTACCGTTGTTTGCCTCGTAGTCCACGGTTGAGGTGGTAGGTGGCAGGTGGTGACAGCCATGTCCGTCCCTTGTAATCCCCCACGTCCGGCTATGGCGTAGAGCTACAGGCCGGCATCACTTGGCAGACCAGGTGCGATCCGGTGCCCGAAGTGAGCAAGTGTAGGTGTAGTTTATCTACTCGTAGACCCAAAAGCCATAGAATCCTTCTCCCCTCCTACCAACTCTACCCTTGGGTTGTCCTTGGACGTATTAGCTAGGAGAAATACCTCCGTTCCCCGTGGAAAATACGATACCCCGAATACTTCCGGGTGAAAGCTACAACGGTACTTTCCGTACGCTTGCGGATTCTTTCGCACACGTTAAGAAGTGCCAACAAGTTTTCTAGTGCCATTGTCAGGGATAGACTTTTTATCTATCTTTGGTGATTGCGCTAAGAAACATCAACAAGCTTTCTGGCGCCGTTGCCGGGGATAGACTTTTTATCTATGTTTGGTGATTGCGCTAAGAAACATCAACACCCACTCCAACGATCGAGCCCCCCTCGACGGAGGCCGAGGTCATGGAGATCGATCGAGATTCGAGCCCACCAGCAGATTGGTGAGCGCCCTTCCTCGAATATCTTGTTCGAGGAGCCGCCGAAGATCGAACAAGCAAGACGGCCGGCACGTCGAGCCAAAACTTACGTCATCTACGGAGATGACAGAGCTTTACCGCCGCCGTCCGACCGGGCATACTTCAACGGTGCATCTCGATCGATGAGGGAAGGAAATTGCTCAAAGACATGCACTCGGGGGCTTGCGGCCACCACGCGGCGCCAAGAACCCTGGTCGGAAACGCTTTCCATCGAGGTTTCTACTGGCCCACTACAACTACTGACGCCATCAAGTTAGTTTGAACGTGTGAAGGATGCCAGTTCTACGCCAAGCAAACGCATCTTCCAGCACACGCGCTCCAGATGATCCCCCTCACGTGGCCATTTGCGGTCTGGGGGCTCGATCTGGTCGGACCCCTCAAAAAGATGACGGGAGGCTATACCCACTTGCTTGTTGCCGTCGACAAGTTCACCAAGTGGATCGAGGCCAAGCCCATCACCAACATCCGCTCGGAGCGGGCGGTCGAGTTCTTCACCGACATCATCCATCGTTTCGGGTCCCTAATGTCATCATCACCGACAATGGCACTCGGTTCATAGGCAAAAAGTTCCCGGACTTCGCGATCGGCACCACATCCGTGTGTGAACTGGTCGGCGGTTGCCCATCCTCGAACTAACAGCCAAGTCGAGCGCGCCAACAAAGATGATCCTCCAAGGACTAAAGCCAAGGATTTTCGACCGTCTCAACAAGCACGGCAAGAAGTGGGCGGCCGAGCTCCCGTCAGTTTTATGGAGTCTACGAACGACTGAGAGTCGAGCCACTGGGTTCACCCCGTTTTTCCTGGTCTATGGGTCTGAGGCCGTCCTCCCCACCGACCTCGAATATGGGGTCCCCGACTCAAGGCCTACAACGAGCAGACCAACGAGGAAAGGCTAGCTAACGCCGTCGACCAAGCCGAGGAAGCTCGAGACACGGTGCTCCTACACTCTGCGCGCTACCAACAGAAGCTACGTCAGTACCACGAGAAGAATGTGCGCAAGAGGGATTTCGAGGTCGGCGATCTCGTGCACCGTCGACGACAAGACAACAAGGGGCGCCACAAGCTCACTCCTCCCTGGGAAGGCCCATTCATCGTGGTCGAGGTGCTGAAGCCAGGGACCTACAAGTTAGCCGATGAGGACGGCTCGATCCTCACCAACGCATGGAACATCGAACAGCTACGTCACTTTTTCCCCTAGACCTCGATGCCTTGTACATCTCTTCGTTTAAATGTACCATTAGTATGAATGAATAAAGACCCCGCGAGTCAATTTCTTACCTTCAATTTGTTCATATGCAAGGTGGGCTCGACTTTGTCTCCACAAAGTCAAGCCCCCTCGGGGCTGACCGGGGACCCCCGAAGTCCTCGAAAAAAAACGCGCTTAATTTTTTCACAAAACGCTCCATGCACTATCTTCCTCCCCCGCCTTGAGCTTTCTCATAAAAACTAAGTATGAGCGTCACCTCGAGCCCTTCGAGCCGGGACGATCGAGCACAAGGCCGCCCACGCTTCCGAGCTACTTGGTACCCCAACTCATCTCCCCCTCGAAACGGTTAGAGCACGCGCTAGCACTTAGTTAAAAAGAAACAAAGGCAAGGAATGAAAGATAACTTGGAGCACAAAAAAAAAAAAAAAACTAGAGCACGCTTGCACAAAACATGAGCATAATGTTTAAAGGCCACCGGGCCACTTCATGACCCGAACATTAAGTTTTCTTACAAAGGCCTTGTTGCCTAAATCTCGACTCACAGGCCGGTTGAAAATTACTGCACGTCAGGGGGAAGGACTTCAGGCAGGAAGCTCTCGGCAAGACGCGCCCCGGGCTCCTCGGCGACGACCTTGAGCTGCTCAATCCGGGGATTCACGCCACCCTCCTGCTCATCCTCGGTGTAGGTGAAGCCGCCCGCAACCGCCTCCATCCCGGCCTGAGCAGCCTCCCTCGAAGTGTCGAACCCGGAGTAGAAGATGGCCATGGTCCGATGCGCGGCGAAGACGAGGGCATCTCGAACGCGGCCCCGCAGAGAAGCGCCGAACTCAACGACCCGGCTGGCGTAGCCCTTGCCGGCGTCCGGCCCCTCAATGTCCACCACGGGCAGGAAGCCCCAGTTGGTGCTGAGGGTGTCGATGGCACCGGTAATCAGGGCCTTGGCTACAGGGCAGGAAACCGCTCGAGCGAGCGACCGCTCGAGTCCGCCTGCAATTATTGCTTCCAGAGCGTGCACATGGCTACAGGGCTCGAAACAGTGCGGCGGTACACCAACTCTGCCTAACTCTATGGCTACAGGGCCCGTAATAGTGGATCGTACGCCGGTCAATTCCATCCTTACGCTGCCCATCCCCCGGATTCGAGGATGGCAGAAGCCGCTGTGACACCATGCCGCGCACTGTGCCGCGTGCGGCATCTCCTCAAACGCCATCGTCAACTCTCCGTACCATCAAACATGCCGCTCCGTCCCATCGCTCGGATCGTCGACCCCTCGAGGCCGTCCTCAGCCGCTCGAGGGATGATGGCGGATGGGACTGGCGTATGGGACACGCCATGACCCGTCTTTCCTACCACGACGGCCACTCGCCAGGGTTCCCGGGCAGGCCATCATCGCCCACTCCTCCATTTCGTCAGCCCGCGTCAGGCAAGGACGAGCAGGCCATCACCAGCCATGCTGCTACAGGGTCGAAGCGGACCAAAGCATGGATCCGTAGGCTCGAACCGGACAATAGGGAGCATCTACAGCGCCGACGACTCGACGGAGCGCCCATGCCTCGACGTCACGCACACGATTGCCCTACCAAATCTTGTACTCCTGAGCCTCCCCTTGGCCTATAAAAGGGGACGCCAGGGCCTAGTTTAAGGCATGTTCAAAAGCACACACACACACGCTCTCACTCGCAAAGTCTCAGGACTGCCTTGTATTCACCCCTGTACGAGCACCTAGGTGCAAGATAATGCAAGTCTCCTCCCCCCGCTGGACGTAGGGCTTTCTTTTGCCCGAACCAGGATAAAAACCTTGTGTCCTTCTTGCATCACCATCCGGATTAGGGAGCACGCATAGAAATTTACTCGTTGGTGTGACACCCCCCGGGGTACGAAACACCGACACTATGCCATGTCCTGCTTTGATCTCACAAAGTCCTTGTGTGATGATATGAGCGCTATGATCTGCAGATTCTGGTGGGCGCAACAAGAAAATGAGAAGAAGCTGCACTGGATTTCTTGGCAGACAATGTCGAGCAGAAAGGAGCAAGGTGGTGTCGGATATCGGGATCTCCATCTATTTAGTCTAGCAATGCTAGCACGCCAATGTTGGCGGCTTGTTCAATGCACGGAATCCTTGTGTGCCCAGCTGCTAAGGGCACGGTACTACCCAGATGGCAAATTGTGGACGGTGAAAGAAGGGCCAGGTATTTCTTACACTTGGCACAGCTTGATCAGGGGCCTAAGGGCGCTGGAAAAAGGGATTATTTGGCGAATTGGAGATGGAACACAAGTTCGCATTTGGGAAGAGAGGAGGAAAAAGAGGTCGACCACGCAAATGATCGTCCGTTCTGCAGTACTAGTGTGGTGTTGAAATCAGACCATTGAAGATTCATTTTGGTAGCAATGCCCCATTGCTCTGTCCATTTCTCATCTATTGTGGCTATTCAAAGACATTAGTTTTTTTTTTTTCCCCGTGTTTCCAATTGGAGTATGCCATCTCATTGTAATTCTAGAAATGCTTAACATGTTCATCTGTGTGCCTCATTGATGATAATCTCTTAGGTTTTCAGTTATTAATGAACCCTTGATTCCATTCTAAAAAACACTTTTTTTTTAGATAATTCCTAAAAAAACACTTGACAAATAAAGACGAACCAGGGTCACTGATTTTTTTAATTGCCCGTCTCACATGCAACACTGAATGCATCCTTGTGTGCTGTGTCTGAATGCCAAATTGATAAAAGACTGACCATGACTGAAATGTTAACCTTGGATATTTGCTTTGTTATGATATTTTTTCACAATCAGACTGACGCAGCATGTTGGTTTATACTCCACTATTATTCCCTCCGAGCCAAAAAAAAAAAAAATTGTGTATTGAGTAGTAATCACAGTTCATCCGCAACCGTGTAAACTCTGTCACATTCGCCAATTATCTATGCTAGCATACTGTGTTCGTCACCCAAGAAATTCTTGACATGGGCATGCTGGTAATAACAGATAAAACGTACCACGGGCTCATGGCCAGAAATAATATTCAACTTCAAAATTGGATTTAAAACACATAGTTCAAACATAACGCAGTCGCATAGTTCAAACATCAACACCCGAAATACAGTACAACAAGGTTCAGTTAAGTTCAAAATGACCAAATCCAATGCATCAGGTGGTAGCAGCATCAATTAGGTTCTGAAAGATGCCCTATTAGGTTCATAAACCGCGAGCCTTAGTGTGGTAGCAACATCAGGTGGTAGCGATGAGATGACTGTAGGCGTGGACGCGGCTCCGAAAGCTCTAAGGCTCGCCGGGCTACCAAACGAACTGAAATGATGGATCATACAAATAAGAGTAGTTAATGATACAAATTAGAAGAGTAGTTAATTCATACAGTATTTAAATAGGACATATGTATGTAATATTTTGCCATATAATCATACCATGTTGTGTTGGTTAAGAAATGCCATCACATTTGCCGCAGTTATGATGTATCCATTGATCAGATTGAACACTCCATGGAAGACACCAACACATCTGTCTTCATTGTTCATGACTGGGGCACCAGAAAAACCGCAGTCTCCTGCCATCCCAGGTACCTCTAGCAGACTCATAGTATATCCCTTGGTGTTTCGGGCTGTCACAGCATCATAAGTCCAATCTGGATGAGACACTTGCCCTGACACACAAGCACCACATCTCTGAGGAGGCCATCCAACGAGAGCAAGCTTCTGTTTCTTATTAGGATTTCCATTGGCAAACTGAATTACTGGGTGCTGCACCTCGCAAGCCAACTGCTCGTTTTGATTATCTCTACGCACAACAAGTTCCCCAACCTCAACCTCAAGCACAAGCAAATCAAGCTCAGTGTCTAAAGCGACAACTGCTGCCGGAGTAGAGTCTCTGTTACGCTCAGAAATTATCTCATTACTCGCCATTGTGCGGACCTCTATCTCTTGATGAACACAGTGAACACCAAATGAGAATATATTGTTCACTTGCTCAAGAGTAAGTTCCCCATGCCTGCCTTGACTATATACATCAGAGATAACATGCGCACATGTCAGAATTCTTAGTCTGCTACCATTACCATTGGCTGCCACAGCAAATCCAGTAGATGTCCTCTCTCTTGTGTTATACGGCATGGTAACGACTTCATCAGATTTGTTCTTCCTTCCTTCTGCTTTACGCACGGCCTTTGCAACTTGATCGTACTTCTTTTTGGCTTCATTGTTGAAATCCTTCCCATCCAGCCTCTTGTTGCGAAGTTTAACAAGAACACAAAAGAGTGAAGGTTCTGCTCCTGTGGTGACTAGACGCTCTCGCTCTCGGTCGAAGCCAAGAAGAGGTGGTGCTGGTGCTTGACCTTGACCTTGACCTTGAACTGCCATTACCTGATTGGTTTAGAAAAACAACAATCGGGAATCATTAGTATTAGTCCAAGGTCCAAAACAAGCCAAATGAAATGTGGCTCTCAAATTTTGGATACAGATCGCATATCCACGATAGAGAGGCAGAGAACGGCTTAGATTTAAGATATGGCAGGCTGGGTTCAGCCATTAGTGCATCGACTAGGGACAGCTGGCCAGGCATGTAGGAATTCACAGCCTTTAGGTGTGGGAGCCGTCAACCAAGGCCATGGGCAGATGTGATAAAGCAGTACCGATGGGCAAAGAAAACAACGCGATCATTGAATATGATGAAGCTGCTCTATTCGTGCTGCTCCGTGTGATGCGTTCATGAAGCAGCACTATGACGCTATGGCTGTGGGTAACGCCGCGGACAGGCGGGCCAGGTGATGACCTGCTGTGTCCGCTCGTGCGAGAAATCAATGAAGCTCTGTGCTCGTCGCCCTTCTCGAATCTCGACTTCATCGTCTCTCTTTCTCTTACGGAAGGTGAAAGCTTGAAATTTACGGCGGAGTCAAGGTATGGCGGGCGCCACACCTCGCCATACCGAGCGCTCCGCTCGGGAGAGGGGAACGGATTAGATTGTGGCCGGACGGAAGATTACCTTAAGATGCAGAGATTCCTGCGGCAGCAGCTAGCGAATCTTAGGGTCGTCGACGTTCTTGGACTTCAAAGGCCAAAGATGCCTTCAAAGCTTGTCCTCAATCTCACCGATGTGTTACGGAGCAGGAGAAGAACGCGGCCAGATCTCCATCTCTTGTCAATCAAGCCTGCGTGAGAAGGAGGAGGTTAGGCGCAACTTAAAAAGCAGGAATTGAAGCTTCCAACTTGCTCCCCCGCATTGCGCCCTGTGTGGGATTTACTCACCGCCGTCACCGGTGAGGAGGACGATCTAGGGTTTGGTTGGGGGATAGAGTAGATAGTGGCGGCGGAAATGAGATGAGAAGAAAGGAGGGCTGTGAGACGGGGGTTTTCGTCGAGTGAGACAAAAAGCAGCCGGGTTTTGGCTACCGCTTTTTGCCGTTCCGGGCGGGAGGAAGACGAAAAGCTCTTCTCCGAGCAATGGACGGGGAGCGTACTAGCTTGATGACGTCACCTGATGGCATGCCTACGTAATATACGGACGTTTTGCTTCAGGAAAATAAATACAGTACTACATTGGAAATACAAAGATACCAGCAACAAACCTCGTCTGCCCATCACCAGATCCACCTCTTCACTCGTCGACATGGTTCACGAATACTGCCCGCGCTGATTCATCAAAAAAAAAAAAAAAATGCCCGCGCTTTTGCGATCTAGTCGTGCCAATCTTTCTAGGCAGGAACTTAAAAACTGGAGAAGGAGGAGGTCTACGCATAACCACGTGAGCCTTCTCAGCATTTAAACTCCCACCGAAACTGGAATTTGCTTTAAAAAAAAGCCAAAACTGGAGTTTTCTAAATTATATTAAGCTTATATAAACAAAAATAGCTCTGGTGTCATATGTTTTTGCCTTTTCTGTGACTTTATGAACAACCAATTAAGTTTTTCAATATAAGAGCATTTTAACATTTTCAAAAAAAATATAAAGAACATTTTCCAGAGTAGTTAAATAATTATTAAAAACGATAACTTCCTTTTTTAGAGAAAACAATAACGTTTATTTAAATAAAGCTTAACTTTAAAAATGAATATCTTTTTATTGGTAGCTTCTATTTAGGTGGTTCCTGCGCTCAAGATACTACAAAAAATAACTTTACGTGTTAGTATTATTTTTTATTACAATTTGACAATGGTTGTGTATTGTTTGCTGGAACAATCTGATTTGACATTGTTGACCACTATTTAGCGGAAAGGAAGTCCACGCACGTGATTCAACCATGTCAAAGAGAATTTATCTCAGCAATCAGATCCTATTCATGTTTAATGTTTTAATAATGTTTCTTGACTAATACTGTTTTGTTTGGCAAAATTCTAGAGCAGCTTGAAAAATAGTATGTGTCGACATGAAAAATTATTTCAAAAAGTAACTTGGATATTGGATTTGTTGGTTTGTGAAGAAACTGGTTATGAAAAAAATAAAGAAGTTGAGAACGCTTAAATTGTACGCTAGACGTAACTAATATTTTTTCATTATCTACTGATTTATTTATTTATACAGAATTTTCAGATGGTTTCATCGTGTACCAGTTCCATATTCATGTTGCCGCCAGTCTCAAATTCTCGATCGACTTCAGTTCAACTTTGTTTTCCTAAGTAAACAGAGCGAAAACTTTCTAATGACCTTGTTGATTTGGCCGATCCAATATCCAACAAAACACCAAAACCAATACACTGTACGTAGATATCACCATTTCCCTCTTCTTCTGTCACATGAAAATCACACGAATACGTATTGTCGGTTGATGGCTAGCACTAGCAGAACTGCGGGGCGATATTTATATTTATGCCACTTGCTTCTTATTAGTAGTGTGGGTTTTTTTTTTACAATAATAGTAGTGTGGGTTGATGGATGACAAACTGTAAAAGGCTACTACCCGACTAGCGCGGCTGGCACGTGTGCTGGTCAGAACACATGACGGTGATGTTTTTTTTTTTTTTTTTGAGATATGAGAAGTACGATGACACGTGGCGGCAGGAGAGACGATGGCGGAGGGCGGCATGGGCCGGCGGCGCGCGGGGGAGCAGGGGGCGGAGAGGAGATAAAATTGACCATTTTCTTTATTGATTTGATCTCAACAATTACATCTTATATTTATATCTGTGTTAGTTTCAATTCTAAACTAAGGTCTTGTTTAGATTACAGATTTCACCCCTAAATTTTACTATGCAAAAAGAAGAAAATTCTCCATCACATTAAAATACCGGCACATATATGGAGTACTAAATATAGATGAAATAAAAAAACTAATTATACCGTTTTGTTGTACTTTAACATACGAACATTTTAAGCCTAATTAATCAACGTTTGGACAATTATCACCAAATAAAAACAAAGGATTAAGTCTAGTTTTCACCCCTTAACTATTACGTCGGTCTAATTCATACCCCTACTACAAAACCGTCTATTTCTGGCACCCCAACTATCAAAACGGTTCACTTTTGGCACCTGGGAGTGGGCAAAGCTGTTTTGACCGATGCTGAGCGGTTTTGACTATGTGAGGCCCATGTGTCAGCCACTCATCATCTCCCTTTCCATCTCCATAGCCGACCAGCATGTGTGCACAACCATCAGCAATGGACGAGCATGAAGGAGCCATGGGCGAGCGTCGACTCCGTGCGGTTGGAGTTTGTTTCCAGGTTCAAGGGGAATAGCAGCAGAGCTGCAGCGCTGTGCGCTCTCCTGCCGATTTATCGTGGTGGTGTGCCGTGCCTCCAGTGCTTGTTCGTCGAGTTTTCTGTGCCGTGTGATTCTCTGTGTGTGTTCATCGAGTCCTGGTGCAGGGGAACCAGCAGCATCGCTGCAGTGCTAAAGCACTTCCCAATCCAGGTCGAGAAGGAAAGGAATCACCGATTGGATTTATCAGTTAGAAGCTTGTGGAAATTCAGTTTGATCTCTTTTGCGTGATAGGTTCAGTTCATGTGATTTGTGTAGATGTTGAAGATGTCACTATTCAGGAATAGTATTTGGAATTGTTAATTCTTTCTCAAAATCATCTTTGCTTGCGGTTCAGTGCTTTGTCTGATTCGTTTCTTGTGGTCAGCTTCTATTCCTTGCATGAAGGCAGCAGTGCTACCGGCTCAGGTTTTAGCTCTACAGAGCAATGCTTTTAGCTCTTGTCGATCTGTTGTCTTTCTCTCGGTTTGCAACCTGGAAACAAACTCCACCGGCATGGACTCGACGCTCGCCCATAGCTCCTCCATGATCGTCCATGGCTGATGGTTGTGCACGCCTGCTGGTCGGCTACGGAGATGGAGAAGGAGATGATGAGTGGTTGACATGTGGGCCCACATGGTTAAAACGGCTCATCATCGGTCAAAACAGTTTTGCCCACTCCCAGGTGCCAAAAGTGAATTGTTTTGATAGTTGGGGTGCCAGAAATAGATGGTTTTCTAGTTGGGGGTACGAATTAGACCGACGCGATAGTTGAGAGGTGAAAAGTGGACTTAATCAAAAACAAAATTGCTACAGTGCGACGGGACATCTACTATGCAAAGTTGGTGGTAACTTAAGGCCTAACTAGAAAAACCTCATAATATGGATTTTTCTTTTATAATTCAAGTCCTATTTTATTTATCCAACTATTCCAATTATAGGAGACTCAATTTAGGAAATCTAACGGATGACGGGTTGATGACGGCTCGGGGTTTGCACTCCCTCTCCTCCGTGCGCGCGCCAAGGGCGTCGGTCGACCCCGGGCGGCGGCTCTGCGGCTGTTGGGCCCCTCTCCTGGGCCGTAGTTCGCCCAAACTCTTCCCCATTTCGTCGGGCCGTCGTTGCACTTGTTACAAGAAGACAACGAGAGAATCATGTGTTTTTATGACATGACGATGAATTAACAGAAGCAATGCAATTCAGCTAAAGCAAGGTCGTACACACAATTAGCGTGTGGGACACACAAGGACACACCTCCTCGAACCGGCCTTGTCATCTTCCTCCTCACACCCTCCTTCTTCTTCGCTCGTCGCCCATCATCGCAGGCTCAATGGTATGTTCTAGTTGGAGCTCTACAACCGCGGAGCTCCAACGAGACCATACTGTACTCTACCGGCCACTGCAATCCCCTTCTTCCTCACTCCATTTTAACCATCGTCACGGCCACACGCTTTGACCTGGTCCAACTGCCTTCACTGTTCCCAAAACTCTAAAGCTGGACTGCCATCTAGTCAGCCTGCCTCCCCTAAGCCCCTTTTATTCTAAGCATGTCGCCGTACGTAGTTGGGTAAGAAGAGAGGGATGAGAGAGAGAGAGAGAGAGAGAGAGAGGAAAAAACTCCTGGAGTTGGAAAAGATGTCGCATTCAGACATCGGATGTCGAAAGGTCACGAGGTTGCCGAGGAGAGAGTGCACCGCTAGGGTTACCACATGAAAGCTAGAAGGTTGCCGCACATGGTGAGAAAGATAGAGGAAGTGTGCAGAGTGTGCATTAAGAACTTGTTTTGAACGAAAAAAACTCACATGAATTGTCTAGGAATTTCTCATAAATTAATTCAATTTCATTAGAAAACGCAGGAATAGAAAAAAAATTCCGTTATTCCAAACAATGAATATGTAATTCTCACATTCTGAGGAGTGAGCCATCGCAAACTGACTAAAATTTTATGAAAAAGTACTTACTTTTATGACAAAATAATATAAGTAATGTTAAATTGGCTATGAAATATATTTTCATGATAATTTTTTTAGGCATAAATGTTAATATCTTTTGCTATAAACTTGGTTAAAATTGATATAGTTTGACCAACGTGCGTATTATAGTTCCATATTTTTTTTTGCGAAAACTTATAGTTCCATATTGATTAGGACAGAGGGAGTATATAGAGTAGTAGTAGTATTATCTGGTTTATAAAATTTCTAGTAGTTAAAATAAGATTCGACTCTTGGCGCCCGAGTCACGTCGAGTACTTTAGTGGATACCAGATCGCGTTGCCCGGCGCTCGGCGTTGCCACCGTCTCGTCTCGTCTCCCTGGCGTGCACGCCCCCACGCCCCTATGCCTATGAAGCTACGAGTTCATGATGAATAGACGTCGTCAGCTTCACCACATCCACACACGCACGCGGGTGCTGATCCAGGACCAGGACCAGAAGGGCGAAACGAAACCTCAACGACGATGTCGCCAAGGAGGCGCGTATTACAATGGCTTGGCGGTACTGGTGTCATGCTCCCAGTGGCAGCAAAACAAGGGGCCCGCACGGAGCCAGCCGGTACAGGTGCGCGCCGGTTGCATGGGGATGGCCGGTCGCTGTGCCGTGCCCCGTTGCCCGGTCGCTGTGCCGTGCCCCGTTGCCAGCCGGCCCACAACCACTAGCCACGCTACGCTGCCCTGGATGGAGCACCCTATACTATACTAGCTGCATGCGGCCGAGATGCAACGTCCCCGCCTCGCAAGCCCGCCGCAGAGCGGGATGATAGCAATCGTCAAGTCCCATCCCTCAGTCCTGCCAGGATCCCAAGCAATTCGCATCACCGCATTGACGACAGCATGCTTCGTTGCTAGGGGTGCTTCAATCTGGCGAACCGGGGTGCTTCAATCTGGCGAACCGGCGCTCACCAGTGGCACCACATCCGGCGAACCGGCGCGCACCAGTGGCACCACCAACCCCTCTGCAGCAGCCGGCCACAGCGGGGCCTAGTCCTTTGCTGTGCGGTGTGCCCACCTCAGCCACCTGTGTGACTAGTGTCCCCTATATGGCGCCCGTGTCCCCTACTATATGGCGCCGAAGGCCATGCCGCCCAAAGGCCCAAAGGCTTGCTGAGTACGTACGGAGTACAGTACTAGCTGACACTGACACACTCCTTACCCCATCCCTCTCCGCATAGGATATACATATATACTCCTATCCGGCTAATCCGGCTAGGACCCTCTCCTGCGCATAGGATCGGATGATGGGAGGCCGATGTGAGATGGATGGATGCTTGTTAGTTGGACGTAACATTACGTGACACTAGTGATTTGCGCGGGCCCATGCGCGCAAAGTCATGGCCAGAGCTCTATCTGGG
Organism: Themeda triandra; assembly: GCA_018135685.1. Lineage (NCBI taxonomy): Eukaryota > Viridiplantae > Streptophyta > Magnoliopsida > Poales > Poaceae > Themeda > Themeda triandra. Next base: position 1,008,225 of record JAENPR010000149.1, on the reverse strand, counting down.
ATATGAAAATGTTTTTTTAAGAGAAAATATGAATTTATTTTAGTCTTTACACCTCCTTTTGGACACGACTCAAAGAAAAATGAAAATTACATGAAGTTTACAACTCCCGTTCATCTTCCTCAAAGCTTTCGAGATCCATCCGTCACCGCCATCGGCCGCGTACCAATCATCGTCGGGCACCGAGCCAAACTACACAGGTGGAGGCCGCGAGAGGAGGACTTACGGACGAATCGCCCGACGTTGCCCCCTGCGCGCATCGGCCAACTCCCGTACCCACGACGCATCCTTCGATTCCATCGCCGACAACCCGAGCAAAGGCTCGCATTTTCACCAAACATATTCCTCGAGATTAACAGGTCAACAAGATCATTACTCCGACGAAGACAACGATGCGCCGGCCTTCGACTCTAAGAGAGTTCTCCCCAGCCTCTTCGTTGACGTCGGAGTAGATCGCCATCGGAGAACGGAAGAGACTGAGAGAAATTATTCCTCTGCGCCGCCGCCGCTTTCGCATCGCCGGCGTTGTCAGGATGACCAAGTCGCAAAGGAGCCACACTCCTCCGACCAAACCTAACTCCGCCGCCGAACATCGACGGCGAGCAAACCCTAAACCTAAGACTCGATTAAAACCCTATGAAAACAGAAAAAACTGGAAATTGAGGCGGACCCCCGCTCCGCGTCACATCCGGCAGCGAGGCTGGAGGCGAGGGAACGGGGGCCGCAGGCGGTGGTGGCGGCGGCGGCGTCCCTCGGTGGTGGTGGCGGCGGCGGCGGCCCCAAACCCTAACTTCCGTTCGTCTCTTGCCGCACTTCCAAGGTTGTGTATGCACCGCGGGGATATGAAAATGTTGACAAAATGAATATGACCGATTCTATTTGGGAAATGGGATAACGTTGATACGAACTGAACATACTCCCTCCGTCCTGAAATAAAGAGCATTCTAGCATTTGGGAGTTGTCCCTGAATATAGTGCATTTGGAGAACAAGGAGATAACATTTACCTAAACAGGAGTACGTGATTATATTTTACAAGGAAAGTAGCTTATTTGCCTACCATATTTTGTATAAAGACTAAGGATTCACCCTTTAATCATACCAAATAAAATCAGATTTTAATAGATTAGGAAGGTAAGTGAAGGGTACATGCGTTTATTGTCATCTTCCTTATTTTATCTTAGAATAGCTAAAATGCACTGTAATTTAGGACGGAGGGAGTACACCACAAGAGGTATTTGTTTCCACCACTCACACCACAGTTAGGACAACAACACACATGTGGCGAATCTTAAGCCAAATTTCTAAAACAGCTGCAAGAAGATTCGTCCTCGATCGATCCTGTCCTGTCCAACTTGAATCCAGCAGCATATCCCTGCATGCATGCATGCACTTTTTTCAGCTGCATCGTCCATCCCGTGTGGATATTGGAGGCCTTTACACGTACTCCATTCTCAGTGGATATTGGAGGCCTTTACGCGTACTCCATTCTCCGTATCCCCGTAGCCGATATCCCCGTAGCGGCTAGTCTGATCAATCACCGGCCGATCAATCGATCCTTGATTTGATGCACTGTAGCTGATCGCCACTGGTGACTGTAGCTGATCGCCATCGAGGTTTGATGCACTGTAGCTGATCGCCACTGGTGACTGTAGCTGATCGCCATCGAGGTTAGATGCACTGTAGCTGATCGCCACTGGTGACTGTAGCTGATCGCCATCGAGGTATGAGCACTGATGACGCCATTGGTCGAGGTGGGGAGTCGGCCGACTCCCCCCCTTGGGCGGCCGACTGGCCAGGCTGCTAGGTGGGGCCCAGTCTTCAGGGGTCGCCTTCTGGAGTCTCCTAGATTATACTTTTTCACCCGTTCGGTCTTTATCTCTATGTAATCATTACATGTGGGCCTCCTTTGGTTCTCTTTACGATAACCCCCGCGAAATAGACAATCACCAAAACTCATGGAATTAAAATCGGTGTAACCCCTATATCTAATAGGTGAACTCATATTAGTCTTTTCTCTTGCTACGTTGACGGTATAAAATTGATACTTAACGACCGTCAACATCCAGCTTGGCTTGACATTGGAACCCCCGTTCATCATCCATACCCAAAACTCCACATATCGCCCCGTAGTGGTAGGATGATCAAGAACACCCGGATAGGACTAGCCACCTAAAAAGAGCGACTTGAGAGTATCACATGAGGAGCTAAGGCTATCTTTGCGAAAATGATAAAACCCCAAGTCTCAAAGCATAGGTAGTGTGAGTTGACTTGATTTCAAGCTATTCCTCCTTCAATGGCTATAAGATAACTTGGTAGCCACCATGAATGTTCACAAATGCGGAAAAAGCTCGGAATAATCGTATGCGTCAACTCTTGGGAGAATACAACCACCTTAGTTCTTCAACCTTTACTCGAGGACGAGCAAAGAGCTAAGTGTGGGGAGTTGTTGGCGGTCCCTAACTCGATTCTAACCCCGCCAACTTTAGCCTAGGCAAACTAAATCTCACCTAGAATAGGGCTCTACTCTAACCATTTTCATAGTGTGGTGCAGAATTCTTGTTTTGCAGGTCAACACTGAAATACACCAAAAATGAGCCAAGAACTGGAGCAAAACTAAGATGTGAGAAGGTGACCCACCTACCGTATAATTTGGATCTCAAACATAGCCTAAAATGCCAAGCATGAACCCAAGAAATGGAAGCCCAAAACCTAGTCCAACTCGATCATGGGCTGCAGGAGTGGGGTGTAGTAATTTGGCCATAACTCCCTCATCCGGACTCCGATTGACACAATTCACCAGGCTACGGAAAGCTGACGACGAGGCCCACGTGCCTGCAAAAGATGGGCCCTAGCCAAGCCACCCTGGGCACGCGTGCGCCCCGGGCGCGAGCGCACCAGCGCAGGCGCCGCCTGGGCCCATCTTTGGCCTGTAGCTCCTTGCCGCCAGCCCAACACGAATGGCGGTGGTGCTTCTGTGAATGGAAGGTGGGAAACCGCCCTTTGAGGTCGGTTTTGAACCTTCCAAGTGGGGAGGACACTTTTTCAAAGAGCCCCCTGCTCTCCACCTATAAAAGGAGGTCTCCTCCTCCTCATTCAACACACCATTCCAAGGATCAAGAGCTAATACACCTAGAGAATAAAGAGCCACACTCCATGGGCTTAGGCCCTAGCTAGCTAGTAGAGCTTGGTAGTGGAGAGATGTGAGGGAAGAGCGGGGAAGAGCCGGACTTGTCGGTCTCTCCCCCAACCTTGTACCTCAATGAACACCTGTGCTACACTCAAAGACATGCACTCGGGGGCTTGTGGCCACCACGCGGCGCCAAGAACCCTGGTCAAAAACGCTTTCCATCGAGGTTTCTGCTGGCCCACTGCAACTGCTAATGCCATCAAGTTAGTTCGAACGTGTGAAGGATGCCAGTTCTACGCCAAGCAAACGCATCTTCCAGCACATGCGCTCCAGATGATCCCCCTCACGTGGCCATTTGTGGTCTGGGGGCTCGATCTGGTCGGACCCCTCAAAAAGACGACGGGAGGCCATACCCACTTGCTCGTTGCCGTCGACAAGTTCACCAAGTGGATCGAGGCCAAGCCCATCACCAACATCCGCTCGGAGCGGGCGGTCGAGTTCTTCACCGACATCATCCATCGTTTCGGGGTCCCTAACGTCATCATCACCGACAATGGCACTCAGTTCATAGGCAAAAAGTTCCTGGACTTCTGCGATCGGCACCACATCCGTGTGAACTGGTCGGCAGTTGCCCATCCTCGAACTAACAGCCAAGTCGAGCGCGCCAACAGCATGATCCTCCAAGGACTAAAGCCAAGGATTTTCGACCGTCTCAACAAGCACGGCAAGAAGTGGGCGGCCGAGCTCCCGTCAGTTTTATGGAGTCTACGAACGACTGAGAGTCGAGCCACTGGGTTCACCCCGTTTTTCCTGGTCTATGGGTCTGAGGCCGTCCTCCCCACCGACCTCGAATACGGGTCCCCTCGACTCAAGGCCTACAACGAGCAGACCAACGAGGAAAGGCTAGCTAACGCCGTCGACCAAGCCGAGGAAGCTCGAGACACGGTGCTCCTACACTCTGCGCGCTACCAACAGAAGCTACGTCAGTACCACGAGAAGAATGTGCGCAAGAGGGATTTCGAGGTCGGCGATCTCGTGCACCGTCGACGACAAGACAACAAGGGGCGCCACAAGCTCACTCCTCCCCCGGGAAGGCCCATTCATCGTGGTCGAGGTGCGGGCGGGGACCTACAAGTTAGCCGATGAGGACGGCTCGATCCTCACCAACGCATGGAACATCGAACGCCTACGTCACTTTTTCCCCTAGACCTCGATGCCTTGTACATCTCTTCGTTTAAATGTACCATTAGTATGAATGAATAAAGACCCCGCGAGTCAATTTCTTACCTTCAATTTGTTCATATGCAAGGTGGGCTCGACTTTGTCTCCACAAAGTCAAGCCCCCTCGGGGGCTAGACCAGGGGGGACCCCCCTGAAGTCCTCGAAAAAACGCGCTTAATTTTTTCACAAACGCTCCATGCACTATCTTCCTCCCCCGCCTTGAGCTTTCTCATAAAAACTAAGTATGAGCGTCACCTCGAGCCCTTCGAGCTGGGACGATCGAGCACAAGGCCGCCCACGCTTCCGAGCTACGGTACCCCAACTCATCTCCCCTCGAAACGGTTAGAGCACAGCGCTAGCACTTAGTTAAAAAGAAACAAAGGCAAGGAATGAAAGATAACTTGGAGCACAAAAAAAAAAGAAAAAACTAGAGCACGCTTGCACAAAACATGAGCATAATGTTTAAAGGCCACTGGGGCCACTTCATGACCAGAACATTAAGTTTTCTTACAAAGGCCTTGTTGCCTAAATCTCGACTCACAGGCCGGTTGAAAATTACTGCACGTCAGGGGGAAGGACTTCAGGCAGGAAGCTCTCGGCAAGACGCGCCCCGGGCTCCTCGGCGACGACCTTGAGCTGCTCAATCCGGGATTCACGCCACCCTCCCGCTCATCCTCGGTGTAGGTGAAGCCGCCCGCAACCGCCTCCATCCCGGCCTGAGCAGCCTCCCTCGAAGTGTCGAACCCGGAGTAGAAGATGGCCATGGTCCGATGCGCGGCGAAGACGAGGGCATCTCGAACGCGGCCCCGCAGAGAAGCGCCGAACTCAACGACCCGGCTGGCGTAGCCCTTGCCGGCGTCCGGCCCCTCAATGTCCACCACGGGCAGGAAGCCCCAGTTGGTGCTGAGGGTGTCGATGGCACCGGTAATCAGGGCCTTGGCCGAGATCTCGCCATCAGCCAACGCGTGGGCCGACCTTGCGTCCTCACGTGCCGCCACCAAGTCCGCCTCCAGATCTGGAAAAGAACGATGAAAGCTAAGCGCTCGAACATAATGCGCAGGAATCACGCACGGAAAGGGAAAGCGGAAGGCTCAAGGTACTTACTAGTGCAGCGGGTCGAGAGCCCTTGCTCGCGCTCGAGCGCTTGCTTGAGCTCGGACTCCTTCCTTCTGAGCGCGTGGTCGGCGTCGCGCTTCTCTACCCGCAGCTCCTCGTAGGCCTTGCCGGCACCCTGGATGGCGAGGTCCTTCTCCGTCACCATCTGACGAAGATTAGCCACCTCCGTCTGGAAATCGCCCGCCCGCTTCTTCTCCGTCTCGAGCGCGCTCGCGAGGGCCTCCTTCTTGGCGGTTTCTCGGGAGACCGTCAACTGCAGGTCCTTCACGTATGCCTCAACGGCGGCCTTGTCCTTCTCGAGCTGCTCCACCTGCTGGCACTTGGCCTTGAAGCCTGCCACCGCCGTGGCCGCGTCCTTCTTCAGCTGCTCGAAGTCCTCCCGCAGCCGCTCGTGCCCTTGCCGAGCCGTCTCCGCCTCCCGCGAGGCTTGGGCGAGCTTGTCACGAGCCTCCTGCTGAGCCGCCTCCGCCTCCTGCGCCGCCCGAGCGAGCTCGTCCTGAGCCCTTTTGGCATCTCCCTTGGCGGCGTCCAACGCGGCGTTGGCCTCTTGAAGGAGCCGAGCGGATCGGTGCAGCTCTCCCTCAGCGTCCTGCCTCATGCGCACGTACCGCCGGATCTCGTGCTCGCTCTCTCGCAGGGCGTGGATGTGGACAGACTTGGCGTAGGAGCAGCTCTGCGCCGTCTGAATCATGAAGAACAAAGATTAGAACACAGATAAGTCAAAAACGGAAGGTGATCGTGCTCGAGAATACTCACAGAAGAGAGCCGAGGCATGTCCTCAGAGACGAGCGACAGGGCGACCTTCAGAGTGTTCTCGAGCCACTGCCGACGCTCCTCGACCTCCATATGGGCCACGAGCCCCTTTTGATCATTCATCTCGATCGCGGGAGCCTCATGGTCGAGCGGGTCGGGGAGCACCAGCGGCGGCCTCTCCCATAAAGGGAACGCCTCCCGCATGTCCTTGTCGACGGTGGTATGGAGCCTCCTCACCGCCTCCAAGTCGACGTCCGCCGTCACCACTCGCTCGGCCAGGGTAGGTGGGCGTTGCGGCTGACTCCAGGAGGACGACGCCCCTTGAGCGAGCACCCACGCCTCGATCCGCCTTCTCTCCTCGATGGACGAATCGGTGGGCTCGGTGGGCCCAAAGCCGACTGTCCTCATATGGCTATCGACGATGGTGGACGCCGTCTGCTTCCTCTGGGCCTCCTCCCAGTGGTCGGCCTCGGACATGCTGGCGAACCTCACCTCGCCCGTCGTCGAGTCGGGCACGAGGTGGGGCACCATAACCTCCCTCAACTGCAGCAGCGGCAGCGGCGCCTGATACGGCACCAGGCGGAGCTCCTTGGGATGCTCTTCCCCCTGTGCACCATCCTGCTGCCCCTCGCCCTCTGCGACGACAGGCTGCTCCACCTGCCCCTCCACCTTGTCCTCCTCCTGCGCGATGGCAGGGTGCTCTTCCGGCGTTCCCTCTTGCGCCGGAATTTGGGCCCCCCTGCTCGACCGGGGAGACCTGGGGCACCTCGACCTGCCGCACGACGGAGGGGTCGACCTCCACATCTCGAGGGGGGTGGGGGCTCAGCTTGGCTGAGGATCGGGCACTTGGCCCGCTTCCTGCATCTCCGTGTCACCCACCGACCGATCGGTGGCCGCCGGCGTCTCTTCCTCTTCCTCCTTCTCCTCCCGCTCCACCTCGAGCTGGTGCAGGCCGATTGGCCAAGGGGTCTTGGAGCCCGAGCTCGGGCTCTCGTCCTCGAGCGTGATCGGGTGCCGCTCGGACCCGACCCCCATCGGTGGAGTGGTGGCCGTCGTCTCCGGCCCCGTCGCCTCCTTGTCGCCGGCCGCTGTGTCACCTGGCACGACCGGCAACGATGATACATCAAGCGGGGAGACGGTCGAGGCCGTGGAGGTGGTGGAGGACTTCTCCCCCGCTGCCGTGGTCACGGCCCCGCCACCTGCACGAGACGCGGCCGCCATCAGCTTTCCTCGCTCAATCGCCCTCTTAGCTTGCGCCAACCAAATCAGAGTAGTGGAAGGAAGAGTCACTCCACCTGGAACGGACGGCGTGCCGTTCGACCCCCCGAGGCCTTCAACCTCTTTGAAGGTAGGATGGGAGGAAGGGACCGCAAAGACTGCAGGGGACGTTTGGTCCTGGAAGAAATAGAAAAACAAAAAATAACTACGATGAGAAATTCACAAGCTAAACAGGAAGATGATAAGAAGAGATCCGGTCAAAAAACCTACCCTGTAGTCGAAGTAGTGCTGCTCGAGCCACCCGGCTTGCTCGAGTCGCTCGGGGGCTTCCGAGCTGTGGCTGGCCCCCTTGAATCGCTTGAGGGCTTCCGAGCCTCGAACCCACCGCTCGTGCCGATCCGGGGCCTCTGGGCGCCAGCAACCCGGTTCGAGGCGCTCGGGGCTCCGTGGCCTTGGCGGCCTCCCCCGCCCCCGCCGAGTCCTTGGCTGGGTCCGGCGTAAGATCCCTTGGGGGATCCTGAGTTTGGCGGATCGGGGTCCGCTCGGCCCGGCGACCAGCAGAAGGGTCCCGGCGCTCGACGGGGCGCTCGCCGAGCTGGATTGAAGAAGACTTGCGCACATCTACAGCTTTGTGCTGCCGGGTGTGCGCGCCCATTGAAGACGAGTGGCGACGGGAAGAAGAGTCCCGCCGCGTCGGAGATGGCGCCCGCGCGCCATGGCTGGAGCGGCGGGGTGACTCCTCCCGCTGCCCCGCTCGGGTCGGGGACGACGTGCGAGCACCGTGGCTGGAGCGGCGGGACGATCCCTCCTGCTGGCCCGCTTGAGCCGACGACGAGTCCCCGCGCAACTGAAGACGGGGCGGTGCCAGGGACACCTCCTGCACGCGAGATCGAGGGGGCGTCAGCGCTCAAGCGGCGGTGGCCCCGTCGCTATCAGTCGCCTCATCGTCCTCCTCGTCATCCTCCCCCTCATCATCATCAGTCGATTCCAGACTAGGGCTCCAGTCGCTCGGGTTCGCATCCAGACGCATCATCCGCTCCCGGCGGCGCCTGGCCTTACGCTTCTCCCTTTCCTCCAGCTCGAGGGCCTTCTTTGCCCTCTTCTCCTTCCTCGAGAGCGCTACCGCATGTTCTCGATCATTTTTGAGGCGTCTTACCTCACGATCGGGCGCGTCCTGCTTCACCGGGGGCACTGAGTCCGCGTGATCAATGACCTCCTGAAAGGACATGCCTCGATAAGATGGGCGCAAATTAAGAGAAAAGCAAAGTCAACAACGAGAAGGGCCTCGAAGAAACTTACATAACCGAGCAGGTCGGCTTCCGGGCGCATGGCAAAGAGGCCGACTTGGTTCTCTCCAAAATTCCTGCCGCCGTCGATCGCCTCGCACACTCGAGCCACGATCGTGGTGGCCGGGAGAGGAATGTTTGACATCCTGCTGGCCTCAAGCGCTTGGGGGTCGGCGTTCTCCGTCATCTGATCCAGGCGCAATGGACGGTCTACGAGTGGGATCACCCGGTGGGAGTGGAACCCAGCGACGACGTGGGCCAGGTTGAGGGTGATGTTACCGGCCCTCCGACGGCGGAGCCTCTCGGGGCGTCGGTCGGGGGTCGATGCGGGGCCGGAGCTTGCTCGGTTGACCGTAGCCCGCTTGTACTTGGGCGCGGTCAACACGGCGCCGGTGTACTCCGGGAAGTAGTTCCCCTCATTACAGAGGTAGAACCATTCCGCGGCCCATCCGGCGTTGTTCGACGCCCACGAGCCAGGCAGCCAGTCCTCCCGCCTCTTCAGCCCGAGCGAGCAGGAACCCGCTCGAACGTAGCGGCGGGTGTTCACCTTCTCCTTCTCCTCCTTCTCGTCATCGCCATCATTGTCGTTGCCGTCACCGCTCACCGCCAAGGTGAATAGCGTCGCCTTGAAAATGTGGACAAACAAGTCCCACTGCGGCGCCATCCCTAGGTACCCCTCACACACGGCGGCGAAGCTGGCGGCGTGCGAGATCGAGTTGGGGTTGAAATGCTGGAGCTCGACCCCAAAATGGTGGGGGAGCGCCCGCATGAAGCGGCTCGGCCGCGCCCCGAGTCCCCGCTTGTGGAATTTAACAAAGCTCAGGATGTAACCTTCTGGGAGACGGGCTAGAGATGCTCGAGCTCCGGCACTTGCCATTCCAGCGGCCCCTCCGGCGGGTTGGGGAGGAGCAATCCACCCTCGACGAGCCCCATCAGCATCGCCTCGGTCACCGTCGACCGAGGCCATGGGAGCGCGTCGTACATCACCACCGGTGTGGGGGGCTTGGCGGGCTCCTTGCCACCGGCCTTGCTGCCCCCAGCGCCCCGGCCGGAGCCCTGGCCCGCCTTCTTGTTGACCCTCTTGCTTGACACCATGGCGTCGGCGGAAGAACGGCGGCGGGGCGGTGAAACGAGAAGGACGGCGGCGCAAAGAGCGACGAACGTGAGCAAGTGCGGCGGCGGCGGCGGTCACGAGCGAGTGCGGCAGCAGCGGTCGCAAGTGAGGACGGCGATGGCGGCGGTCGCAGACAAATGCGGCGGCGGTCGCAAGCGAGTGTAGCGGCGGCGGTGGTTAGATCTGGGAGCAAGAATGCAACCGGCGGCGGCAGTAGAAGGAAGGCGAGAATGCGGAGAAGGGGAACCAGGAGCCCACTCCCCCGTATTTATAGAGCCTGAGCCGATCCGCGTGACTTGCATCCGACGGTCCAGATCACGCCATCCAACGGCCGCGCGCCCCCGGCGGACTCGACTAGAAACGGTAACCGCATTTACTGCCCCTGACAAACCGCCACCTACCTCCACTCGCAGGACGCACGCATCGCGAGACGGAGCGGAACCGTCGCCAGGCCACGATCATCATGACGCGCCGATTTCCGCCTAAAAAGGCGCGCCGCCAGCAACGGACGGATTCTCCTCGACTGGCGCAACGACGGGACGTCTCGACAGACGGTTCCTTACACGGTAAGATAACCTGGGACTCTGGTCCCACCTGTAAGACTCTAGGGAGCGGAGGCTAACCCACGAACTGGTTCGAACAGCCGCCCTCGAGCACTCGAGTTAGGGGTGCCCCTGGGAAGGATCCCTCGAAAGGGTCCTCTCGAGAACGAACTCTCGAAACCCAAGGGCACGTCCAAGGCAGGGCGCTGAGCTTCCACGAGATCCCATCGACGGGAGGCACTCGAGCCACCGGTCCCCTCGAACGGAGCCGGTCCTCTAAAAGCTATGCACCCAGCTCTAATGAGAACGCCCCCGGGCCTCGATGCCGCCTCCCCTCGAAAGGAGACGGACTCTCACTTGGATTCCCCATTACCAGCTCACAGGGAGACATGGCGCTCGCTCGACCGTGGGTAGCGTCAGTCCTCCCGCCACTTGGATCTGATCCAAGAGATCTAGCGATGAACTGGATCGCGACTACGGCCCAACAATTCGAGGCTCGGGGGCTCGAGTCACATAAACAACCTTCCTCGACACGGGAGGAACAGGAAATACTTGGGGGCTCGAGGAGTTGTCGGAAATCTCCTGCCTCGAGCTGCTACAACTCCAATTAATAACAATCTTGCTCAAAAAACGCTCATCTCAAAGCCCCCAAAGGAATGCCTCATTCCTCTGGGGCCTCGGGGGCTACCCCCGCGGGCGACGCTCGCGCGCCCCCCACGGAGAAAGGAGGAACTAACTCCTCGAAACAACACGACCCTGAGTCTAGGTACTTCAACTCCACTTCATGATCCCTTGCTTGAAGTTTTTTACAATCAAGCAAGGGCTCGGTGGCTACTGTCAGGTACCTAGATTAGGGGGTCCTAAACTAGGTGGATTAGAGATAAGCAAACCAGCTTCATCCCTCTCTAAATCCCAAAAGCTAACTAAAGGAAATCCCCAATTCTCCTCGTACTAGGTCGGCCCACGATCAGGCCCACAAAGCCGCAGACCCCACTAACTCGAGCAGCAGCCGCTCGCCCGCTCGAGAAAGAATTACGGAAACCGCTCGAGCGGGCGAGCGCTCGAGACGGTGACGGAAACCGCTCGAGCGAGCGACCGCTCGAGTCCGCCTGCAATTATTGCTTCCAGAGCGTGCACATGGCTACAGGGCTCGAAACAGTGCGGCGGTACACCAACTCTGCCTAACTCTATGGCTACAGGGCCCGTAATAGTGGATCGTACGCCGGTCAATTCCATCCTTACGCTGCCCATCCCCCGGATTCGAGGATGGCGAAGCCGGGTTACCGTGACACCATGCCGCGCACTGTGCCGTGTGCAGCATCTCCTCAGACGCCGTCGTCAACTCTCCGTACCGTCAAACACGCCGCTCCGTCCCATCGCTCGGATCGAGAACCCCTCGAGGCCGTCCTCAGTCGCTCGAGGGATGATGGCGGATGGGACTGGCGTATGGGACGCGCCATGACCCGTCTTTCCTACCACGACGGCCACTCGCCAGGGTTCCCGGGCAGGCCATCATCGCCCACTCCTCCATTTCGTCAGCCCGCGTCAAGCAAGGACGAGCAGGCCATCACCAGCCATGCTGCTACAGGGTCGAACCGGACCAAAGCATGGATCCGTAGGCTCGAACCGGACAATAGGGAGCATCTACAGCGCCGACGACTCGACGGAGCGCCCATGCCTCGACGTCACGCACACGATTGCCCTACCAAATCTTGTACTCCTGAGCCTCCCCTTGGCCTATAAAAGGGGACGCCAGGGCCTAGTTTAAAGCATGTTCAAAAGCACACACACACACGCTCTCACTCGCAAAGTCTCAGGACTGCCTTGTATTCACCCCTGTACGAGCACCTAGATGCAAGATAATGCAAGTCTCCTCCCCCCGCTGGACGTAGGGCTTTCTTTTGCCCGAACCAGGATAAAAACCTTATGTCCTTCTTGCATCACCATCTAGATTAGGGAGCACGCATAGAAATTTACTCGTTGGTGTGACACCCCCCGGGGTACGAAACACCGACACTATGCCATGTCCTGCTTTGATCTCACAAAGTCCTTGTGTGATGATATGAGCGCTATGATCTGCAGATTCTGGTGGGCGCAACAAGAAAATGAGAAGAAGCTGCACTGGATTTCTTGGCAGACAATGTCGAGCAGAAAGGAGCAAGGTGGTGTCGGATATCGGGATCTCCATCTATTTAGTCTAGCAATGCTAGCACGCCAATGTTGGCGGCTTGTTCAATGCACGGAATCCTTGTGTGCCCAGCTACTAAGGGCACGGTACTACCCAGATGGCAAATTGTGGACGGTGAAAGAAGGGCCAGGTATTTCTTACACTTGGCACAGCTTGATCAGGGGCCTAAGGGCGCTGGAAAAAGGGATTATTTGGCGAATTGGAGATGGAACACAAGTTCGCATTTGGGAAGAGAGGAGGAAAAAGAGGTCGACCACGCAAATGATCGTCCGTTCTGCAGTACTAGTGTGGTGTTGAAATCAGACCATTGAAGATTCATTTTGGTAGCAATGCCCCATTGCTCTGCCCATTTCTCATCGATTGTGGCTATTCAAAGACATTAGTTTTTTTTTCCCGTGTTTCCAATTGGAGTGTGCCATCTCATTGTAATTCTAGAAATGCTTAACATGTTCATCTGTGTGCCTCATTGATGATAATCTCTTAGGTTTTCAGTTATTAATGAACCCTTGATTCCATTCCTAAAAAAACACTTTTTTTTTAGATAATTCCTAAAAAACACTTGACAAATAAAGACGAACCAGGGTCACTGATTTTTTTAATTGCCCGTCTCACATGCAACACTGAATGCATCCTTGTGTGCTGTGTCTGAATGCCAAATTGATAAAAGACTGACCATGACTGAAATGTTAACCTTGGATATTTGCTTTGTTATGATATTTTTTCACAATCAGACTGACGCAGCATGTTGGTTTATACTCTACTATTATTCCCTCCGAGCCAAAAAAAATTGTGTATTGAGTAGTAATCACAGTTCATCCGCAACCGTGTAAACTCTGTCACATTCGCCAATTATCTATGCTAGCATACTGTGTTCGTCACCCAAGAAATTCTTGACATGGGCATGCTGATAATAACAGATAAAACGTACCACGGGCTCATGGCCAGAAATAATATTCAACTTCAAAATTGGATTTAAAACACATAGTTCAAACATAACGCAGTCGCATAGTTCAAACATCAACACCCGAAATACAGTACAACAAGGTTCAGTTAAGTTCAAAATGACCAAATCCAATGCATCAGGTGGTAGCAGCATCAATTAGGTTCTGAAAGATGCCCTATTAGGTTCATAAACCGCGAGCCTTAGTGTGGTAGCAACATCAGGTGGTAGCGATGAGATGACTGTAGGCGTGGACGCGGCTCCGAAAGCTCTAAGGCTCGCCGGGCTACCAAACGAACTGAAATGATGGATCATACAAATAAGAGTAGTTAATGATACAAATTAGAAGAGTAGTTAATTCATACAGTATTTAAATAGGACATATGTATGTAATATTTTGCCATATAATCATACCATGTTGTGTTGGTTAAGAAATGCCATCACATTTGCCGCAGTTATGATGTATCCATTGATCAGATTGAACACTCCATGGAAGACACCAACACATCTGTCTTCATTGTTCATGACTGGGGCACCAGAAAAACCGCAGTCTCCTGCCATCCCAGGTACCTCTAGCAGACTCATAGTATATCCCTTGGTGTTTCGGGCTGTCACAGCATCATAAGTCCAATCTGGATGAGACACTTGCCCTGACACACAAGCACCACATCTCTGAGGAGGCCATCCAACGAGAGCAAGCTTCTGTTTCTTATTAGGATTTCCATTGGCAAACTGAATTACTGGGTGCTGCACCTCGCAAGCCAACTGCTCGTTTTGATTATCTCTACGCACAACAAGTTCCCCAACCTCAACCTCAAGCACAAGCAAATCAAGCTCAGTGTCTAAAGCGACAACTGCTGCCGGAGTAGAGTCTCTGTTACGCTCAGAAATTATCTCATTACTCGCCATTGTGCGGACCTCTATCTCTTGATGAACACAGTGAACACCAAATGAGAATATATTGTTCACTTGCTCAAGAGTAAGTTCCCCATGCCTGCCTTGACTATATACATCAGAGATAACATGCGCACATGTCAGAATTCTTAGTCTGCTACCATTACCATTGGCTGCCACAGCAAATCCAGTAGATGTCCTCTCTCTTGTGTTATACGGCATGGTAACGACTTCATCAGATTTGTTCTTCCTTCCTTCTGCTTTACGCACGGCCTTTGCAACTTGATCGTACTTCTTTTTGGCTTCATTGTTGAAATCCTTCCCATCCAGCCTCTTGTTGCGAAGTTTAACAAGAACACAAAAGAGTGAAGGTTCTGCTCCTGTGGTGACTAGACGCTCTCGCTCTCGGTCGAAGCCAAGAAGAGGTGGTGCTGGTGCTTGACCTTGACCTTGACCTTGAACTGCCATTACCTGATTGGTTTAGAAAAACAACAATCGGGAATCATTAGTATTAGTCCAAGGTCCAAAACAAGCCAAATGAAATGTGGCTCTCAAATTTTGGATACAGATCGCATATCCACGATAGAGAGGCAGAGAACGGCTTAGATTTAAGATATGGCAGGCTGGGTTCAGCCATTAGTGCATCGACTAGGGACAGCTGGCCAGGCATGTAGGAATTCACAGCCTTTAGGTGTGGGAGCCGTCAACCAAGGCCATGGGCAGATGTGATAAAGCAGTACCGATGGGCAAAGAAAACAACGCGATCATTGAATATGATGAAGCTGCTCTATTCGTGCTGCTCCGTGTGATGCGTTCATGAAGCAGCACTATGACGCTATGGCTGTGGGTAACGCCGCGGACAGGCGGGCCAGGTGATGACCTGCTGTGTCCGCTCGTGCGAGAAATCAATGAAGCTCTGTGCTCGTCGCCCTTCTCGAATCTCGACTTCATCGTCTCTCTTTCTCTTACGGAAGGTGAAAGCTTGAAATTTACGGCGGAGTCAAGGTATGGCGGGCGCCACACCTCGCCATACCGAGCGCTCCGCTCGGGAGAGGGGAACGGATTAGATTGTGGCCGGACGGAAGATTACCTTAAGATGCAGAGATTCCTGCGGCAGCAGCTAGCGAATCTTAGGGTCGTCGACGTTCTTGGACTTCAAAGGCCAAAGATGCCTTCAAAGCTTGTCCTCAATCTCACCGATGTGTTACGGAGCAGGAGAAGAACGCGGCCAGATCTCCATCTCTTGTCAATCAAGCCTGCGTGAGAAGGAGGAGGTTAGGCGCAACTTAAAAAGCAGGAATTGAAGCTTCCAACTTGCTCCCCCGCATTGCGCCCTGTGTGGGATTTACTCACCGCCGTCACCGGTGAGGAGGACGATCTAGGGTTTGGTTGGGGGATAGAGTAGATAGTGGCGGCGGAAATGAGATGAGAAGAAAGGAGGGCTGTGAGACGGGGGTTTTCGTCGAGTGAGACAAAAAGCAGCCGGGTTTTGGCTACCGCTTTTTGCCGTTCCGGGCGGGAGGAAGACGAAAAGCTCTTCTCCGAGCAATGGACGGGGAGCGTACTAGCTTGATGACGTCACCTGATGGCATGCCTACGTAATATACGGACGTTTTGCTTCAGGAAAATAAATACAGTACTACATTGGAAATACAAAGATACCAGCAACAAACCTCGTCTGCCCATCACCAGATCCACCTCTTCACTCGTCGACATGGTTCACGAATACTGCCCGCGCTGATTCATCAAAAAAAAAAAAAAAATGCCCGCGCTTTTGCGATCTAGTCGTGCCAATCTTTCTAGGCAGGAACTTAAAAACTGGAGAAGGAGGAGGTCTACGCATAACCACGTGAGCCTTCTCAGCATTTAAACTCCCACCGAAACTGGAATTTGCTTTAAAAAAAGCCAAAACTGGAGTTTTCTAAATTATATTAAGCTTATATAAACAAAAATAGCTCTGGTGTCATATGTTTTTGCCTTTTCTGTGACTTTATGAACAACCAATTAAGTTTTTCAATATAAGAGCATTTTAACATTTTCAAAAAAAATATAAAGAACATTTTCCAGAGTAGTTAAATAATTATTAAAAACGATAACTTCCTTTTTTTAGAGAAAACAATAACGTTTATTTAAATAAAGCTTAACTTTAAAAATGAATATCTTTTTATTGGTAGCTTCTATTTAGGTGGTTCCTGCGCTCAAGATACTACAAAAAATAACTTTACGCGTTAGTATTATTTTTTATTACAATTTGACAATGGTTGTGTATTGTTTGCTGGAACAATCTGATTTGACATTGTTGACCACTATTTAGCGGAAAGGAAGTCCACGCACGTGATTCAACCATGTCAAAGAGAATTTATCTCAGCAATCAGATCCTATTCATGTTTAATGTTTTAATAATGTTTCTTGACTAATACTGTTTTGTTTGGCAAAATTCTAGAGCAGCTTGAAAAATAGTATGTGTCGACATGAAAAATTATTTCAAAAAGTAACTTGGATATTGGATTTGTTGGTTTGTGAAGAAACTGGTTATGAAAAAAATAAAGAAGTTGAGAACGCTTAAATTGTACGCTAGACGTAACTAATATTTTTTCATTATCTACTGATTTATTTATTTATACAGAATTTTCAGATGGTTTCATCGTGTACCAGTTCCATATTCATGTTGCCGCCAGTCTCAAATTCTCGATCGACTTCAGTTCAACTTTGTTTTCCTAAGTAAACAGAGCGAAAACTTTCTAATGACCTTGTTGATTTGGCCGATCCAATATCCAACAAAACACCAAAACCAATACACTGTACGTAGATATCACCATTTCCCTCTTCTTCTGTCACATGAAAATCACACGAATACGTATTGTCGGTTGATGGCTAGCACTAGCAGAACTGCGGGGCGATATTTATATTTATGCCACTTGCTTCTTATTAGTAGTGTGGGTTTTTTTTTTTTTACAATAATAGTAGTGTGGGTTGATGGATGACAAACTGTAAAAGGCTACTACCCGACTAGCGCGGCTGGCACGTGTGCTGGTCAGAACACATGACGGTGATGTTTTTTTTTTTTTTTTGAGGTATGAGAAGTATGATGACACGTGGCGGCAGGAGAGACGATGGCGGAGGGCGGCATGGGCCGGCGGCGCGCGGGGGAGCAGGGGGCGGAGAGGAGATAAAATTGACCATTTTCTTTATTGATTTGATCTCAACAATTACATCTTATATTTATATCTCGTGTTAGTTTCAATTCTAAACTAAGGTCTTGTTTAGATTACAGATTTCACCCCTAAATTTCACTATGCAAAAAAAAGAAAATTCTCCATCACATCAAAATACCGGCACATATATGGAGTACTAAATATAGATGAAATAAAAAAACTAATTATACCGTTTTGTTGTACTTTAACATACGAACATTTTAAGCCTAATTAATCAACGTTTGGACAATTATCACCAAATAAAAACAAAGGACTAAGTCTAGTTTTCGCCCCTTAACTATTACGTCGGTCTAATTCATACCCCTACTACAAAACCGTCTATTTCTGCACCCCAACTATCAAAACGGTTCACTTTTGGCACCTGAGTGGGCAAAGCTGTTTTTGACCGATGCTTTGAGCGGTTTTGACTATGTGAGGCCCATGTGTCAGCCACTCATCATCTCCTTTCCATCTCCGTAGCCGACCAGCATGTGTGCACAACCATCAGCAATGGACGAGCATGAAGGAGCCATGGGCGAGCGTCGACTCCGTGCGGTTGGAGTTTGTTTCCAGGTTCAAGGGGAATAGCAGCAGAGCTGCAGCGCTGTGCGCTCTCCTGCCGATTTATCGTGGTGGTGTGCCGTGCCTCCAGTGCTTGTTCGTCGAGTTTTCTGTGCCGTGTGATTCTCTGTGTGTGTTCATCGAGTCCTGGTGCAGGGGAACCAGCAGCATCGCTGCAGTGCTAAAGCACTTCCCAATCCAGGTCGAGAAGGAAAGGAATCACCGATTGGATTTATCAGTTAGAAGCTTGTGGAAATTCAGTTAGATCTCTTTTGCGTGATAGGTTCAGTTCATGTGATTTGTGTAGATGTTGAAGATGTCACTATTCAGGAATAGTATTTGGAATTGTTAATTCTTTCTCAAAATCATCTTTGCTTGCGGTTCAGTGCTTTGTCTGATTCGTTTCTTGTGGTCAGCTTCTATTCCTTGCATGAAGGCAGCAGTGCTACCGGCTCAGGTTTTAGCTCTACAGAGCAATGCTTTTAGCTCTTGTCGATCTGTTGTCTTTCTCTCGGTTTGCAACCTGGAAACAAACTCCACCGGCATGGACTCGACGCTCGCCCATAGCTCCTCCATGATCGTCCATGGCTGATGGTTGTGCACGCCTGCTGGTCGGCTACGGAGATGGAGAAGGAGATGATGAGTGGTTGACATGTGGGCCCACATGGTTAAAACCGCTCATCATCGGTCAAAACAGCTTTGCCCACTCCTGTGTGCCAAAAGTGAATTGTTTTGATAGTTGGGGCGCTGTAAATAGATGGTTTTCTAGTTGGGGGTACGAATTAGACCGACGCGATAGTTGAGAGGTGAAAAGTGGACTTAATCAAAAACAAAATTGCTACAAAGTGTGACGGGACATCTACTATGCAAAGTTGGTGGTAACTTAAGGCCTAACTAGAAAAACCTCATAATATGGATTTTTCTTTTATAATTCAAGTCCTATTTTATTTATCCAACTATTCCAATTATTGGAGACTCAATTTAGGAAATCTAACGGATGACGGGTTGATGACGGCTCGGGGGTTTGCACTCCCTCTCCTCCGTGCGCGCGCGCCAATGGCGTCGGTCGACCCTGGGCGGCGGCTCTGGCGGCTGTTGGGCCCCTCTCCTGGGCCGTAGTTCGCCCAAACTCTTCCCCATTTCGTCGGGCCGTCGTTGCACTTGTTACAAGAAGACAACGAGAGAATCATGTGTTTTTATGACATGACGATGAATTAACAGAAGCAATGCAATTCAGCTAAAGCAAGGTCGTACACACAATTAGCGTGTGGGACACACAAGGACACACCTCCTCGAACCGGCCTTGTCATCTTCCTCCTCACACCCTCCTTCTTCTTCGCTCGTCGCCCGTCATCGCAGGCTCAATGGTATGTTCTAGTTGGAGCTCTACAACCGCGGAGCTCCAACGAGACCATACTGTACTCTACCGGCCACTGCAATCCCCTTCTTCCTCACTCCATTTTAACCATCGTCACGGCCACAAGCATCCCCGCTTTGACCTGGTCCAACTGCCTTCACTGTTCCCAAAACTCTAAAGCTGGACTGCCATCTAGTCAGCCTGCCTCCCCTAAGCCCCTTTTATTCTAAGCATGTCGCCGTACGTAGTTGGGTAAGAAGAGAGGGATGAGAGAGAGAGAGAGAGAGAGAGAGAGAGAGAGAGAGAGGAAAAAACTCCTGGAGTTGGAAAAGATGTCGCATTCAGACATCGGATGTCGAAAGGTCACGAGGTTGCCGAGGAGAGAGTGCACCGCTAGGGTTACCACATGAAAGCTAGAAGGTTGCCGCACATGGTGAGAAAGATAGAGGAAGTGTGCAGAGTGTGCATTAAGAACTTGTTTTGAACAAAAAAACTCACATGAATTGTCTAGGAATTTCTCATAAATTAGTTCAATTTCATTAGAAAACGCAGGAATAGAAAAAAATTCCGTTATTCCAAACAATGAATATGTAATTCTCACATTCTCGAGGAGTGAGCCATCGCAAACTGACTAAAATTTTATGAAAAAGTACTAACTTTTATGACAAAATAATATAAGTAATGTTAAATTGGCTATGAAATATATTTTCATGATAATTTTTTTAGACATAAATGTTAATACCTTTTGCTATAAACTTGGTTAAAATTGATATAGTTTGACCAACGTGCTTACTTATAGTTCCATATTTTTTTTGCGAAAACTTATAGTTCCATATTGATTAGGACAGAGGGAGTATATAGAGTAGTAGCAGTATTATCTGGTTTATAAAATTTCTAGTAGTTAAAATAAGATTCGACTCTTGGCGCCCGAGTCACGTCGAGTACTTTAGTGGATACCAGATCGCGTTGCCCGGCGCTCGGCGTTGCCACCGTCTCGTCTCGTCTCCCCGGCGTGCACGCCCCCACGCCCCTATGCCTATGAAGCTACGAGTTCATGATGAATAGACGTCGTCAGCTTCACCACATCCACACACGCACGCGGGTGCTGGACCAGGACCAGAAGGGCGAAACGAAACCTCAACGACGATGTCGCCAAGGAGGCGCGTATTACAATGGCTTGGCGGTACTGGTGTCATGCTCCCAGTGGCAGCAAAACAAGGGGCCCGCACGGAGCCAGCCGGTACAGGTGCGCGCCGGTTGCATGGGGATGGCCGGTCGCTGTGCCGTGCCCCGTTGCCCGGTCGCTGTGCCGTGCCCCGTTGCCAGCCGGCCCACAACCACTAGCCACGCTACGCTGCCCTGGATGGAGCACCCTATACTATACTAGCTGCATGCGGCCGAGATGCAACGTCCCCGCCTCGCAAGCCCGCCGACAGCAATCGTCAAGTCCCATCCCTCAGTCCTGCCAGGATCCCAAGCAATTCGCATCACCGCATTGACGACAGCATGCTTCGTTGCTAGGGGTGCTTCAATCCGGCGAACCGGCGCACACCAGTGGCACCACATCCGGCGAACCGGCGCGCACCAGTGGCACCACCAACCCCTCTGCAGCAGCCGGCCACAGCGGGGCCTAGTCCTTTGCTGTGCGGTGTGCCCACCTCAGCCACCTGTGTGACTAGTGTCCCCTATATGGCGCCCGTGTCCCCTACTATATGGCGCCGAAGGCCATGCCGCCCAAAGGCCCAAAGGCTTGCTGAGTACGTACGGAGTACTACAGTACTAGCTGACACTGACACACTCCTTACCCCATCCCTCTCCGCATAGGATATAGTACATATAGGCCTTGTTTAGATCATGGCCAAGTTGGGAGTTTGCATAAGTCAGTGTAAAATCAAAAGACTTTGAAGATTTCGTTTGTATTTGGTAAAAATTGTCCAAACTTTGACTAATTAGGCTTAAAATGTTCGCCTGAGAAAGATAATCAAACTGCATAATTGGTTTTTGATTTCATCTACATTTAGTATTTACGACGTAGGTCGACATTTTTGATGTGACGGGAATAGGACTTGCATAGTGAATTTGGTGGCAAATTTGGGGATCTAAACAAGGCCATATACTCCTATCCGGCTAAGGCCCCCTTTGGATTGGAGGGTAGGTGTAGGATAGGAAAAGGAAAAGTATAGGAATCAAGTGGACCACATCTTCAATCCAAAGGAATTAGAAGCACAGGAATTTAGCCTTGAAAGCCAAAGGAATTGTACAGTATGGGCTGCTCTCATTTTGAATCAAAACTGGCCCGTTCTCAATTTGGCTGGCCCGGTCATGACGCGCAGCCCAGAGCCAAGTGCGCTAGGTATTAGGGAAGGCAGACTAGCAGAGCACTGCCGCCGCCGCCGCACTCCAGCGCTAGCACGGCGGCTCCGCCTCGCCTGCCGACGCCGCTCGCCCGGTCGGTCGGACGCCGCTCGAGCCCTCCATTGCTCCGCCTGCGACTCGCTTCTGATTGGGACGCCGACGTTGGCGCAGGCTGACTCGATGGTCGGCCATGGTAAGGGCCTCGCGCCGTCTCGTGCAGAGGTGATGGGGCCGCCGACGCGTCCGGGGATGGGGCGGCCATGGCGCCGACGACGGGTGTCCGTCGGCCGTCCCGACGGTGATGGGGCGACCGCTATTTCCCCTTGCCTGCGATGGGGATTGGCGAAAGATTTTGTTTCGAGTGGCTGTATCTCTGAAAACATAAGCGAGCGGGAGACGAGGAGCGAAGCGCGCGAGCCGTCCAGTTTTCGCGCCAGGAAAGTTTTCAAGAGGTCGGAGCGAATTTTTTGTTTCCTGTACGACACGGTTGTAGGAAAGCAATCCAAAGGATTTGTTCCTTTACTTTTCCAGTGAACCAAAGGCCTTTACAGGAATCAATCCTCAGGAAACTAATCCTTCAAAATTCCTTTGAAATTCCTTCAAACCAAAGGGGGCCTAATCCGGCTAGGACCCTCTCCTGCGCATAGGATCGGATGATGGGAGGCCGATGTGAGATGGATGGATGCTTGTTAGTTGGACGTAACATTACGTGACACTAGTGATTTGCGCGGGCCCATGCGCGCAAAGTCATGGCCAGAGCTCTATCTGGGATATGAAAATGTTTTTTTAAGAGAAAACATGAATTCATTTTAGTGCCTTACACCGGTCCTTTTACAGACTGGACTCCAAAGAAAATGAAAATTACATAGAAGTTTACAACTCCTGTTTATCTTCCTCAAAGCCTTCAGAGATCCATCCGTCACCGCCATCGAAGCCGCGTACCAATCGTCGTCGGGCACCAGAGCCAAACTACACAGGGTGGAGGCCGCAGAGGAGGACTTACTTCTGGACGAATCAGCCGACGTTGCCTCCCAGGCGCATCGGCCAACTCCTGTACCCACGACGCATCCTTCGATTCCATCGCCGACAACCCGAGCAGTGCTCAGGTTTTCACCAAACATGTTCCTCGAGATTAACAGGGTCAACAGCATCATTACCTGACGAAGACAACGATGCGCCGGCCTTCGACTCTAAGAGAGTTCTCCCCAGCCTCTTCGTTGACGTCGGAGTAGATCGCCATCGGAGAACGAAAGAGACTGGGAGAAATTATTCCTCTGCGCCGCCGCCGCTTTCACATCGCCGGCGTTGTCAGGATGACCAAGTCGCAAAGGAGCCACGCTCCTCCGACCAAACCTAACTCCGCCACCGAACATCGACGGCGAGCAAACCCTAAACTTAAGACTCGATTAAGACCCTATGAAAACAGGAAAAACTGGAAATTGAGGCGGACCCCCGCTCCGCGTCACATCCGGCAGCGAGGCTGGAGGCGAGGGAACGGGGGCCGCAGGAGGTGGTGGTGGCGGCGGCGGCGGCGGCGTCCCTCGGTGGTGGTGGCGGCGGCGGCGGCCCCAAACCCTAACTTCCGTTCGTCTCTTGCCGCACTTCCAAGGTTGTGTATGCACCGCGGGGATATGAAAATGTTGACAAAATGAATATGACTGATTCTATTTGGGAAATGGGATAACGTTGATACGAACTGAACATACTCCCTCCGTCCTGAAATAAAGAGCATTCTAGCATTTGGGAGTTGTCCCTGAATATAGTGCATTTGGAGAACAAGGAGATAACATTTACCTAAACAGGAGTACGTGATTATATTTTACAAGGAAAGTAGCTTATTTGCCTACCATATTTTGTATAAAGACTAAGGATTCACCCTTTAATCATACCAAATAAAATCAGATTTTAATAGATTAGGAAGGTAAGTGAAGGGTACATGCGTTTATTGTCATCTTCCTTATTTTATCTTAGAATAGCTAAAATGCACTTAATTTAGGACGGAGGGAGTACACCACAAGAGGTATTTGTTTCCACCACTCACACCACAGTTAGGACAACAACACACATGTGGCGAATCTTAAGCCAAATTTCTAAAACAGCTGCAAGAAGATTCGTCCTTGATCGATCCTGTCCTGTCCAACTTGAATCCAGCAGCATATCCCTGCATGCATGCATGCACTTTTTTTCAGCTGCATCGTCCATCCCGTGTGGATATTGGAGGCCTTTACACGTACTCCATTCTCAGTGGATATTGGAGGCCTTTACGCGTACTCCATTCTCCGTATCCCCGTAGCCGATATCCCCGTAGCGGCTAGTCTGATCAATCACCGGCCGATCAATCGATCCTTGATTTGATGCACTGTAGCTGATCGCCACTGGTGACTGTAGCTGATCGCCATCGAGGTTTGATGCACTGTAGCTGATCGCCACTGGTGACTGTAGCTGATCGCCATCGAGGTATGAGCACTGATGACGCGTGCAGCTTCTGGTGAATCTTTTTTTCAGATTATGCTGCACGATAAAGAGAGAGACCTGGACCTGTATCCTAGTAGCTACGAGCAGCAGCAGACGGCCGGCAAGACAAATTCCGGGGATTGGTTACGGTTTTCAGTGTAGCCTCGGGAAGGCACGCACGCGGCACGCCAGACGCCCGCGCCCGGCCGGCCCCGTCTCGTCTTCCTTCCATGATCTCCTGACTGGCGCTCTCGCCATGACTGGCGCTCCAACTCTATAATTCGGACGCCATGACTGGCGCTCTGAACAACGCAAAATCCTGTACTCCTACGGTCTACAGCAGGCCAGCTACACGCGGTTATAACTCGATTTGATGGGTGCTTTTGCCTGCCGAATCCTGATCGGCTGCGATGCTGCGCCGCCTGTCGATCCATTCAATTGCCACACGCCTTGATTCTCCGTGCACCGTGCACAAGGGTCCGGCCGGCCGGCCGGCTGGTCGGATAAAGAAAGCAAAAGCGCTAGTAGTTGTTGGGGATTTTTGCGGCCCTTCCCTTTGCTCAACTTGTGAAAGACGTACGTGGTGAGATGGAATCCACAAACAATTGCGTGTCACGCTGTATTGAGAAGCACTGTGCGTACTACTGTCTTTTTACTCTCAGTTTTGTCTCTTGTCGAGGGATTCAGACTAGTATCCGCGTTTCTTAGTTGGGTTTCTTAGTTCGTGTGTTATTATTTAATTATTTGTATCCTACTCTGTGTATTTCATGTCTTTCTTTAGTTCATTCATAGATGCTGAGGACTTACTATATTCGTTAACTACTATAGCTTCTAGCATACGTACCACAAACAAAAGGATGCAAATTATCTATGAATATAGAGTTTGTTGTTTTGTCAAAAACCCGAAAGGCTTGCATTGATAACACGTTTTCACTAATTAGTTCTAAACTTCTAATGCCGTCCAAGGCCCATCAGTGATATTAATCTTTCCATCTCAAAGTAAATTAACCTTTAGAGTTATCATAAGCCAAACATTCTTAAATTGACCAAACTTATGTGAGATACATTTTTACCATTTTATGACACAAAAATCAATATCATTATACATCATGAGATACATTTTTATAACATACTGTAAATAATACTTATTTGGTGTCATATACTAGTAACATACGTGGTATTAGTTTCTTTTATGTAAAGTTGACCATAGTTTAAATAATTTGACTTAAAATGACTTTACAAGACTATTTGTTTTTGGAGTTGATATGTAAATTGCTGCTATAGGCTGCTAGCCATAAATTGGTCCATTCAATTCGGAGCTACTACTAGCTACTAGCAAGAGTTCTTTCTTTCAAGTTGGGGGACCTGGGGTTGCTCAAGGCATCATTTGTTTCCCTCACAGACACCTGCAGCACTAAACCCCTAGCAACCCAGAATAGAAACTTCTCTTAACTACTCCTCTTTCCCTCCTGCTCTCTCACGCATGGTTTGGAATTAGTGGTAGAGTCACAGAGTGGTGGTACTGATACCTTTTAACTTCAGTTAACTGCCTGCAGCTAGACTTGTTTTTGCACTTGACAGTGATAGCAACTGCTCTCCCACTCCCAGTTCCTATCAGTCTGTTGCAACTTGGAACTAGCAGTCCAGCACATTCTCTGTGTGGTGTGGCCACAGGCATTATTCTCTAGTCTCCTCTCCCTATCACCATTACTGTAGTACACATAAGAGGAAGCACTTGATCCTCTCCCTATCACCATTACTGTAGTACACATAAGAGGAAGCAGGAGCATGGTACGGAGTACAATTCATTCTCTCTCATAGCTAGCTGCGGCTGGGCAGACCTATGGAACAGGCTCATAAAACGGAGGACCTTAGGGTGTGTTTGGTATGCTGCACCTGGAGAGCCTGGACCAGGCTCAGGCCAGCCAGAGCCAGGCCGACGGGGTGCAAGGCGCCATGTTTGCTGCCCAGCCCAAAGTAGCATGGCCCAAGCAAAGATGGTGTTTGTTTTGGGGTCCAGACGAGTCTAGCTACCTGTGGTGATGTTACCACCACTTCTCTCCCTTACAGGCATTCTACCGAGCACTTGGTGGGCGGCGGCCATGGACGACGATGGTGCATCACCATGAGGTCCATGAGGTCCGCCGCCATGGCGCTCCGCTCCCGGGACGGCCACCTCGTGCTCAACAAGATCGACCGCCTCTTCACCGAGCTCAGCCTCACCCCCACCGAGGCCTACTTCTCCCTCCTCTACTACGCGCGCCGCGCTTCCGGCCATGTGCGGGCACCGCCACGAGCTGGGGCGCTGGCGGCCGCGGGAGCGGGCTCGGCCATGCGTCGGGGCGCCGCCGGCCACAGGAGCACGCGCCGGGGCGCCGGCGGCCGAGGGAGCGCGCGCCGCCATGCTCCGGAGCTCGACGCGGCTTCGTCAGGCCACTAGCGTCGTTGCCATCGCTCTCATCGTGGATCTCATCGCTCTCATCACGGATCTCATGGCGGAGGGACGCCACGACGTCCTCCTTGCGGAGGCGCCCCAGCTGTGCCATCGTCGTAGGCCCCGAGCACCTCAAGGATCCCATGGCAGAGGGAGTGGACGGAGCTGACCAGCACGTCGGGAGGTAGGTCGCGACGGCGTGCTGTGTCGAGGAGAAGGGGCGCGGTGGAGAGGAGCGGAGGGTGGGAGAAGAAGACAGAGAGGTAACCGTATCGGAAGACAGAGCCCACGAAGCGCTTGACAGAGCCTGACTCCAGAAAACGCTCATCCCCACCGCTTCCAGAGAGCCAGGCCCAAGGTGCTTTAGATCCCGTGCGCACGGACTCTAAAGCATGGCCCATGAACATCAAACACAGGCCGCTGCAGCTGGTGGGCTCGAGCCCCTCTAGCAAACACACCCTTAGGTTCTGTAGGTGCAGATAGGGTACGGGAAGAAAGGGCAGCTGGGGAAAGAGAGAGATAGAGAGACAAGTTTCTACAGAGCAATCATGCTAGAGCTTTTCAGTCCAGTCCCTGGCTGGAGGAGACTAGGAGCTACAGTACGAGATCAAAGTAGCATCACTGATTCTGTGGGAAGATATCACAAGGGAGCCGCCTGCGCTGCATGTGTTCTGGCAAGCACAGTGACCTGCAATCCATCTCTTGTCTCTCATGCAAACAAGTTTCACCCATCCCAAGCTTCGTGAAAGGTCACAGTGGCTAGAGGGGGGTGAATAGCCTAATAAAATTTCTAGCAAGAACACTAGACAACCGATTAGCTAGCAAGGCGGCAAAAGTGCAAAGCTAAAGCTTCGACTACTCTATGCAAGCCGTCCTAAACAAAGCAAGGCTACTCAAACCAATTGCACAATCAACCACGGTGATCAAGCTACACAATGTCGGTTCACCGAAACCGAACAAGCAATTCTACCCACGGGATTTAAACTACACAAAGAGTGGTTCCCGACCGACCACAACAAGCAATTCTAACCCACGTCGTTTTAGTCTACACAAGTAGAGGTACGCGGCCAACCTCACAAGCAATTCTACTTTGCGGGAATGTAAAGAGAGGATGAAGGTTTATACCGCCGCGTAGAGATAAAGATGACCAATCACCGGCGTAGA
Source organism: Themeda triandra (assembly GCA_018135685.1). NCBI lineage: Eukaryota > Viridiplantae > Streptophyta > Magnoliopsida > Poales > Poaceae > Themeda > Themeda triandra. The sequence continues at coordinate 980,309 of JAENPR010000149.1, read as the reverse complement.
AACCAACCACCTAGAGATGCTCAAGCACAATCACAATGGAGGACAAAGTCTCGGCAATCACAAATCAACACAATGATTTTTACCGAGGTTTACTTGCTTCCCGGCAAGCTAGTCCTCGTTGTGGCGATGCACTTGCTTGGTGAGTTGCCCGCTCAATTGGTTTGATGCCAAAGACCCCAATGGGGAGCCGCAATCTCCACACAAGACAAGAATCCACAAGCCACGAGCAATCCACTAGAGTATCCTTTCGCGAACTCCCGCGGGGAAGGATGAAAAACCCCTCACAAGAACCCGGTGTGGCCTCGAACAATCACCAAGTCGAGCTCAACCACCACCCGCTGCTCCAAACCGTGTACCGTGACGGGAATCACCGAAGAGTAACAAGAATCCACAGCCCACTCGAAGATCAAGTGCCTCTAGATGCAACTCTCAATACAAATCACTTGCTCTCACTCAAATCTCTCTCAAGATTAGCAAAGGAATCAAAGAGATGAGTGGGGGAGGAGCTCTCTTGCTCAAAGTATGCTCAAGTATGAAAAAATGGCGAAGAGGACCTCCCCAAGCCGGCCAACCATCTATTTATAGAGCCCACTCGAAATAGAGCCGTTGGTGTCCTCGGGGTGCCAGATACACTGCGCCGGACGCGTCCTACGCGGACCGCCGGACGCGTCCGGCGCCCTTCACCGCACCGCGAGCCGACCGTTGAAGTTCGAATGTGCCACGTGCTGGGCCACCGATCGCCGGACGCCGGGTCGCCTCCCAGCCGCGTCCGCCGTCCCCCCGCCGGCCGCGTCCTGCGCCGTGGAGGAGGGCCGGACCGCGCGCACGCCAGCACCGCCGGACGCAGCCCGCGAGCGTCCGGCGCACGTCCGTCGCCATGGCAGTCGGCCGTCCGGCGCGAGGTCCCTCCACGTGAGTTTCTGGACTGAGTCCGACGGCCCAGTCCGTGTCCGGCGCAGCGCGCCGGCGACCAGCCAGCCAGAGCGCCCGCGTGACAGGGCCAAGCCGCCGGACGCCACACCTCCGCGTCCGGCGCCGGCCGGCAGCCGCGTCCGCCGCTCGTCTTCGTCGTTCCATGCGCCCAACTTGCTCCAAATTGATCCAAACTAATTCTCTTGCCTTGTATACTAACTCCACCATGCGTAGATCCAATCTCAAGCACCGGAGTTAGCATTTCACACATGAAATGTCGCGCAAGAGTTAACACTTTAGTTAGCCTCTCATGCATAATGAAGTCGTAACTGAAGGCACTTAGGACCGCGAATGAACCGAGGAAACCCCTCTTGATAGTCGGTTATCGATCCTAAATGTGATCACACTCGCTAAGTGTCTTGATCACTAAACCGGAAAGCCCTATCAAGTATACCTTCGCCTTGATCTCCATGGGCCTCCGTCGGAGCTCGATCATGTCACAAGTCCACTTTGTCCATCATCATGATCACCATGCTCCATGTCCCTCATCATGTTGCTATGTGTCTAACCACACTTAGAGCAAAACATAAGCAACGTTTGAGTGTCATTAATTACCAAAAGCAAACCGGAGCTTTCACCCCCACTGACACAAATATTAAGAAAATATTAGTATTTTTTTCAAATGTAGTTAAATTTAAGAAACAACTATTAGTGATTTTCCCCCCAAATTTAGTTAAATTTAAGAAAATTTTACCGGCATCTGATGAACTATAGCTATAAATAAATATTTGTGGGGACCCGGGGAGGACGAGTGAGTAAAGATGATCTCGTGATCAGCGCGCAAGGATCAAGTCAGAGTGCTCCAGTTAAAAAAAAAAGTCAGAGTGCTCCTAGTGACGAGTACTCACACTCTGTGGTACTAGCTAGGGAGCACTGTGTGAAGGCGGCTATGCAGGGCAAGGTTATCATTGCAGATTTGGGGGCTGCAATTTCTCTGCCTGTGTTGCGCAACAGAAGTCCGGCCGGCTCCTTTTGGATTTGAGGAAAAAAAGGGAAAAACTGTATGACCACTATTCCTATAGAGCATCTCCAACAGTTTCTCAAATGACTTGCCATCCATCTAAATTTAGCAAAACTTGAAAAAAACAATCTCCAACAGTTCCTCAAATTGGGTTGCCAAACTTAGCAGGTTGCCAAATTGCTGATACGCGCGCGTATTAATACGCACGCGAATCCCACTTGGAATCGCGCGAGCGCGCCCAATTCTTCCTCTTCCCGCGCGGTCTTGGATATTTCCACTCGTTCCCGCGCGTGACCAGGCACGACTCCGCCTCCAAATACCTTCTCTGTCTCGCTATATCTGCGCCCCACACTGCCTCAGTCACCGCGCCAAAGTTCCTCGTCGAGGAGTCGTGGCGTGACCTGGTCGATTTCGCGAGGAAGACTAGCAGTTCCCACCGCGCGGCGAGGATTCTGTCCACGCCTGGTCGTTCTCGCGAGGAAGAGGGCCGATCTGCGCTCACCTGCCTCCGCCGTCGGCCTCCAGATCGATCCTAGGGTATGTGTTCCCCATCTGTCTAGTGCCCTTGATCTATTCTAGCTCGCTGATAGTTCCTTGACCTCGATGATATATAGTTCCCGATCTGTCTAATGCCCTTGACCTGTTTACTGCCTGTTCTAGCTTGGTTCACAGTTTCTCGTGATAGATGATAGGCCCTTGTTCGATGTTCTACATTCCTGATGTCTAGGGTTTAGGTTCCTCATATATTTGTAGGTACGGTCCCTGAAAATATCTAGGTAGGGTTCAGTATATATTGTGATTAGATGATAGTTCCTTGCTCGATGTTTGACGTTCCTGATAACGTGGTACAGTTGCTGGTATATGTCTACGTATGTCATCAATATATGTTTGCTGATTCTTCTTGATGATCGATGATACAGTATGTTCCTAGTCAATATATTTTTTAAATTCTATTGTTTTAATTACATTCTGTGGTAGATCAGTATCTATGTGATCGATGGTAGTGTTTGTTGGTCATCATTGGTTTGCACAATATTTTTTTCCCAAAGCATTCTGATCAATACTACTGTTTGTTCATGAATATTTGTTCGCAATGCATTTATCTCAATTCTATTGTTTACATTTGTTTAGTCTCATGGAGATGGACGGAGAAGGTTTCTTGTCGGGCATCCTCCTGAATGGACAAGACGGCCATGTTGCTGGTTTGGACAACCTCAACATTCCAATATCTCTAGATACAGAAACTCAGACTAGTCCAGAGGTCGATGTTGCAGTTGTGCCTCCGCGTCGTGCTAAGAAGGGTAACAAGGGTAATAGGCGGTCCAAGAATTTTGATTTTAAGGAAGATGAAGTTGTTTGCTCAGGGTGGTTGAACGCTAGCAAAGATCCCCTCAACGGGGCCAACGAAACTCGTACCACCTTATGGGGTCGGGGAGCCGCGCGCGATGATGCGCGATGGGTGGGTATTACCGGTCAACAAACCCCTCCTAGTGGGCCCTCCTGTTTTTGTGATTTGACAAATTAATTTACATAACTGTTGGAGATGGCTTAATTTTGACTTGGCAAATGATTTTACCAAGTTGCTAAAATCCATCATTTGGCAAGTGAAATATGAGGAACTGTTGGAGATGCTTGGAAGCATTATTTGGTTTCTTTTCTTCTCTATTTTTCTTGTTCTCTATGCCTCTTAAACATCATGTTTCTTATTTTTTTCTGATCCAAACACAAACTTTTGTTCTTACAAAATTCATGTGTTTTCATTTTCTCTATTTTGCATATGTGCATTCATATCTTATTATTGTATGTTTTTGTATTCCTGCATATTTTTTCAAACATTCGTTACAGAGAGTTCAAGTGCTTGGTTCCGAAAATATATCAACTCAAGGTCTGAAGACCCTCCTAGAGAGAGACATGTGAGGAGTAGATTAAATATAATCCTATAATTATAATCCTAATTCTATACGGGACAAGAGGCAAATAATCATATAATCCTAAACTCCTATAAAACTAATGCCCACTAGACTAATTTTTTAGCCTCTTCTTAAGCCACATCATCCACTACTCTTCCTACCATTCAAGTTATTATCCTCATGCATCCACCGACGTCATCGCCTACTTGATCTTCCCACCAAAACGCAAAAGAATTATTTAATAGTCCAAAAGAAACATAACGGCACCACAATAGCATCAAGTGACTAGCCTTTTCAGTTCCAGTTTCAAATTCAAATCTATCGAATAGGATTAGAAACCGTGACGGACGTCTCCTTGTATTCCAGCCGTCGATTAACCAATCGTGACCTTTATATTCTCCTCCGGGATCATCTGCTTCGGCTCCAGCTCTCCAAACCCTCTTGCGATCGACAACCATCCCTAAGACAGAACCTGCGTCAGGGCCCTTGGGGGAGGCCGAGGAAGCTGCGGGAGTAGAGGCCGAGATGTTGAGGAAAGTGCAGCGGTAATTGGAGGAGAAGCGACGGATTTGGCAGATACACGCAGGATCAGAGATAATTAAGGTACGAGCTAATAATAAGAAGCCATCCGTGCATGGTGTGGCATTAGGGGAGCGTATCGATTGTGGGCCAAAAATATCAAACTGTCATTTTTGTACGCTACATTTGAAAATATCATGAGGAATGAGCATAACTTGGCTAGTTAATTATCATTGGTGGTCATTCCCTCATTGGAGGGGGAATTGAACCTAATGTTTGGCGTCTTCTAGTCTCATTATAAGATGCCTCATCAAAAATGTTTTCTCATCTCGCCCATGCATGCTTTTAGGCCATATATGTTTGGCTAGCATTCCTCCTCCAACCCTTCCCTTCTAAAGCCTGCTAGAGTCGGGGAAGATGAGAGGGAGAGCTTGTTGGAACCCTAGCTGAGAGGCCTAGGAGGAGGAGGAGGAGGCGGCCTACATCGCCGGCTCTGCCATTGATGTCGCGGTAGGGGGTAGGAGCTTGGCTTGGTGGGGGCGTTTGGAAGAGGTCGTTAGCTTGCCGGTTGCTAGAGAGAGAGGACCGGATAACCGAACGCATACTTTTGATAAGTGGGAATAGTTCCTAGAGCAAATCTTGGATAACTGAACACACACTTATGTAGTTTTCTCCCTTTTGCATTCTAAATTACAAGTCATTTTAGCTTTTATGGATACAAGTATATCTTTATAGTACATAAAAAAGTAAAAAATATATATTAAAAAGCCATAACGATTAATTAATAATTGAAAACGCTGGGGCTATTTTCGAAATTAAGCACCCATGTGTCTCTAGAATTTCTCTAGCACGTACACCCCTTTTCTTTCTTTTCTCCCACGCAAAGTCTGAATGGCCTAATAATCCAGTCCGGGCCGATCGCGCCCGGTGCCGCTGCCTATAAACCACCTATCGACATGCTGCCAGGCCCAGCTGCCCATTCACAAGCCTCTGCAAGCCCAAAACCACCAACGAACCCAAGCTTTTCTTTGCTGCCTGCCGCGGCGCGTCGCAACCCGGGCCGCCAAGATAGGGTCGGAAAGCCCCGCGGCCGCCGGCGTCGGCGGCGACGCCGCGCGCAAGCGGCCCAGCGGCGGCGATGGCCCCGCCCCGGCGCCCGCCGACAAGCGCCGCCGCCCGGAGCACCACCCCTCCTCCTCCTCCTCCGCGGGCTCCCGCGACCGCCACGGCCGCCGCCCGCCGTCCGAGGAGAAGGTGCGCGCCTCCCACATCCTGATCAAGCATGAGGGCTCCCGCCGCAAGGCCTCGTGGCGGGATCCCGAGGGCGTCGCCATCTCCGCCACCACCCGCGACGACGCGGCCGACCTCGCCCGCGCGCTCCGCGAACAGATCGTCTCCGGGGACCGCAAGTTCGAGGACATCGCCGCCGAGAACTCCGACTGCAGCTCGGCCAAGCGTGGCGGTGACCTCGGTCAGTGCTCCTCCGTGCTAAATCCTACTGTCCAAATCCTACTGGCCAAATAGTTGGCGTGTGTATTATGTGTAGGGTTTGCTTTTGGTGAGCGGTTGATTGGTTGTGTGGATAGGAGATCTTGTTTTGGATCCTGATTAGACTTACAAATACAGCTTCTCTAGTACAGGATAAGGAAATATTTGTCCTCTGGTGGATAATATTTCAGTCTGATCTAGAATTCTAGATGCAGTAAGCCAGTAAGTGTGGGTGCCTTGTATGTCACGATGGTTATTTGAATATGGAGGGTACGTCGGTGTCTGATGGTGCACAATTATGGCAAGATTAGTGTTGCAGTTGCAACGTAAAGCCAGAATTTCAGACGAGAAACATCCTACTCCTTATTCAAACGGTTGCTGTTAATGTAGCGCCATCATTTGTGCCAAGCGAGACAAAGTATGACATCATTTGTGCGATTAAGACAAAATATTTTGGCATGCTTCACTTAAACTTGCTCACTGTCTCGATTGGTTACTTGTGGATTGGAGGCTTTAAGTTTGGTGTCCTGTGCATGGTATTTATTTTCGGAAGTCCTGTGATTCCTGTCCACCTCGATCTGTCACGGAGAATACTTGTTAAGCTTCATGTCTAAAACTTTCTGTATTTTTTTTATTCAAGAGAACTAGTTTGGCAAGGATTGTACTATATGCTAGAAGGAGCCAGGGTGATGAAGCATTGTTTGCTAATTTGGAATTCGTTGCAGCATTTGTTGCCTCTTTGCTCCACCTGTGAAGAAATAAATCACAAAAAAATGTTGTCTGAATGAATTAATGTCCGTCACCTTCAAGTTCTGTTCCTGGTATGATGCGATGTGCTTGTGCAGATAGGTGTTGTCCAAGAGAACAAAAGATACACTTGTAGCATCAATGCATTTTATGAAAGTTATCCTGTTTTAGCCTGGGTGGTGCCTTCATGTGTGTCGGTGCCGTGCTGGAAATGGAATAGCTTGTTTGGGCACAAAATATATCTTGTGTTGCATATACCTTGTCATTGGACATAGGAGTTGACATGGGTATGCTGGTTTGGATAACTGCAGGTGCTAAGTATAGCCTATCTGAAAGGGTAAAGAATGGTGTTAGGGGTAGCTGGGAGAGGGCTGAATGGATGGGGTTCCCGAATGCTGCAGATGAGTAAAAGGGAGGAGATGAAAACATGTTTTAGTTGACTAGCAGCTTTTGATTTTGTATTTGCCATTGCTAAAGCTCTGATTGTCAACCTATTGCTATTCCCACTATAGGCTAGTAGTTCAGTGTTATATGTGTCTTTGTTGAGAGATCAGGATCAAGCATTGCATGTTAAGGGTGGTAAAATCTGAAATCAATTGTTATGTATGCTTGCACCAATCTCAATGCAGAATTACTAGGCATGATTCGTCAAATAGTGGGTAAATGCTTTATCAACTGTGTGTTAGAGCAGTGCTCTTATTCCATAAAGTACCAGCAAAATGCCATTTTACTATTTTGCTAAATAATTATGTGCAAGAGATTTGTTGTCATTTGGTTTGCAAGAAACTTGTGAATTGGATTTAGAAGGCATGAAATGTGGAATCTAACCTCATTGTGGATCGCAAGAATCACCTCGTCCAATGCTGTTTAGATTCATATACTATCTTCCAAATAAACATTTGAAAATTGCCAATAGTGTTTTAAGTTTATGGCTTTTGTTGCAGGTTCATTTGGGAGGGGTAAAATGCAGAAGCCTTTTGAGAAGGCTGCGTTTGCTCTGAAGGTGGGGGAGATAAGTGACGTGGTTGATACAGAGAGCGGGGTGCACATCATCAAGAGGACTGGCTGATAGCACATCATATATGGTGGAAACGGGGATGCCTTGTAGAGGCTTTATGGTTTCTTGCAACATTGGTGAACTCGTGCGTGTTTTTTTTTCCTCTTATTATGCGCTTGAGAAAATGAGATGTTTACTTACTTTTGTAAACTTAGCTGGAGACCACTGGTTTGGAACTGTGCTCACGGCTACGATGGGATCATATTATTTTGAGTATGACACGATTATGCCATTTTTTTTCTGTCATCTTGTATGTTACTATGCAGTAAGCCAGTAAGTGTAGGTGCCTTGTATGTTACGATGGTTATTTGAATATGGAGGGTACGTCGGTGTCTGATGGTGCACAGTTATGGCAAGTTCAGTGTTGCAGTTGCAATGTAAACCAGAATTTCAGACGAGAAACATCCTACTCCTTATTCAAACTGTTGCTGTTAATGTAGTGCCACCATTTGTGCCAAGTGAGACAAAATATGCCATCATTTGTGCCAAGTAAGACAAAATATATGCTGTTGAACTTAAACTTGCTCACCAGCTTGATTGGCTACTTGTGGATTGGAGGCTTTAAGTTTGGTGTGCTGTGCATGGTATTTATTTTTGGAAGTCCTGTGATTCCTGTCCACCTCTATCACGGAGAATACTGCAAAGCTTCATGTCAAACTTTCTGTATTGTTATTGTTCAAGAGAACTATTTTGGCAAGGATTGTACTATATGGTAGAAGGAGCCAGGGTGATGATGCATGTTTGCTAATTTGGAATTCGTTGCAGCATTAGTTTGCCTCATTTGCTCGAGGTGTGCAGAATAAATCACAAAAAAATTGATGTCTAAATGAACTAATGTTCGTCACCTTCAAATTCTGTTCCTGGTATGATGCCATGTGCCTGTGCAGATAGGTATTGTCTAAGAGAACAAAGAAGACACTTGTAGCATTAATGCATTTTATGAAAGTTATCCTGTTTTAGCCTGCGTGGTGCCTTCATGAGTGTCGGTGCATTGCATATGCCTTGTCATTGGACATGAGTTGACATGGGTATGCTGGTACAAGTATAGGCTATCTGATCTGAAAGGGTAAAGAATGGTGTTAGGGATAGCCGGGAAGGGCTGAATGGATGGGGGTTCCTGAATGCTGCTGGTGAGTAAAAGGAAGGAGATGAAAGCATGTTTTAGTTGAGTAGCAGCTATTGATTTTGTTTTTGCCATTGTTAAATCTCTGATTGTCAACTCATTGCTATTCCCACTGTAGGCTAGTAGTTCTGTGTTATATGTGTCTTTGTTGAGAGATCAGGATTCAGTATAGCATGGTAAGGGTGGTAAACTCCCAAATCAATTGCTATATGTATGCTTCCACCAATCTTAATGCAGCATTATTTTTTTTTTAGAAAGAGTTGCCTCGACTTATATTGAAAGCCACATAGTGTTTACAATAAAGGTAAAGCTGGGATTACCAGCGCACAGGAAACAGTTCAACTCCCTCACTCACAACTAAGAGCAAAAAAGAGCAAACTAAAACAGGATAGAAGTTCTCAAGCTGCTACTTTTAAGCTCCTTTTTGAACCAGCAGACGGGCCTCAGATTTCAATAACATCAGACAAGATGGCACCAGTCGGCTAGAAGTTCTTCAGTCCCTCCATGGCCACCACCTTCAGCTTCACGAAGCATTCCCGGTCCTCCTCCTTAATGGCAATACTCCATTTCTGCATATGAGATATAGCATGATATATAACATCGGTGGTAGCCTTGGGCATTAGCTTTTTAATTGCCATCCTATTCCTTGAGAGCCAAAGAGCCCAGGTTATCCCTGCAAAGAAGAAGATGATCATTTTATTTGAAAGTCCAGTTATCCCCCTCAACCAGGTCTGACAAAAATCCTCCATTGATCTGGGGTAAGATCCCAGCCCAAACACCCCCTTTAATGCAGCATTATTAGGCATGATTTGTCAAATCTTGATGCCATGATGAATTAGAGCAGTGCTCTTATTCGATAAAGTAGCCAGCAAAATGCCATATTACTATTTGCTAAATAACTTTAGTGTAAGAGATTTGTTGTCGCTTTGCGAGAAACTTGTGAATTGGATTTAGAAGGCATGGAATGTGGATTCTAACCTCATTGTGGATCGCAAAAATCACCTCGTCCAATGCTGTTTAGATTCATATATTATCTTCTAAATAAACATTTGAAAATCCACGACCAATAGTGTTTTAGGTTTTATGGCTATTGTTGCAGGTTCATTTGGGAGGGGTAAAATGCAGAAGCCTTTTGAGAAGGCTGCGTTTGCTCTGAAGGTGGGGGAGATAAGTGACGTGGTTGATACAGAGAGCGGGGTGCACATCATCAAGAGGACTGGCTGATAGCACCTGCGACAATATATCCATATACGGTGGAAACAGGGATGCCTTGGAGAGGCCTATGGTTTCTTGCTTTCATTGATGAACTCGTGCGTGTTTTTTCTTCTTCTTCTCTTATTATGCGCTTGAGAAAATGAGATGTTTGACTTCCTTTTGTAAACTTCGTTGGAGACCTCTGGTTTGGAACTGTGCTCACGGCCACGATGGGATCAGATTATTTTGAGTATAAAACAATTGTATGTCGATTCTTTCTGTCATCTTGTGTCATTCTTGCCTCCGAGAATTTTACATCTCCCCCGAGAATGCCCTTGAGTTCAGTGGCCACTGGCTAAGCAAAATCCTGAATTTGCTGTTGCGAGTCTTTGAGTGCAGAGAGCTTGTGATTTGTGAACAAGGGGCGTCCGTATGAGTATGATGATGCTCTGTCTGGTCTCTGCAACCTGCAGATTCTTTCGCATGCCCTGCCTGGCCATAGCCAAATCAGAGTATGTCCAATTGATCAAGCCAAAATTGTAAATACTAGCTGTGTATGAATTGTGTATGATGTGTAGGATCCGTATCATTTTTTTTTCATTGAAACATGATCACATCGGGATCTTGTTTTCAAGATAAAATCGTAAAGAATATAATGGTGAAAAGTGAAAACAAATTGAAATTGGATAGTAATATTAGCGTTTTAAGCTTCATAACCGGTTTTAGCCTGCATCATCTGCTTATTGTTCATGTTCCTCTATTTATTGAAGTGGGCACAACCAAATTGAGTCAAAAATTCATGATGGGCTAAACTTTGGCTTTGGCTATTGTTGTCTAAAATTCAACCACGTTGCAAATGCAAGGCAAAAGGAGGCGGCAGCGTGGGTATCAGAGTAGCTAACAGGTTCCTCTACAGTCGGTTTACTGAAAAAGGCACTGCAGCGAACCCACAATCTCTTGAGAAAAGAAATTCATGTCAATGTCGATAGCTTATGCGCCAAAGAGGATCATGAGTTCATGACACCCGGTTGTAAACCTAGTGAGATTCAGAGTTCCATTGAGAATTTCATCCACAAACCTTTGGGCGACAGAAAATACTTATATGCATTCAAGTCAAAGCAGCAACGAATTGAACATGCATGCACCGTCACGTTTTTTTTTTTTTTTAGATGAAAGGGTTTCCCCCGCTTTTTGAATTACCAAAAAGCACCACAAGTTTAAGCATCCGCGTACGCGCGCCCGCACAGCAAGAACGACTTAAGCGTTCAGAGTCTCAGGAAATCTAAACTCAAGATCTAACACATTAAACTCTAACGGCAAAGCACCAGCTACGTGCTGGCTCTCCTGAGACATTCTCCCAGCTCCATTTTCATTCAAACTTGTGTCTGATCACAGGATCTGCCACGGCGAGCTTGCTCTTGAGTCCAAAAACCTTGTGAAGTTCTCCAGCTTCAAAGCCTCCTCTTCCTTGTACAGCGGGAGCCACCTCCTGATCATCCTTGACACCTTCAGCAACAATCTTCCCAGATCTATCCATTTTGCGCCCTGAAAACAAAATTCATTCCTCAGCTTCCAAAGAGACCAAAGAACAGCAGAAGTTACAACATTAATAATCAGGTTCTTTTTAAAGGAAACCCACAACCTGGCAACAGATTCAAAAGTATCCCCAATCTTTACATTAAAGAAGTCATTTACCAAATCCCAAACCAAAGAGGCCACAAAGCCTTCAAAGATGACAAATTGATTCTGCCTCAGAGCAGAAGACACAAGACATATCACTCACAGGTCTTCTCTTTGCTAGGTTGTCTCTAGTCAACAATTTATTTTTTGCTAGCAGCCACAGAAAGATTTGAACCCTAGGGGGTATGTTTAATTTCCAAATTGCACTAACAAACATAGGAACCACCCCTCTGTTATTCACTACAGCATATAGAGATTGTACACTATATTTCCCAGAAGAAGAGTAAGTCTATAGAATATGATCCTCCTCTTCAGAGAGGGTCACAGTTTCTAGTAAAGCCACCAATTCATACCAGAGGTTCATCCCCCTGGAATCCACAGTCCTTCTAAAGGTTAATCTAAACTCCTCTCCATCCCACACTTCACTCATAGTTTTACCTTGCTGATCATTAATGATGAATAAAGGCCAAAACACAGTTGCCAAAGAAATGTTACCTAACCAAACATCCTCCCAAAATCTAACTTTCTTGCCATTACCTACCACCCATTTAATACCAAGCATAGCTGCCTTCATAGCCCAAATGACTCCTTTCCAAAAAGGAGAGGCACCATTATCATTACAGCATAAGAAATTTGGTCTATCCACTTTATATTTGCAATCAATGATCTTTTCCAGATAGCATCTCCATTCAATTGGTATCTAAATATCCAAGCTCCTAACAGAGAGAGGTTTAAACTTCTCAAATCTAATATTCCCAGCCCCCCAAACTCTTTTTTCAAAGTAACTAACTGCCAGTTAGCCAAGTGGTATTTCCTGTTTTCTGCAGTATCATTCCAAAGGAAGTGACCCAAGTGAGAATTGATCATATTGATAGCCCACTCAGGGAATTTAATCACAGATAATAGATAGATAGGGATGCTGGATAGGCAGGCTTTTAATAAAGTGAGCCTACCAGCATAGGAGAGTAATCTCCCCTCCAACCTGCTATTCTCTTAATGATTTTATCTACCAAAGGTTGCAAGTCCTGTTTCCTGAGTTTAGTATAATGCAAAGGAACACCTAAATACTTGATAGGGAACTCACTTTTCCTACAGCAAAATAGCTTAGCAAAAGCATTAGTCTCCTCATCATCCAACCCAATGGTTAACAACTCACTTTTGTCATTGATCTTCATTCCAGACATTTTGCTCAAAACACACAAGTAGCCACTTTAGAGTGCTAGCTTTATCTAGATCATTTTCTAAGAATAGGAGAGTATCATCAGCATACTGGAGACTGATGATACCCCCTTCCCTAACCTGAGGTAGCAAACCAGAGATCATTCCCAGATCAGCAGCTTTCATAAGCATTTTGGAAAACACATCAGCAACCAAATTAAACAGGAGTGGGGATAAGGGATCCCCTTGCCTCAGGCCTTTCCTAGGTTTAAAGTAGCTACTGTTTTCATTGTTCATCCTAATGCAGAGAGAACCCCCTCTCACTACCATTTTGACCCAAGTCCTCCACTTCCCACCAAATCCTCTAGATTTGAGCATTTCCTCAAGGAACTCTCAACTTACCCTGTCATAGGCTTTTTCATAATCAAGCTTAAGCATGACACCCTTCTCATGTTTCCTATGTATCTCATGAACTATTTCATGTGCTGCTACCACACTTTCCAATATATATCTTCCTTTGATAAAAGCAGTTTGGTTAGATTCTACTAGCCTATTGGCCACCCTAACCAGTTTATTATTAAGCATCTTTGCAATAATGCGAACTTATTGGCCTAAACTTCTTAAGAGTTTTGGCCTCTGGTTCTTTTGGTATCAAAGTAATGATGCCATAATTCATCCTATCCAGCTTTAGCTCATCTCTCTCAAAACTGTTGACTAAAGCCAACAAATCCTTCTTAACTACCTCCCAAAACTGTTGGTAAAATAGGAATGGTAATCCATCAGGCCCAGGAGCCCCATCAGCATAGGACCCAAACACAGCTTCCTTCACCTCCTCCTCTGTAAAAGATGCTTCCAAGATTTCATTTTCATCATCAGAAACTTTCTCATCCTCAGTCCAAAACCCCTCATCTAGTTTAACCCCACTAGCTTCTTCTGCCCCAAAGAGTTTTTTATAAAACTCCACTCCATGCTTAAGCATTTCATTGTTCTCTTCAACCCAGCCATCATCAGTTTGCAGCCCTAAAATTCTTTTTTTTCCTATTGGTTAGCTACTGCTTGGAAATAAGCTGTATTTTTATCTCCCTCCTTAATATCTCTTTCTCTCGACCTTTGTTTTGCTTTGATCTCTTCCAATCTCCATATTGCCTCCAGGTCAGCAGTAATAGTCCTCAGCCAACAACACTCTCTCCTCTTGCATGATATCTAAAACATCAAACTCCACAAGGAGTTCCTGTTTATGCTTCCTAATTGAAGTATTGATGTTAGCAGCCCATCCCTTCACCTTTTTCCTAAACAGCCTGGCTTTAAATTGCCAAATATCCAGAGGCTCATCAAAAGCACAAGGAGTGTTCCAAATGTTGGACACCAACTCCCTAAACCCTGGTTGCTCAAGCCACCACTTCTCAAATCTAAACAAGCTTGGTTTCTTAGGAATTCTCTCACCAAAATCTAGAATCAAAGGTACATGGTCACTAGTGCCTCTGGCCCTAGTAGAGACCATAGCCAAGGGGAATTTCTACTCAAACTCAGTTGTGCAGAAAATCTTATCTAGGGCTGCCATAATAGGATTTTCCTGGTTATTAGTCCAGGTAAAAGATCTGGAGGAATTCTTCAACTCCATCAAGCCCCACTTATTAATAACTTCCCTTAGGGCATCAGCCCATTTCTGGTTTATATTACCAATATTCTTCTCTCTAGCACTAAGAATAATGTTATAATCCCCACCAATAACAGTAGGACCCTCCCAGTTAGCTAGGAGTTCCTCAATTTCCTTAAGAAATTCCTCTTTTCCTTCCTCATAAGGAGAGCCATACACCCCAATCAATCTCCAAACAAAGTTATCATGGGTATTTTTAACAATCACAACCACACTAAACTTTCCAATCTTCCAAGCAATTGGTTCAAACTTTTTCCCATTAATCCCTACCAAGATACCACCAGCAGCTCCTATAGCAGGCAAACAATTCCACAGGAAGTCTCTTTGGATGTAACTTAAAAAGTTGGCATCAAAGGATTCCTTCTTAGTTTCTTGTAAACAAACAAAATCTAATCTATTATCATTAATGAAGTCGTAAATGCATTGTAATCTGCCATCCTTGTTAAGGCCTCTGACATTCCAAAATGCTCCTAGGATACTTAACATTAAAAACTAATTTTATTTTTAGTGCCTTCAAAGGCATCCCCACCTGTATCATGGTCGGTCTTAGGACTACCAGAATACCTTGTCTCAGTCATATCTCCAACTAAAGTTGAAGAACTGAGCATAGTGTTTTCAATCTCAAGATTGCTAGGAAGGTTAACCTCAGGGTTTGCAATACCAAACTGAATACTAGCATCTAATTCAGAATCTTTCAACTTATTTACCACATCATTAATAATGTTACTATCGGCGCCCAAAGAAATATTAACAGCATGTGCCTTAGCTACTAAACTAGAATTGCTTTCAAAAGCAAAAGATTTATTTGGTTTACCTATTTCCAAGTCCCTGATTTTGGCCAGCTCCTGAGCTTTCTGCATGACAGTCTTCCCATCATCAACTCCCCTTTTTGGCCTTGGCATCCTCTCAACAGGCCCCACTTCTTCTTCCTCTTCTGCATATTATTCTCCACATTCTGAAGCAGTTTTTCAGTCATATCCACCATCTTGTCATTTTCCAGCCCCATTTCCTCAAAGGAAACACAATCCTGCTGGTCATTCTCATCATTTATATCATCCAGGAGATCATACTCCTCATCAGAATTCTCCAGCTCCATCCTTTGCAACAGCTCAGAGCAAGTTTCAGAAACTCCTTCTCTAGTTGTCCTTCTGAACTCTTCCCACTTGGATTGCTGAGTTTCATCATAAATCAAGTCCAGAATTTGTTGCCCTTTAGCCTTGTATTCAGAGTTTAGCACAGCATATGGTTCTGGTGTTTTAAAACTGTTCCAGACCTCTTTTTCCTCCTTCTCCTGGTTTAGACTCATTTCCACCTCCTGATTCCTCATATGCACCACATCAGCCCTATCTAGGCCATATTGACACTCCATGTTCATGTCAGGGGTCAACCCCTTCACAGTCTCAACAGCTCCCTTCATCTTCTTATCAAGCATGTGTGGGGTTAGCCCCCCAATGTCTTCCTGCATCATATCACCATTTGTCTCAAGCTGTAAAGAAACAGGCTCTTTATAGAGCACCTCTCCCATGGCCCAGCTTATCCTTTGTTCCAGAACATTAGTGTCCAGGTCCAGCACATTCTCATCTGTGGGTTTAGACCCACCCATATCTCTTTCAGATATTGGCCTTGCCTTAGCTCCATTTCCCATCATTTCTTTCATCAGCTCATACTGATCCAACTCCTCAACCCCTGCTTGTTTCCCAGCACCCTTACTAGTACTGCCCCCATCACCATTTTTCTTCTCCATTGCTGGTGTGGTATCCTACTTTTTATTAGCGGAATTACTGACATTACTGCCTCCCCCACCAGGGTTCACCTTGTCCTCCTCCTTGCCCTCAGACTTATCTTGCTTATCATCAGCATTCCCTCCATCATCACCACCATCATGCCCCTTGCTTCCACTAACACCATATTCCTCCTTAACCACTGAGATATTAATGGCATACAATTTCACTCCAATCTCAAAAAGCCTTGCTACTGGAATCTTTGAACTGTCTCTACATGCCACTTTCACTTTCACCACCTCATAGAAGGACTTGAATACAGTTGGCCAGTCCACATCCATCAGCAAGCCAAAAGTTGACACAATCTGTGCAAACAATTTCCAGTGACAATACTTGGGAGGTATCTTCCTTAATTCAACCCAGACTTGATCCATTCGGCATAAGGTGGTAGTTCACCTTTCCACTCTTGTACCTCAACTTGCACACCCTGCTTCCTTAAGTTGAAAGAGGGGTAGCTC
Source organism: Themeda triandra (assembly GCA_018135685.1). Taxonomy (NCBI): domain Eukaryota; kingdom Viridiplantae; phylum Streptophyta; class Magnoliopsida; order Poales; family Poaceae; genus Themeda; species Themeda triandra. The sequence continues at coordinate 963,604 of JAENPR010000149.1, read as the reverse complement.
ACAATATCACTCACTTTTTTGTTTGGAGGAAACCTCACCAAGAAACTCCCAGCTTCCAATTCCCTTAACTGCCATGGCCATTCCTTGCTATATATTTCAGCCAACTCTGTCTCCAGCTCAGCTAATGCTATCTGACCAGTCTTCACCTTAACTATCCCACAGTTGCTCATATTCAACCACTCAATGTTCTTCTCCTCTGGCACCTCCACATGGTAGAATCCAAGACCCTGACCAGCACTCCCCACAAAATTGGCTACTGGATGATCAGCTCTCCAAAGTGGGCAGACATCCATATGGTGACCAGGGACTTTGCATATGAAACAGAGTTTTGGCCTAGTACAATTGCCCACAAAGTGCCCCGGCTCCCCACAGTTGAAACAGGTGAGCTTCCTGTATCTAGGATCAATATGAAAGCCTTGAGAAGCCTGCTGAATACCTTGAGGGCGGCCTTGAGGTTGCGCAGGCTGCGGACGAGGTTGCACCTGCTGCTGTTGGCGTTGTGGAGGAGGTTGACGAGGCGCCTGTTGCCTGTCCCTGGGATCCGGCCTTGCCGGGGGTCCTCTTGGTGGCGGCGGGGGTGGAGGCCGCGCCTGGCGTTGCGGCGGCGGGCGCCGCGCCTCCGGCTGCCACACCCACCTTCCCTCCGCCATCTCAGATCTCAGCACCTCCGCGAACGTAGGGCGCTCGCCTCCCCTCCCCCAAACGTCCCTCGCGAAACTGAGTTTCACGGGGATTTGCTTCTTCCGATCTGAATCTCGCGCTAGGTAGCAATCATAAACGAACTGGGATTTGCACCATCACGTTGGAAATCAGAACGACTGGGATGTTTCAGAAATTAAATAGCCAATCATAAAAAATAATCACAGGTCATCATCAAGCAACCGATCTAATCACACTACTGTAATCTGAATCTGATCCTCCGTCACCGACCTCCGTGTACTGTCCTGCGTACGTGCGAATCAGCCACACCCATAAGGCGACGACGGCAGCCATGACGACGACGAACAGGCACACGATGGAGATGAGCATCCACGTGCGGACGAAGGCAAAGCACACAGGAGCCAAGGCCAACCCCGAGAGCGAGAGGGGCACGCCGACCCAGATCCAGCCGACATCGAGGAGAGCGTCCCGCGCAGCCATGGGCGCGCGCGGAAGGAAAAGATCCATGTACGCCGTCTCTGCCCTTACCAACGCCATGTAGACTCCCCACAGCACCCAGCAGCCGCCACGGCCCCCCGTCGGTGGGGATGAAGGACGAGGTGTAGTACGGGCAGTAGGCCAGGGCCGTGGGCGGGACGAGGATGGCACATGGCAGGTAGACACCCAGTATCCACAGCACGTCACGCGGCGTGCGCAAGGCTTCCGCGATCGTAGGCAGCGGCGCCACCGCGGCCGGTGGAGTAGTCATGATTCTGTTCGAACTATAGATGGATTGTTTTTTAGCACATTATACATCGGCTTTTTCATAGATAGAACTTTAAAGAAAAAGAAAATTACAAAGAAATTTAAAACTCCGGTTCATCTTCCTCGAAGCCTTTAGAGATCCATTCGTCACCGCCATCAAAGCCGCATCTCAGTCGTCGTCAGACACCAGAGTCAAACTCCACAAGATGGAGGCCTCAGAAGAGAACTTACTTCTGGGCAAATAAGCCGAAAATTGTCTCCCAGGCACCAACCCCTGTACACACGACACATCCTTCGATTCCATCACCCGCAACCCAAACAAGGCTCAGGTTTTCAGCAACAAACATCTTTCTCGAGATTAATAGGGTCAACAACATCATCACCTGAAGAAGACAAAGATGCGCCGGGCCTCGTCTCCAAGAGAGGTCTCCCCAGCCTCTCCGTTGACGTCGGAGTAGATCGCCATTAGAGAACGGAAGAGGCTAGAAGAAATTATGCCGCTGCACCGCCGCCGCTTCCGCATCGCCGACGTTGCCAGGGAAAATCAAGCCGCAAAGGAGCCACGCTCCTCCGACAAAACATAACTCCGCCGCCGAACATCGACGGCGAGCAAACCCTAGGCCTAGGTGGACTCGACTAAGACTCTACGAAGACAGGAAAACTGTAAACGAGACGGACCACCGCTCCGCGTCACCACCGGCAGCGAGGCCGGAGGCGAGGGAACGGGGGCCGCAAGCGGTGGCGGCGGCGGCGGCGGCGCCTCTCGGCTCTCGCGAGAGGCCCCTGCAAAACCCTAAGCGGTGGCGGTTAGGTTACTACCGTCAGCGTGTGAATATGGGTTTGAGATAACTATAGATGGATTGTTGGATGGGAGTGCATGGGTCTTTTCTTCTATGAGGATCTTTATGGGACATCGAGAGCCAATTGATTAGGGAGCCGGTTCTAGCTCGGTTGAGGAAAATACAAAAGTTTTTTTTAGTACTCGAAGTTAATGCCTTTCTTGTTCTCTTGAATTTGTCTACCCATGCCAGATATACCAAAATAATCAAATATACATATAAGCCTGTTTGGTTGAATGACAAATCCCCAATCAAGAACTAGAAAACCATGCCAAGCCTAGCCACGGCTACGCGGATGAGGGTCCTAGGCTCAAGCGTTCGGGCGCTAGCTACGCCTTCTGAATTTTGTAGACTTACTTTCATGTGTTGACAAATTTGAAGGTTCAAATTTCCAAATGATCTTATACAGAGATGTGCCGTATAACAAAGAGGTCTACAAATTCATAATTGAAGTTTCTTTCATTTAAATAGGGGATGAAATACTCCATATAACATATTAAAAGTTCTAATATAAAATATTGCACAGATTATTTGGAGTGCCCGTGAGGTACTCGTGTTCTTCTCTCTTAGAGCATCTCCAAGAGACTATGCAAAATGGATCTTCAAATATCAAGATTTAGAGGCTTTCTAAAAACATTTACTCTTCAAATCACTCGAGCACTACAGCAGACTCTTCATATTTTGTTATCCTTTCTTCTCAACCAATGAGGTTGCGAACATGATGTCTAAAAATAGCATATGCATGAGGGGAGAAGTGCGGGAGAGACGGGCTGAGTCTGGATAGCGAGCGAGTGCCGCTCGCCTCCTCTAGCGAGCGAAAATCCAGGAATAGCTTCAATCTATTTTGGACAAGGAGATAGAGACTCTGTTGGAAGCACATTTTTAATCAAAATCTGCATACCGGGCTATTCGGGAGAAAATAGAGAGGCTGTAGGAGACGCTCTTAGATTCGATTCAAGATGGGCTCGAATACTAAATCTCGTACAACCAAAGCTCCGGCATCGTTATTATTACCACCCAACATTTTGAATCTTTAAGATGCATATTCTATTGACTAATTGCATTTTGCATGTCCCAGGCTAAACAATGATTTATGCCTAAACACCGAATTATATTTAAGCTCAAGGTAGATGAAAAAGTTAAAGGTAATTATGGCTGTGTTCGGCAGGAAGAACGCCGGCTGAATTCGGCAGGACAGTAGTCTGCCGGCTGGTTGTTTCAGCCAAATTCAGCCAAATTCAACTGAAATCTGCCAATCTTTCTTCCTGCCGAACACAGCCTATAGCGAAGAAGCAAAATCCATTTTTCGCCCGAAATCTTAACCAAACCGAGTGGCCAACCAACTAGGGACGCGCGTTGTCGGCTTGCCGCCACGCACCTCCCTCCCTTCACTTCTCCCCTTCTTCCCCGATCTCCGCCCCCTCGACTTGCCAAGGGTCGGCTTCTTCGGTGCTCTCCAAGCTTTCCACGCCACCATTCTTCCGACCCGCGCCTCAGCAATTCGCAGCATCACCGATTCGCCGCGGGACCGACACCTCGCCGACCATGGGCGCGTCCTCCTCGACCGGCAATCCTTCCCCAGAGAAACACGAGCAGCGGGAGCAGGAGACCCTTGCCTCCGCCGCGCTCTCCCTCCCGCTCCTCCGCGCCGCTTTCTCCCGCTCCGCCGCCGCCGCCAACGCGCTGCCGGATGCCCTCGCCCCACCGCCCGCCTCCTTCCGTCTACCCGGATCCCCGCCGCCGCCGCCGCACTTCCACGGCATCCTCGCGGGGCTCGGCCCCGCCATCGCCTCCCAGTTCTTCGGCCACGGAGCCGCCGAGGGGGACGCCGGGTGGGTCCCGTTCCTCAGGGGGTTCAACCGCTGCTGCGCGCGCGTGCCGGCGTCCCGCTCGCTCGCGCTGCTCCTCCGCGTGTACGCCGCCGCCTGCGCCGGCGCGGGGGCGCCCTGCGGCGTCCAGCTCGAGGGCGGCGATGATGGTGACGAGGACGGGAAGGTCGTGGGGGAGCTCGCGCCGGAGGAGATCGCGGTGTTCCTCTGGATGTGCTGGGTCATGGCGTGGAGCGCTTCGGCCCCGAGGGTGGCCGGCGACGGCGGAGGGGAGAAGTCGGAGCCCGTCGCCGTGCTCCTCCCGGACGTGACGCACCTGGTGCTGTCGGCGCTCGTCTCGGCGGGCGCCGTCGCGGATGACGCGGCCGTTTGGGGCTGGGACATCTCCAGCGGTGGGAAGGGGGTGAAGGTCCAGGAGTTCACGTCATGGGTGCTGTCCACGCCTGTCGGCCTTGCGAACTGCCTCTCGGGGTATGTGCGGGACAGGTTCAGATCGCTAGCTTCTGACTCTGTGGAGGTAATCAAATCATATCATATTACAGAATTTGTAGCTACTGTCACACAGTGGATGAGTTCACTCTGGATCATGTATTATCAGTAGGATTTGTGCGACATTACTATTTCCTTGTTACAGATCATAGATCATACTTTAAGTGTAGAAATGGGTTATCTGTTGTTCTGTTTCTACTTGTTCTTTTACTGACCATGACTTGGAGGCTAAGATTTTCCATTGTCATTCGTGACCTGTTATAGTTTGAATATTGTCTCCAGATTGCCCTGATCCTGCAAATTATCAGCAAATTTTGTAATATTATAGCATGGAGACAGTTGAGAATTAGCTCTAAAGAATTGTGGTAGAAGTTGCCTGCCCACAGATTCTGCAATATAATGATGGTCGATTTATAACTATGTCCACTACTAAGTGGGTCGGGATTTATGTCTCTTTAGCACACAAAAAAATGTTGCTCTGGAAACATTGCCTGCAAGGTTGGAGAAAAGGGTTTCTATTGTTCTGTTTCTACTTCTTTTTTTTTTACTGACCATGACTCGGATGCTAAGATTTTCTATAGTTATGCATCATGATCTGATATAGTTTGAAAAATGTCTCCAGATTGTCCTGATTCTGCAAATTATCAGCAAATTCTGTAATCTTGTAGTATGGAAACAGTTCAGAATTAGCTCTAAAGAATTCTGGTAGAAGTTGTCCACCCACAGATTCTACAATATAATGATGGTCGATTTATAACTAGGTCCACTACTAAGTGGGTCGGGGTTTATGTCACTCTTTAACATACAAAAAATGTTGCTATGGAAACATTGCCTGCAAGTTTTGAGAAAAGGATTTCCAATGTTCTGTTTCTACTTGTTTTTTTACTGACCATGACACGACGCTAAGATTTTCTATAGTTAAGCATGATCTGATATAGTTTGAAAATTGTCTCTAGATTGTCCTGATTCTGCAAATCATCAGCAAATTCTGTAATGTTATAGCTTGAACTTTTTTTGGGGATACTTGATGGTTCACTAATAGCTATAAAAGATTATGGCAGAAGTTGTCCAGCCACATATTCTGCAATATAATGATGGTCGATTTATAACTAGGTCCACTATTGAGAGGGCTGTGGTTTACGTCACTCTTTAACATTTTGTTGCTCTTGAAACATTACGTACACTAGGTTTGAGCAGCATGAAATTGTTTATAACATTCTCTCTTCTAGAAAAATAGAGCTTTATTTATTTTGCTTTTTTTAAGGAACCATGCCTATTATTAACTTCAACCGAGCCTTTTCTTTTGTTATCTCATGAACTAACTGGAATTCTTACTCATCACAAGCAGGAGAGCTCTGTTTCAACTGTTAACACAGCCTTTGATACATCTGATGCTTATCTGCTAACACGGGGGAGAGCATGGGCAATCGCTCTCAGCATAAGAAACAAGTTGAGTGAAAAGCTGTTGTCAGCTTCTGTAATTGGAATGGATAGAGAAGACCTTCTTTATAGGTAACTTGGTGTGCTGATGATATTTATTCTTGTGATTATATCTGTAAGGTAATTTTCATACAGCATCACAGTTTTTAGTTGACATGAGTGTAGTGCAAGTTTTTTTCCGAATCTGAAAGAATTTAAATATACAGTATCTCATTGTCAGTTCTTCTAAGTATCTAGTAAGAATTAACACCGAGAAAATGTTTGCCTGTAGTTCATCTGTTCATGGAAAAGGACTGAGTCGGTTCTGGTCTTGTGTTGAGGGGTACAAAGGGCCAATGCTGATTCTACTTTCAGCATTCTCAAAGAGTGGTGGTGAGAATGTTGATTCTGATCGAAGATGGGTGATTGGTGTATTGACCGAGGAGGGATTTGAGAGCAAAGATACCTTTTATGGTAGCTCTGGGTTCCTTTGTGCTGCACATCCAATATTCCGCATGCTACCACCATCTGGTATGACTTTTTATTGAGCACAACTTTGTCTGACCTGATAGTAGCTTACTATACCTCTAACCTAGCAGGTAAGGAGAAGAACTTCATGTACTGCCACCTACATCCTCAGATAAGAGCTTATGAAGCAAATCCCAAGCCTGTTGGCTTAGCATTTGGTGGAACAATTGGGAATGAGAGGATCTTTCTTGACGAAGACTTCTCGAGAGTTTTAGTTCGACACCATGCTGTTGATAAAACTTATCAACATGGTTCTCTCATCCCTAATCAGGTTAAATTCCGATTTACTCGTGTTCATGGAAGATAGTATCTGATTGCTCTATGCACTATTCCACCTTATTTGCAATCTTAGATTCAGGCTTTAAGGATAGTTTGTTGCTATTTTTCCGCTGAAGATATTTTGCAGCAACTTTCCTTTCTGTTGGGCTTCAAATATGTTTTTATCTATCCCAAAAGTTGCACAACAGATGTGCTTTTGAAATTTTGAAATTCCACTGCATTTTCACGCCATGGAGTAGGGTGATTGACCACTCCCATTTGAGTATTGCTTCTCTGTTCTCCCAAAGAACATTTCACAAATCATAACTCATGCCCTATTAGTGATGGGCACAAATAAGGCCACTCAACTCAGTTACCATGTTTATGTGCTTTGCTTACATAGGTTTTGGATGTTTCATTTTTGTACGATTACAATGTATGCTACCAAAAGTAGATTATGATTGTATTCTCTGTTTTGGGGGGCAATGTAGGGTTATTTACCTGTTGAGGCTTCAGTGCTTGATGTTGAAGTATGGGGGTTGGGTGGAGAAGCAACGAAAAGACAGCAGAATGTGTACAAGAAGAGGGAGAACATTTTCTCAGAGCAGCGAAGAAAGGTGCTACTAAGAGCTAACTTCAACCATTCCGCTATGTACATCAATATTGTGCTAGTATGCTGACAATATTCCCATTTCCCCTTTCAGGTTGATCTCAAAACTTTTGCTAGCTGGGAAGACTCTCCAGAGAAAATGATGATGGACATGATGTCTGATCCAAACACGGTTCGACGAGAAGATCGGTGACTTTGGTTTATACCCTCCGGAGATGTACAGACTACAGAGTTTGTTGCACATATTTGCCTGCCCATTTGGCTGGGTCACACAGCTCACACGCTATTTAGGTTGAAGTACTAAAAAGAGACTTGTACAGAACATAATTTCCAATAATAAAATTGAGATTTCCTTCCTTTCTGCTGTTTTGTTTGTTGAAGTGAGAACAAACAATTATCTGCAACATAAGATTGCTGCCATGTTTTCCGTACCGGTGTATACATGTTGGTACATTTTTTTTTCACATTTTACTCTTGATGAAATGATTCTGGGCAGGTCTACGGTGTCCAGCTTGCTGACGTGTCTATGGGCCTGACGTGTCTACGGTGCCCATTTTTTTTGTACAGGTTCATGTTGGTGTTGTATGCCACAATGACTGGCACATACTGTGTTGTACTCATGTACTGGTTATGTTTGAATGACCTGATGAAGCAACGCTGGATTTTCTCGAGTGGAACTTCTATTGCGTTCAGTGTATAAAACTCTAGAGTCTAGACCATCCAAGATAAGGGTTCTAAACAGAATGGCGCAGAGAAAATACTCCTAAAGGATTCAGGAGTGGGGCGTGGTTAAGGTCATCATCACTATATTCTGAATCTGGTTTTGCAAAGCTCAGCAACAGCTCGTCGTTCTGTCTGACAAGCTTTGATTTGAGCAACAGGTATCTAATACGGAGTACCTGTTATTTTTTTATTATAATCAATCAAATTTGAGATATCCACGCCGAGTCCTATAATCATAGTCTTTGTGGGAGGTTGCCATAAATGGCAGCTTAATAACCAAAGCAAACCACAAAATTAGAGCGAGTATTAACATGGAACCAGTACAGCTACCAAGCTGCTACCAAAGATTTAGAATACAGTGCATGTTTTAGAATGAAACAAAATGAAATACAGTGAAATACATGTTTTAGAATGAAAAAAAAAATGAAATACATGTAACCAGACAGAAGACTCGTTGCAACAAAATGAGATACAGTACATGTTTTAGAATGAAACTGAATGAAAGCGCAAGTGACAATACTCTGATGTAATCTGTAGTTTAGCTGGGGAGGATGGAAGCAGCTAGCTCTTTTTTTCGAAATTGCACGTACTGCTTTAAGAGAGAAGCAGCTAGCTCTAGCACTGGCGTTGCGCACTGTGTCCCACGACAGTCGGTTCTCCTGGGCGAGTAAGGATGCCGGCGTGTGTGAGGAGAGCCCAGATGTGGGTAAGAAACTCGCCACCTTCTGCAAGGTGTTCCATGTGCGCCTTGGCGTTGTCGGACGGTGCAATGTAGAGGATGGTCTCTGCCCAGAACTCGGCCATCACCTTCCAGCGCACAAAACTATCCACTATGATCTCTGTCTCTGATATCACTCTTCCAAGCTTAAGTCCTTTAGCCAAGATGGTGCTTTCATCACTAGAGCTGGTAATCGCCTCAATCAACAAACTTTTCTCTCTCTTCTTGGTTTCCAAATCTTCTCTTGTTTCATACAAGACGTTGTCAAAGATGAAACTGGTATCTGCTGAATTCCCTGGAAGCAATTCTGGGACATTAGACATCAGATATGCACAGTAGCGTGATAATTTGATTGCAACTTCACGGTATTGATAACTTCAAGGCTGGTTCTCCCCACCATCGTGGGATGCTGCAAATGCCTCTGCTTCATCGCATAATGCGATTTTGCAGTACTCAGTCGCAATGTGCCAAATAAGCATCTTCTCTGTTTGAGCCTCATTCTGAAAGGACGTTGAAAACAGCTCAAAAACTCCATTCCGCTGCAATGACGCTTCTCCATTGGTTAGATGACCTTCACTGCTTGATTTTAGTGAGGAGACAATCTCAAGCTTCAGCCTCTCAGGTAACTTCACAAAATGCAGTCCTTCACTTGTACATATATCCCCGAAAGATCGTTTGATATAATCATATAGCATTGATGAGAGAGACATGGGCGCCTTAGTGGGTTGAGATGAGTCTTTCCTAGAAACAAGGAACTTGGAGCCTTCTATTACCGAAAACTGTCCTATCTTGTTCTGCCAATAATTAAGGAAGGGACGCCTACGAAGAAACCCAAATGTCTTGCGAAGGGAAAATGGGATAAATTTAGGGGAGTTTCCTGTGATGTAATTGCAGGCAAGTGAGACCATGGCCCAATCTGATCCCAAGTATAGTATGGACTGCAATGCTTCCACAGCAAAGGAATGTTCCAAGTATAACAACTGTAATAACAGTATCAGCTTCCCTGGTACTCACTTGAATGACTGGGTTGGGTGACCGAAGAATTGGTGATTGATAGAGCAGAAGTACTCCGAGCAAAAATGTCACAATTATTTTCAGCATGGTCACAAAAAAGAAAAGAGCCTCGATCTCAAAGATGGAAGCATACTTGGTGAAAAACAGGTCGTAGAGGAATCCTAACTCCACCTCAATGACCCTGAAGGCTTCCCTGTATTCGTCTTGGTTGTTCCCTGATAGAAGTCCTTCAAAGACAAAGTGGCGTGTCTCTGCAAGCCCAGCCTCAGCACAGTCCATCCCCAAGAAGCGACGCCTCAGCAAATGAGACAAGGAATATGAGAGGCAAGCACCTTTAATCCTCGAGCTGACACCAGGCGAGGTAAACACATCATCTTTGCACTTCTCCCAGACCGTCTCGACAGTGATGACACCACTCTCTGGCAGCTCACTTTTGTAGATGGGGCTTCTACTGCGCCGAGTCGCCCTTAACCTGGGCCACCATACCAGGTATGTGCAGCCCTTCATGGTGACAGGATCAAAATACCGGGAACCACCTCCTGAGTTGGCCTGATCCTTCATGTAGTCGGCTACCACTTTGCTAGGACCGGAGTAGTTGACCATCCAACCAGCAAAGATTGCAGACAAATTAGCACACAAGTACATTCCAAACAAGAAGAGCATGAGACCGTTGAAAGGATTCTGTAACAGCAATTTTGGACCAACTATGTAGGACCATATGCTGTCAGGGTTGATGAGTCGCAATATGATGAAGAAGTAGATGTAGTACTGAAGAAGATCAACCAAATGTCGCTTCCACTGCTTATTGTCATCGAGGTCGTAGGCCGTGATGGAGTTGGCACCTCCTGCTACCAGGAACAGGGAGAGCGCCCACACAGGGTACAGCCCCGTCTTCACCGGGGAGGACTGCATCTGACCAAGGGTGTAGCTGATAAGAACTGGCAGGAGGGTGTACGCCAAGGCAACCACAGCCCCTTTTGGATGAAGAAGTTACTGGTCCGCCGTCGGACGGAGCCGAATATGAGCTGGAAGAAGAGGAGCACGGCTACCCCTACCATAAAAACCTCGATCTGGTGCACCGTCCGCCGTGGATTGTTCAGCCAGGGGGACAGGGCCTCCAGTGCCGAGGTAATGTTGGATGATCTCTCGTCTCCTTGCTCCACCATCTCCATGGTGCAACCGTGCTTCTCTGTTTGTCCAGGTTGTTTGGGAGCTGATGGGTGCTTGGTTAGGTGGTTCTGTGGCCTGATCTTTGAGGAGGTGGCTCGGAAGAAGATGACACCATCCAGTTTGTGTGCTTCCTAGTTCCTCCACTACTGCTGTGTTGCTTCTCTCTGCATACAACCCCAAAGAAAGGCAAAAGATTACGGTTTCTGCCCACGTGAAAAATCTTTTTTCCTAGTGAAGAAAGCAAAAGGAATGCAAACTTGGCTTTGTGATGCATTCAGATGCCTCCCTTAAGGACCTAGAACCAAAGCGTCAATTACCAAATGCATCCTTTAATATGTGCTGCTTCTTCAACACCAAAGCAGGGGCTGCACAAGAGCTGCTAGAAGCAAGGAACATCCAAAGCACTTTAATTTTGGCCCCACCACCCCTTCTGTTTTTTGTAAAGAACAATAGAGGAAGACAAACAATATTTCGAAAAAAAAAAAAAGGCAAACATGGCCCATAAGATGCCCCAGGCCCAGATGAGCTAGCCGAGTCCCAAATCCTGTAGGCGGCACAGGAGATACCGAGATACTGCCATTGCATTAGTACAGTTGTGTTTTTGCTCAAAAAAAAAAAGTACAGTTGTGTAATAAGACGAGTTGTGAATGATGAGTTCCACACAGAATGACGCAGAGAAAAATAGAAGGAATTTCAGGGGTGGGGCGTGGTTAAAGGGTCATCAGCACTGTATTCTGAATTTGGTTTTGCAAAGCTCAGCAACAGCTCTCGTCGTTCTGTCTGACAGGCTTTGCTTTGAGCACCAGGTGCCGATCACCTGTTATTAAAAAAAAAAACTGTAACTGGTCCCTGTTGGGCCGCAATTTCTATCGCCTTTCATGGTACTCCGGTCTGAGCGAACGCAAGCTCACGCTCGGCCCGTCAGAACTCCTACCGGCTACTGCAGAGGATCTCAAACTCGAAGTGCAGTGTCACCGGACCGGTAGAGCTGTCGTGCCATTTTTTTCGCCTCACCCAGGAGGTCAGGACGCTTTTGGTCTCGCACAGACCAAAGCTGGAGACAACGTACTGATACCGTAGACCGTGCAGCAGCAGCTCGGAGAAGACAATACACTTGTGTACCACGGTACAAACAGGAAGATATCACTTGAATTCCAGTACTGATTCACATGTAGGGGTAGGTCGGCCGTCTTTCTGCTCTGAACACACTTTATTAATTTGTTTAATGTTCGCTACTGATTCACACGCGCGTCTCTCTACGTTACTGGGTACGCGTGCACGTCTGCGCGCCCGGCGCGACAAGGATTCCGATCGCCTTGATGGCCTCCGGCTTGCGGCTTGCCCATCCCAAGGCCGGCTCGCCATGATTGGTACAAGGAACTCAAACACGGATACGCATGCATGCATACATACAGTACGTACGACGACGACGGGGTGACAGGACAGTACTAGTAGCATTGCAAAAGTAGCCGGCAAATGCAGGCCGGGGGAATCTGTTCATTTCGAAGACTTTGGTGCGACCACGGGGTCAAGGATTCATGTCCGGTCCGTTCCGGTTGCAAGCCTTCCATCGGATGGATCCCATCACATGCCATCGATCAGCTCATGCCACATGCCACAGCTCATGAACGAGCATGATTTTCTGCTCCGAAATTCTTTCTTGTGCGTGCAGTTGCATTGCTCTGAAATTCTTTCTTGTGGTGCAGTTGCAGGCTGGCCGGGAGCCAGACTGCTCACTCCTTCAATCCTTCGTCCGGATCATCCTCCTGTCCATCGATCTCCGCAACTTTGAATCCAGCAGCATATTCCTACATGCATCCCCGTGTAGATCGGAGCGGCTAGCCTGAAGAAGAAGCAACCGGCTGATCGATCGATTTGTGTTGCCCTTGATTTGGTCAATTGGTGATCGCCATCGAGGTACATTACATGTGCACTGATGTGCATGTAATACTCCTACGATTACGAAGATGATGCGTGCACAGCTTCTGGTGGATCTTTTCTTCAGATTACGCTGCACGCTGATAAAGAGAGACCTGTACTGCTACTAGTAGATACAGCTACCAGTAACAGGCTACCAGCAGCAGCAGCAGACGGCCGGCAAGAAATGATCGATACGACGCAAGAAATGATCGATACGACGCGTCCGACGATCGCTCGCATAAACAAATTCCCGGGATTGGTTACGGTTTTCAGTGTAGCCTCGGGAAGGCACGCTTCTGCAAAATCGTCAGATGAGGCTGTGCTTCTTCTGCAGGATAATACGAACGCCTGTGTCTCGTTTTACGTTAATGATCTCCTTCGGCCCTCGCCATGATTGGCGCTCTGAACAAACAAATTCCTGTATCCTACGGTTTTCAGTGTAGCCTCGGGAAGGCACGCACGCGGCACGCAGACGCGCGGCCGGGCGGCTGGCCGGCCCCGTCTCGTCTTCGTTAATGATCTCCCTTCGGCCCTCGCCATGATTGGCGCTCTGAACTAACGCAAAATCCTGTACTCCTACCATGGTGAAACGGCTAGGGCCAGTCGTTTCCCAGGTAGTGAAACCCGAATGAAACCTACACTGAGCCGTTTTATTGCGTCGTATACACATGATTAAGGATGTTTGTGATCCCATACACGCATACTCATGCGGCAATTAAGTGCTTTTCTAGCGCAGGGAAACGGTGCGTTGAAACCGCATTTTGCGTTGTGGATGGTGTTTCAATGTTTGTTTCATTGAGGCTTTATTACAATTTTGTTTGGGATAACTCGATTTGATGGGTGCTTTTGCCTGCATGCCTGTTGATCCATTCAATCGCTACACGCCTGTGCACCGTGCACAAGGATCCGTCCGGCCAGCCGGCCGGTCGGGAAGAAAAGGGCTAGTAGTTGTGAGCCAGTAGTTGTTGGGGATTTTTGCGGCCCTTTGCTCAACTTGTGAAAGACGCGTGTTAAGATGGAATCCACAAACAATTGCGTGTCATGCTGTGTTGAGGATGCACTGTAGTAAAAAATGTCTTTTTACTCTAAACAAGTTTTGTCTCTAAGATGGATTCAGAAACAATATCCGCGTTTCTTAGTTGGTGTGTTATTATTTACTGTCTTTTTACTCTCAGTTTTGTCTCTCAGTAGTACCTATTTGTGTCCTACTCTGTGTATTTCATGTGAATCTAATATCTTTCTTTAGTTCATTCATCCATGCTGAGGACTTACTCACTACGGGAGACACGTGATTTGCCAAGTGCTCGGAGGTTTGCTGAGTGCCAAAACTCGGACACTCGGCAAAAAGCAGTTGTTTGCGTGTGCGACTCGCGACGAAGAGTGACACTAGTGCTACACTCGCAAAGCCGACACTCAACAAAGATGGCGTTAGGTGACGGCCCAACCCCTCCCCACCATCAACGTTTGCCGAGTGTCGGCCGTTAGCACTCGGTAAACATATATACTTTGTCGAGTGCCAAGGAGAAATACTAACGCTTTGGGGTTTTTCACATCCAATTTACACCATCTATAGACCATTAATTACCTTTTGCCAAAGTCATATTTGTTTAGGCTTTGCTGCTTATTGACATTTATTCTTCATTTTGAGGTAGAGTTTACACCTTGGACATGTACAAGTACAAGTCTCGAATATATCCTTTTGTAAGTACCGAATCCTGAAATGGTTCCTATATCAACCATGCCTTCTTACAGCATTTGAGAACAAGTAGTGCTTCGAGATCTTGTGTTTTGTGTTTGGTTGGTGCATATGGGATGAATTCACACCAAGTTCTGAACTTTCACCTTGTTTGTGAAGATCCTTGATGTATATTTAGCCTACCTCCTAAAGGAAAAAAAAAAAAGGAAAGTACTGTATTTCTCATGTATACTAGTATAGTGCCTGTGCTAATGCCACGATTTAATTTTAGGAAAGCACATGAAGAAAAACTAAATGACAAAATCTTTTTTGCACAGTTAAACTTTTACACAATTGAATATTTATACATTTCACAAAACACTTTGCTGAAGAACTTTTTAACCTAAAAAAACTTGTAAATTTATCAGATCGCTAGAATCTGGGAATTTATGTTTCTAAACTATTGCCTGCAGCTCCAAGAATCTTATAGGTGACAACAAATAAGCTTTGTCTTTAATCTTCATTGACTAAATCGATGAAATATATATTTTTTTTAAAAAATAATTTCTTTGCCAAGTGCGAGGCAAGGTGGCACTAGGCAAAGATTTTCTTTTTTTTTAAAAAAATATTTTCTTTGCCGAATGTCGAGCCACGACACTCGGCACAGATTAAAAAACAAATAAAAAAAGTCTTTGCCGAGTGCCAGCAGGCGACACTCAGCAAAGACGGCCATTACCTTGCCTTGGGCTGTAACAACGACTTTTCTTTCGCCAAAGTCTTTGTCGAGTACACGGCCAGGTCTTTGATGGAGCCTCTTTGCCGAGTGCTACACTCGGTAAAGGCTTTGCCGAATGCAAAAGCCCTTTGCCGATTGCTTGAGGCACTGGCAAAGAACCGACATACTGTAGTGATTGCTCCTTAATTAACTACTACAAGCTCTAGCATACCACAAACAAAAGGTTGCAAATTATCTATGATTATAGAGTTTTTAAATTGTCAGAAAACCGGAAAGGCTTGCATTGATAACATATTTTCACTAACTAGTTCTAAACTTCTAATGCCGGCAAAGGCTCATCAGTGATATTAATCTTTCCATCTCAAAATAAATTAACCTTTAGAGTTATCATAAGCCAAACATTCTTAAATTGACCAAACTTACATGAGATACATTTTTATGACGCAAAAATCAATATCATTATACATCATGAGATACATTTTTATACCATAATACTTGGTGTCACATACTAGTAGCACATTAGTATTCTTTTATGTAAAGTTGACCATAATTTAAATAATTTGACTTAAATGACTTTAGAAGTTACTAGTTTATTTTTGGAGTTGATATGTAAAATTGCTGCTATGGCTGCTAGCCATAAATTGGTCCATTCAATTCGGAGCTACTACTAGCAAGGGTTCTTTCTTTCAAGTTGGGGACCTGCTGGGGTTGCTCAAGGCATCATTTGGTTTCCCTGACAGACACCTGCAGCACTAAACCCCCAGCAACCCAGAATAGAAACTTCTCTTAAACCCCCCAGCCTCTTTCCTCTCCTGCTGTCTCTCTCATGGTTTTTGGACTTGGAGGTGGAGTGGTGGTACTGGTACCCTTCAACTTCAGTTAAGTGCCTCCAGTTAAGTGCCTCCAGCTAGACTTGTTGTACTGATAGTGATAGCAACTGCTCTCCCACTTCCAGTTCCTCATCCCTTTGAGTGTTGCTGCTGTTGTTGCAACTAGCAGTCCAGCTCCAGCATATTCTCTGTGTGTGGTGTGGCCATGGGGATGCTCTCCAGTCTCCACTCTCGTAGTCTCCTCTCACTATCACCAATTACTGTAGTACACATAAGAGGAAGCACTTGATGGAGTAGTACAATTCATTCTCTCTCATAGCTAGCTGCGGCTGGGCAGACCTATGGAACAGGCCCTAAATAGGAAGGACCTTAGGTCCTGTAGGTACAGATAGGGTCCGGGAAGAAAGTGCAGAACTGGGGGAGAGAGACAGAGAGACAAGTTTCTACGCAGCAATCATGCTCCTCTTTTCAGTCCCGCTCCTCCTCTTTTCTGGAGAAGGATTTCTGGAGAAGGAGAGCTAGAAGCTAGTAGGAGATACGGAGTAGAGTATCACTGATTCTGTGGGAAGATATCACAGTAAGAGCAAGTATAGTAACTCGTACAAGCCTGCGAAATGATGTCCATGTCAGCAGAAACAAGGGCCACGTTGGAGAGAGATGATGAAGTCGACGTTTTGCTTCTCCTGATGCACAAGATACGAGAGAAAAGTCTTCCAGCCGAGTACGCCATAATACTAGTTGACGATATGCATGAGATTTCTCCCCTAAGCCCCCTACTGCCAAATGACGACAGCCTAATTATGCTCTACATGTGTTCCCATTATATACAAAGGAAGCAATAAAAGGAAGTAATATGACACCCATTATATACATGCATACTCTTTTATGTTTTGTTACAAGCACAATTTGTTTTTTTTTTTTTTGCATATACTACTTCAATAGTATCATTGGAATCTATTATCTACATCCCAAAATAGTATAATGCTAGATCTGATCAAAATAAAACTATCTTGAATTTAACTAACGAAAATAGTACCAGACACTTATGACTCCAAATAAATATATTAGAAAATATATCGCATGACAATTAGCCAAAATTGATATGACTTGACTTCATGGTAGAATTGCAGTACGTGTACCGGTCTGCATGCTTTATTTGACTTGACTTAAGCTGCAGTGGTAGAATACTTAGTACCACCGCTCATATAGATGTACCAGGCAGATGTACCACCACTCACTTCAAGCTAGATGTATACACAAATAATTTTTTTTTTCAAGTTCAAGGGTGGCCCCAGCCTTATATTGATAAGACCACAGTTTAAGCATTCAATGGTCTTATCAATATAAGACCACTGAATAGTTATACAACAATACCATATAGTTATACAACAGATTTACTTTTAAAAAAACCCGCAACAAAACACAAGGTATGCTCCTAGCTAGTACTAGACATATCGTATAATCTATTTTTATGATAAGATCACTTTAAGATACAAATTTAGTTAAATTTAAGAAAATTTGACCCACACTCAACTACATGGCCATAATATTTTGGGACTGCACTATGGCCATAAATATTTTGGGTGTGTGTATGGAGAGAGAGAGAGAGAGACAGAGACAGAGAGAGAGAGTGCGCGCTAGAGGTGATCTCGTGATCAGCGCAAGGATCAAGTCAGAGTGCTCTGCGTTGGTGCTACCAGGGAGCACTGTGTGAAGGCGGCGCATATGCTGGCTACTGTACGTACTACTAGTGGGCAGCTGGGCAAGGCAAGGTTATCATTGCAGATTTGGTGGCTCCAAGTTCTCTGTCCGTTGCGCAACACAAGTCCGGCCCCTTCTGGATTTGAGAAAAAAAGGGAAAAAATGTGTGACCCTTATTTGATTTCTTTTCTTCTCTATTTTCTTGTTTTTTATGGCACTCAAACATCATGTTTCTTGTGTTTTTTCTAATCCGAATAGAATGTTGGGTTCAACTCGTTACCCTAACTAGCCTAACACTCCGGCGGCATCTCTCAGTCCCGAGTTTGACTTCCAATAGGAGCGATTTTTCAGGCAGTGTTAAAATCCCCTTCGGGGGGTTTATAGTGCGATCGAGGAGAATCGCTTTCTCCTCGTCTTAATAAAAACCGGTTATGTGCCTCGTCCCGTTTGATTGCATTTTTTATCCAAACAAAAACATATATTCTTACAATTCTTGTGTTTCCCATTTCTCTATTTTGCATATGTGCATTTATATGTTATTATTGTATCTTTTTTCACATTATTGCATTTTTTTTTCAATCCTGCGTTACAAAGAGTTCAAGTGCTCGGTTCCGAAAATATATCAGCTCATGGTGTGAATACCTACGAACGCCTACTAGAGAGACATGTGGGGAGACTCGCCTAGGGGCGTTTTAAGGTTGACAAGGCTAGTTAGAATGTTTAGAATCTCATCAAGACAAACGATGGCCAGTTAGATATGGGGTTGGCAGAGCTTATCATTTGAGATCGATGTAGTATAAAACAACTCTGAAAACCACACAAATTCTAACTTGTTCTTGGATTCTACTTGGCTCAATTTGGTACTCAACGTATGCCCTATGTTTTTAGGTGAAACTTACGAATTAAAAACATATAACAACCATAAATATCTAAGGGCGTGATGTCAACAATTAGTTTCA
The DNA here is from genome assembly GCA_018135685.1 of Themeda triandra. Taxonomy (NCBI): domain Eukaryota; kingdom Viridiplantae; phylum Streptophyta; class Magnoliopsida; order Poales; family Poaceae; genus Themeda; species Themeda triandra. The sequence goes on along the minus strand of JAENPR010000149.1, from coordinate 944,782 downwards.
CGGTACTTACACATACTGGCTATTGTTTACCTTTTCAAGCGCCTTGTCATATATATGCTCAGGTAACATTTCTTCAATAACTTGATTCAGGTTTATAACAGCCTTTTTTATGGGAAGCGAGGGAGTACTAAATTAGAGCTGCATGCATGTATTTCTTTTTTTTTTTTTTTGAAAAATTGCATGCATGTATTTCCACACGTACGGTTGCACAGAATTCCTAGATCGAGCTGTGTCCTGGACTGTGACTCTGTGAGTGTGCCACAGCCCTGCGCCCACGTACGGAGTAGACTGGGAGTACGCACGCTTGGTACTGAAAAAAAAAACTGCGCCGGTTCTTTCAATGCCCGCGAATATTATGCATTTACTCCGTAGGAGTATGCATGATGCAGGCAACGGCGCGTACCTAGCTACACGACTTCACCTGTCCATGAAGCAATCATGGCATTCCAAAGGCTCGTATAAAAGCTACTACTGAGTAAGTATATTAGGAGTAGTAGTGTATAACTGATGTATAACTGATGTAGAGCAACGGCGCCTAAGCTCAGTATATATATACGGTGATCGGTGCATCTTCCAAGTATCCAACCAACACTTGAGTAGTTTCATCATCACAGTGTCGTCGGAACATAACAATTACAAGATCTTAATTTTGCAAATAAATCTGAACAGTGCGGCACTACTCGCGATCATTTCCCATAGAGAGGAAGGTAAAAAAAAAACCAGTCAATTTGACAAAAACTGGTGATCTCAGAGTCAGAGGAAGCAGACCCGGCCACATGTTGTCTCACATCTGATTTCTCATCACACTGTCACACAACGCATACGGGTTGAAACCCAGCTCGATCCATGTGTGAACACGTCTCCTATTCCTATCGCCTCGCCTTCTTCCTTTTGCAACATACTGTACAGTATGCCTTCTTCCTTTTGCAACATACTGTACAGTATGCCTAGCAACAGAGCTGAGATCACACGGAGAGATCAGAGCGCGCGATGAGCATTGAACGATGGAGCTGCAAGTGCAATGATGCACTAGCTAGTGTAGTATGCAGCAGCCGCAGTGCTATACGGCATGGTTGCATGGTAGCCTTTGCAGTTTGCACCAGCAGCTGGAAGACAGGTGCAGTTGCCACGAGAGGGAGCCGCACACACCAGACTCATCTCTCTCTTTCTCTCTCAATGCCCTCGTGTATCAACTTCACTTGTCTCTCTCCAAAAGATATGGTATCCCCATGATCCTCCCCTCCCGGCCCCAACCTATATCTCGCCAGGCACCTAGCACGCAGCTACGCTCTCTCCCTCTCTGCATGCTAGTACCTACTAGCTTATTCTAGCCTGCTATGCTATGCAATGCTATGCAATCCCTCCATATAAACCCTCCTTTTCCCAAGTCACGGCCAAAGGCAAAACCCTTCCTCCACCTTACCACACGGATCGGAGAGATCACAGGAGCTCCCAAAGGCAAACCCTTCCTCCTTGCCACAGATCGGAGAGACCACAGGAGCTCAGCAGGAAGGCCACAGAGCGATCGGGGCATGGCGGCCAATGTGGGCACGGGCAGGAGTGCGGTCGGCGGCGGCAGCGGTGGAGCGGGAGGAGGCACTGCTGCTGGCAGCGTGTCGACGGCGGTGTGCCGCCCTAGCGGCGCGCGGTGGACGCCGACGCCGGAGCAGATCAGGATCCTCAAGGAGCTCTACTACGGCTGCGGCATCCGCTCGCCCAACTCGGAGCAGATCCAGCGCATCACCGCCATGCTGCGCCAGCACGGCAAGATCGAGGGCAAGAACGTCTTCTACTGGTTCCAGAACCACAAGGCCCGCGAGCGCCAGAAGCGCCGCCTCACCAACCTCGACGTCGTCAACGTGAACGCCGCCGCCGTCGCTGCCGCAGCCGGCGCGGCCGACGCCAGCTCCCACCTCGGCGTCCTCTCGCTGTCGTCGCCTTCAGGTGCTAGTCTAGTACTTCGCGGGCACGCGTTCTTAGTGCGATTCGTTCGATCGCCCGTATGAAAATTTGTGATTGCAAACTGACCGATCGACGTGTGCATGCATGGGCGGCATCATCAGGCGCGGCGCCTCCCTCTGCCAACCTCGGCTTCTACGCCGGCAATGGCGGCGCCGGATCGACCGTGCTGATGGACACGAGTTCCGATTGGGGCGGCAGCAGCACTGCCATGGCCACTGAGACATGCTTCCTGCAGGTACGTTCTTGGATCGATTGCACGCAGTTTCACGTACGTACAAGTCGACACGTTCCATTCCATCGTTAATTAACTGCGGTGCGTGCGCGCAGGACCACATGGGCGTGATGGGCACGGCCAGCGCGCGGCGCCGCCGCGTCGCCGTGGGCATGCTTCTCGTCGTCGGACCCGAGGGCGGCGGCCGCGGCGGCGGCGGTGCGGGCACCGATGGTGACGCGGGCGCCCGAGACGCTCCCTCTCTTCCCGACCGGCGGCGACGACAGCCAGCCCCGGCGCCCGCGGCCGCGGCACGCAGTCCCAGTTCCAGTTCCGGCAGCCGAGGCCATCCGCGGCGGCAGCGGCAGCAGGTACCTGCCGTTCTGGGGTGCCGCGCCCGCAACTGCCAGTGCCACTGCCAGTGGTGCCACTTCCGTTGGGATCCAGCACCAGCACCAGCACCAGCTGCTGCAGATGCAAGACTACTACAGCTTTTACAGCCACACCGCCCAGATCCCCGGCACCGGCAGCCAAGATGCGTCATCAGCAGTAGCATCCCTGGAGCTCAGCCTCAGCTCCTGGTGCGCCCCTTACCCTGCAGGGACCATGTGAGAGCAATGCATGCAGGCTGCCACTGCTCTTCACTGAACAAGGAACAATGTGTCTGCTGTGAGTTTATGTCTCTAAATTCTCATGGAAGGAGTAGTGGCCATAGTGTTGCTGTCATTGTCCTAGGTTAGTAGCTAACCAGTTACTATTAAGATGCATCAGTCATAGCTCATAGGAGTATGTAGAAGCATGTCTGAAGAAAGGCAATAGTGTTTGGAGATCTCTAGTACTATTTGGTAGCGAATTTGCAGCTGCAGCTGCACAGGCATTAACACGCATGCTTGTTGCTGGCTGGGCTTTAGACTCTAGCTACTACATGCGGTGGTCCGTAGTAGCAGCATGCACCAGCAGTCCAGTACAACAGTGTGGACTGGTGCAGTGAATTCTAGTAGTGCACTGGTCACTGGTGGTGGTAAAAAATGTGCTTGCATTGGTGGCTAGTTTGGGCAGGGGAACAGTTGTGTCAAACTTGTCCCTCCCTTTTGTGACTACCAGAAAAAGGAATGAGCATGTCTGCTTTTCCATGCTCACCTCGCCTCTTGTCTGTTGAAACGGTCTGTTGAAACTTCTCTCAGTGCTTTTGGTGTCTTGTAGTTCCAGCATGCAGATGCAGGAAGTGATGTCTCTACCACTGCTAGTTTTCTCAGTTCAGCCTTTCAGGGCTGGGACCGCTTTTAGTTGGACTTGTTGGCTAGTCTTCCATGATTCTAGTGTAGTACTTCGATTCGGTGATCACATTTGCTTTTGCTCCCATCGTATCTTCGAAATGATGATCATGTTTGGTTATATATAAGGGTATGCAGTTCACATTTCTGGTTTTGGTTTCTTTATGCCTTGACCATGCAAAACATGTGCATGCATCCACTGCCATGCATTATATTCGATTGGAGAATGTCATATGGAGTACTTGGTAATGTATGAACCAAAGTAAGCCATACGGTTAGATTATGGATTTCCCAACACCGGAAGTAGTTAGTAGATTACAAAATTTCTCACTCTTGGACAGACATAGTATATAGAGAAGAGTTCTCCTTTGCCTAGCCAATGACTGTCAGAAACTTAGAATGCAGATTACTTGCAGCTGTTAAGACATTTTAGCTCTCTTTTTTTTTTTGGTCGTATTTTAGTTCACATAAATACAATAGATAGCATCATGAAACATTCAAACAAACATGTAACTAACGTACTCTGTATATGGTCTAAACTATTGTCTTGAACTAGCATATTCGATGTACAAGAGTACTAGAAAACTTTAACAAAAGAGTCAAAAGTGATATACCTTTTAAGGCCTCCATAGTGTGAAGGCGATGCCCATTTCTACCGATGAGACAACACCATGCACGGATGCTCAAGCAATAAAAGAAATATTGTGTTGCTCCTCTTGAGTTTGGCCAAGAGAGACCCTGTATAGTGGAAAAGGAGATTTATTTGAGTGGGGTTCAGTTTTTTTTTCCTATATAAGATCAGCTTGTGTCAATATATATAGTCTTATCTTAGCTGATTGAGTGGAACGACTTAAGTGATAGCGAAACACCCATGCAGCAGCAGTCACGAGTAGTTGGGATGAAGGAGAAAACTAATGCAGTGCTGGAGAGGCACAACAGTCAACAGATAGATAGAGGCAAGACTGAACCGTAACCCGTGTAGACTATTTTTATGCTCATTTTGGAAGCAAGCGGAGCAAAACTTACCCATGCGTGGATTACCTAAGATGATAATTAAAATGATATCCCTATGCGTGGATTACCTACCCATGGATAAGTCCGGGATTCTAGAGGGATTGGAGTTTCGAAATTAGAACATAAGGGAATTCTCATCATATAATAACATACATACTGTACTTTCTATGATGACAGGTTAGTTATTCTAAAAAAATGAGACTAATTAATGATTCGTCTTTTACCTCAGGGTTTTGACTGTTTATGCCAACGTAACAACCATAGTCGCTTGTGGGCCTTAAACATTGTAGCCCACAAGAGAACTAGAGAACACAAGCTAGTATACAGTATACTTCAACAGTAACAATTCCACAATTAATACAGTAGTGGTTTTATTGTTGTCCTTTATGTAATATCTAGTTTTTCTTTATTTCCCCTGCATCTACAAAAGCCATAAAAAAAAGACACAGTCAAAAGTTCCCGTGGATTAATGTAACAATTTCACACGGTAATTAACAGCTTACACGAGTCATAGACCAGCTACTGGGTACATAACGTGAGCCCCAAAGATAGCTTCCAGCCTTCCATGAATAATCCATATGCTTCCAGTTAACTGACATATAAACACATAGTCAAAGGTTTCGATCACTTGCCAGAAGTGACCACAACCACACTACATGCTCGAGAAAAGGATGATATTTTGATGCCTTGGCATCAGATTTACCCCTACTATTACAGCTAAAAAATCACGAGCTGGGGTTACAATTTCCTGCTAAGACCATGGAAGAAGCGGTGTTTTCTTCTTCTTGAGTGCTTCCGATGTACTCTGGACATGATGTGCCGCGAGAAACAGACCTAGATAAACAGAGCATAAACAGAGATGTGAAATTTTCTTTTTGAGAGGGTGGGAGGAGCCTTGTTATAAGTAACAAAAGTTTATAGCAAAATATTAAAGGTGGGGACTAAAATGTCCACAACAACCACATAGAAGTAAGGACAAAACACTACAGAAACAGCTGCAATTATTTAAGGGCGAACAAAACTGGTTGATGCTTCTCTCTTGTTTTCAGAGCTACCTTATTTGGTCTTTCCAGAAATAAACATGTATATTTTCTGTAAAAAAAAGAGTAAGAAGAAACTATGTATTTCTTTTAAAAGAAGAACTACCTTAGAGTTGTTCCGAACGCCATAAGCAGAAAGTGCTGAATTGTCATCTATCAGTTTCTCATTGTGATGTGTCAAGCAGTAGTTATCCCAGACATGCTTCCTGGATCAAGCAGAAACAAATGAAGGCCCAAGAATCAGAACACCCAGCACAAAACTCCAGAATTGTCATTACTATTCAGTGCACACCAACACACAAGATTCGACAGCATAGTAGCTCTCCTGATTAGGAAAATAATTGGTGAGAAATGTAATCCACAAAGCATAACTGAACTTCAGAAATCGGAACTGCCAACCCCACAATATTACATTATATTAAGGACACGATGGGTTGGTAATTACACCTTCAGTGAGGATCCAGCTCTAGCTTCATTCCTTAGTCTAATTAACATCAAAAGGTAGAACCAACAATCAGTTTTATGCTTAGTCCTGTTAGTAAATCATATATATGACCATATGGGCTTAAACATACTTGTGAAAGCACACAAACATACTATGGATGTCCATCTTTTAGCAGCATTTTTACATACCTAAAATAGTTGACCCACTCAGAACTCATAGTTCGCAAAAAAAGCAATATAATCTGGATAGGCTTACTCCAACAAATAGGCACTACACTTTATGCTGAAAACTAGTGGCACTAAATACTGAATTCACTTTTCAGAAACCCTTTAAACTGACGACTACCTCCCATATTGTTAGGTAAGACAGTAAGAGTGCTACGGAAAGTGGAAACCATGGAAATGGGATCACACTTTGTCACTTTGGAAGGCCCCAGAAAAAGGTTGAAGGAAAGCTACAGGAGTACAGGAGGGTAGGAGCCAAGGATGAAGGATATCATGTATTTGGGTAGCAGACAGTGTAGAAAATACCAGGTCATGTGGTTCTGAATAACTGAGAAGCCAAAATTAGGTCTGCAACTTCTTTATGTACACAGCAGACTGACTTCAAACAGACAAAACAATCTTGGAAAAATAAATTCACTTAAGTTCCAACTGAAAAAGAAATCGTGAGATAAACTAAAAAAAGGTTTGCTTAGCCATACGTATACACATCAACTTTGAAGCCTACAGAGGTGAACCTCGGGTGCAAAATCAAACTGAAAATCAAAATAAACTTCAGCTTTTGTATTTTTTAATGTCTCTGTTCAGCCATCAGTATATAAACTTACAGGACATATATATGCAGTAGTATCAGATTGCCCAAGTGTTAAGTGTATGACATATGGAATAATAAAGATCCACTGGCAGCATGCCAAGGTAACAAGCATAACAAAGAGTAATGCACAGTATAAATAATCACTTAGAAGCATGCAATTGTCCACAGGAATTCTTTATCTTAACAGGAACAGTTGTTTCCTAACCATGAGATATGACGATGCCCCATCTGCTCTTGTTCTATTTCATTTATCTTCTTCCTGATAGCCAGCTTCAGATCCTTGACAGTGGCAGAATTCAACACCGCCACCTCTTTCACAGGAATAAAGAAAGCAGATAAGCAATCTAGTTGAATTAAAATTTACAGCAGGATACAAGGACCACATCATCTACTGAATGGTAATTTACAGCAGGATACAAGGACTACATCATCAACTGAATGGTAATTTGATGAAAAGGGGAACAAAAATGTCAAGGTCTGAACTCTGAAGGGGATCGATGTGTATGTACCAAAGGAGGTGTTGTCCAACTTGACAACGGTCAGCCTCATGGCGCTGCCGAGCTCGAGGTTTATCAGCGTGTCGACGTCGGCGAGGGAGGGCTTCCTGGGGACGTCCGCGAGTATGGGGTCGTCGAGGAGCGCGGCGAGCATGGACTGAAGCCTCGCCTGCTTGGCCTCTTTGCTCTGGTAAGCGGCCACCTCCTCGGGCTTCCCGGAACCTGAATCCATCGCTCCCGCCGCCGTTGAGAACGATTCCATTAGGTCCCAGAGCGGAGCTCCGCGGCGGAAGTCGCCGCCCCGCACGCGTCCACAACGGCGGCGACGGCGAGCTCGGCAGAGACGCTGAGATTTATGAAACCGACATGTGGGCCCAAGTATCGTTGTGAGACCGACGTGTGGGCCCTAGTATCAGTGTCTTAACCGCTTGAATAGTTGACAGCCGTCCGATTGGAATGAGTCGGTTTTGGACGGCATCTTTCTATAAGCTTCTAGCAGCATCGGTCACCGCCGCGGAGGCCCAAATATATCTCGCCGCGGCCGTTAGCCCTAGCCGCCGTCCGCCGCCTTGCTCGTCGCCGTCGTCTCCAGCTCTCCGAGAAGTGAGGCGAGCCTTCGTACATCACCTACGTGAAAGGTATGTGAGCTTTTGGAGCAGTTTGTATGGGCGTTTCGTAGATTATATATATATATATATATATAGTAGTAGTAGCTGAGAGGAGCGCGGCCGCCTGATCTTAACTACGGCGGCCGAGGAGTTTGGGATTCCGCTCGCCGTAGTTGAACGCGTTACACTCGGCTGTTTCGCTCTGTAGTCTTCTCCAAGTGGGTTCGGTTCCGCCCCGTGCCGTGAGCCATGGCAGGTATGGGGCGAGGGGGAAGGGGAAACTTGAGAGGTGGCTTTTGTTTAGCTGCTGGCTAGGATGATTTGGTTGACGATGAGGGTTTAATCATTTAGTATCCAAAATGTTAAGATGCTGCATGACAACGTGGGAAGCAATAAGCAGTAGTGGATAAATCCATCTGTGTGCTGTTTGGTTGTTTCCATGCAACTTCAGCAACAGTTGTCTGTATAACTACTAATTAGGTTGTGATGCCAATTGGAAACGCTACAGCCTGCTGGCATACTCCAACTTTGCAATTGGCATATGAATAACTTGTTGTGTTGGAACTGTATTTTTGCAGTGGGGTTCAGGGGTTATGTTCATTTGAACTATAGTAGCTTCAATTTGTAGTTTGATCACTATGCAGTGAAATTTCCATGGATTTAGTAGAAACATATAAACCTCATGCCATGCCAGATGTGTTTGTGATATCACGAAAAATCTGTGGGATATGGACTTAGACAGTCTAGTTTTCCCCTATAAGTATCCTGTATTCAGTAGTCTTCATCTTTTACAAGTGAGTTGTTCTTATTTCAAATAACAGACCTGTTGTAGTTCCATAAGAGCCTTAGTGTTAGTGATGAATGATTGAAATGTTGTTTTCTTCTTTGGGGATGTCTACCCTAAAATTGGTAGTGTTTGCAATCAATTCACTCCTCTAGGAAGAGTTGCTGCATGAATGATGTTTGAATTGACATTTTGCTTCTCCTGGAGTCCTGTGTATGTTTCGGTGTAATTTAGTTTTGTACATATCCTACCTTCTGCGAAGGGATTTGGACTTAGACAGTCCAATTTGCCCTATAAGTATCATGTATTATGTAGTATTCATCTTCTGTAAGCAAGTTGTTCTTATTTGAAGTGGCGAACCTGATGTAGTTCCAAAAGAACCTAGTGTTGAAATATTGTTTTCTTCTTTTGGGATTGCTACACCAAAGCTGCTAGTGTTTGCAAAGGATTCATTCCTCCAGGAAAAATTGCTGCATGTATTGATGATTGAATTAACATTTTGCTTCTCCTGTGTATGTTTCACTGTAATTTAGTTCTTGTTTCTGCGAAGAGAAATACGACAAAATTAACATTTTGCTTCTCCTGTGTATATTTCACTGTAATTTATTTCTTGTTTCTGCGAAGAGAAATATGACAATGTGTGATTCTTATCTGTATATCATTTTGCTATGGTCTCGCAGGTTAACATCCGACAGCAATGGCGAAGCATCATCCTGATCTCATCATGTGCAGGAAGCAGCCTGGTATCGCAATTGGTCGCCTGTGTGAGAAATGCGATGGCAAGTGTGTCATCTGCGACTCATACGTGCGCCCATGTACGCTTGTCCGGGTCTGCGATGAGTGCAACTATGGTTCATTCCAGGGAAGGTGTGTGATCTGCGGAGGAGTTGGCATCTCAGACGCCTACTACTGCAAGGAGTGTACCCAGCAGGAGAAGGACCGGGATGGTTGTCCCAAGATCGTTAATCTCGGAAGCGCCAAGACAGATCTCTTTTACGAGCGCAAGAAGTATGGTTTTAAAAAGAGATGATCAAGAAGATGGAGCTGTGTGTGGTTCTCTTTGGCCGTGTGTTCCTGTTCTATCACACTGAATACTGATACTGAGAGTAGTTAGCTGAGGCAGCAGCTTTGTATTCCTGTTATGATTCAGTAATTGATACTGGTGTGAAAATACAGCCCTGATAAGTGGTATGCGTTTGTGTTGTAATAACTAGTTCAACTGTACTATGGTGTAAGAGATTGCTTATGTAATCTGTGCTTGATGGTAATGGCCATGAATGGACTTGAAAATCTTGGCATGACCTTTGTCATCATATGGCAGCTTACTGCTCTAAAAATCTGGCTGTCATTTGGAACAAAAGATGTTGTGCATTATGTACTTTTGTTTGAGAATCAGCTGGATGCAAAAAGACGGATCAGTTTGTTGGTTTTGAGAATCAGCTGGAAGCAAAAAGACGATCAGTTTGTTGGACCTTGCCTGAATGCTGGGCTGGCAAACTTTGCACGTCTGGAAGATAAGGTTCGGTTGCCTTTTTAGACTAGCTCAAGATAATCTTCTATGTCAGTCTAATAAGAGGCGTTTTTTTTCTTGTCTGTCTGTTTGTTTTACTCGCATTTGTCATATGTATATTGTCTCCAGATTTGTATGAATATATGACAATTGCAAGCCATTGTCATTAACAGTCACGAGGTAATTGCTGGCCGATGAGATACACCTAGTTGGTTAGTTGAAACGCGCGTTGGTTACCTACTCACTGCAAATTGCAATGGCTATCTGTGTTTGAGTTGGAGTTTGACCACCCTCATATAGAGCCTGCCGTTTTTGCCACGGCTTATCTACGTACGTGAGTCAAGCCAGACAAAGAGATCATGGTAGATGCAGCGACAGCGACGCTATTTCACCTCCATCAGCAAGTAACGCACCTAAAGCTTAAACAAAGCACACAAAGGTCCAAGCTCAACGTCAGTAAAAAACTAAAAAATCTAAGCCGTCGGAAGGAGTAAAGAAGAGTTGGCATCTGATACGTCTCCTCGAAGCAGACGCTAATCTCCTCGCTTAAAAAACTCATTATATATATATTCTTATTTAACCCAAAACCATGGTCGAAAAAAGAGCTCCACATGTCCTGCCTGCCTACATCAGGAACGAACGGGATGACACGGCGGACTCTGTATGCGGTATGCCCTCACCTCGCGCTTCTCCCTCTCCCTAGATAGAATAGAAAGACAGAAAAAAGGAAAAGGCGCAGAAGCCGCTGAAAATTAGGAGTAACCCCACCACGCATTATCCTAAACTAGAAAACGGTGGGAAATCGGCGAGAAAAAAGGGGGCGAAATCGAAATCAGATCAAATCGACGCGACGGCGAGGCTTCGGCATCATTTATGAATAATCTCTTCTAATGCTCCATAGAATCCAATCATACTTCTAGTATTTATTGGTTATGGCATGAAATTCACATATATAGGGTAGAACAAAACTTCTAGTTCTTGGGCTAAAAATATTAAATACTTAGTTTTAGGATTATACTATTTATGGGTTAAATTTGTCCTTCTAGGAGCAATTCATACACCAAAGATAGTCCAATTGTTCATGTGCTTCTAGGAAATTCAGTTTCCATTCTACCTATATAGGAGTGGTGCACAAAGAACTAACCTTCATGGTTAATTGAGGCTTTGTGGATAAAATAATGCAAAACTTATTTAGATAGGCAATATAGGCAATTATTTATATGTGAAACATATAAATCTAATTTATTCCATGAGAAATTAGTACATATTACTTACTGTAATAATTGCAACTAAGAATATTAAATATTTCATATTAGTCTTCAAGCTAATAAGTTAACCATTAATCACTTAATTCAATGGGAATTAAAACTTAATGCACCATTGCCACTACTATTAATGCTTCGGATATGAATTCAAAAGAAACAAATCTATAAGCACATGATTTAAATTCTTTAAAAGTTCTTATATGTCTTAGCTTCAACGCTTGACATCTAGCAGCTTCATGCTTGCTTTCGATCCTTCTAGGAGTATGATATATGCAATTCATATATTCAAAGTTACTCTGAAGATATCCTGGTTTATAAAGTTGTCTATAAAGTCAACTCAATTTCTATTTGAGTAATGATAAATTTAAATACTTCATGTATTACATTGCTCTGTGATATTCTATACACAAGAGACATTTCTTCGAGAATATGCATTGATAAAATCTTATTTACCATCTTGTCTTCTAGACATTTAGTATAAAGCTCCAAGCTATTATTTATAGAGCAACATTATATCTCAATCTATAGGCATATAAGCTTGAAAAGTTCAACTTTCAATGCAACATGATATTCTGTAATTATAATTTGGGATTTTACTCATGCAGTGAGTCCCACAATGCCTTAATTTGTTACTTCTCATGGCTATATACTCATTCTAGAGTTTATACACTTCAATGGTAGTCAAATATCCTACATGGATTTAATAATAACCGTAACAAATAATTATGCCATTCAGGGCAAGTCCAGGATATTCTTTCTTCATGAAAGTATGCAAATATCTTTATAACAAAATCATGTGTATATAGGTTCTTTAACTTGCTAAACAAGTGGTGGTGTGTGCAAAAAAGATATAAAGGTTATTCAAAATATTCTAGGAAGTTGATCCTAGCATTTTAGATTGCGGTATAAAATCTTCTCAAGTAATACCAAGTATCTATTGATCCCAAATCATTATATAGAAATAAATATGAGCCTTCTAAAGATGATAAGTCTAAGGTTTGCGGGTGATATAGTGATAATCTCATTATTGATATATATATAACATGCTTTGTGAGTAATCATTCGTGAGATTTGTTCTTACAATTTCGCTGGTAAGAACAGCCCAACGCAAAACAAAGGCGCGGGCAGGCGCAGCCGCCGACGCCAGCAGAGCACATCCTCCATTCCCCTAGCTCCACCACCACCTCCCGTCTCCTGGGCTCCATCCAAATCCACACACTTCCGCCGCCGCCATCCGTCCGACGAGGCGGGAAAGGGACCGACCGGCGGGGAGAAGGGAACCCTAGATGACCCGATCCCGGCTCGGGAGCCTTCCGGACCGCGCCTTCGTTCGCCGCCGCCTAGGGTTCCTCCCGCGCCTGTAGATCGGGTTTGTGGGACGAGGAAGGGCGAGTGCCAAGTAATGATGGGGTCGAGGCGCTCCAAGCGCGTTTCGTGGGCCACCGGGGCCAATCTCTGCAAGGTATTGTGATAACACCCTCGCCGGAATCAGTTGAGTTGTTCATCCGCCGCCGCGCAAAGGCGAGGAGAACGATTCGCGCCTCACCCTCCCCCAATCCATCCATCCATCCATCCTTTGACAATTTTTTTTTTGTTGGGTGTGTGTTCATCGTGTTGTTGGTGTACGCTTGATTTCTCTCCATCTGTGCGCGGAACACGCACGTTCTGATCCATATGTTTTGATTGCGCAATGTGTTCGACTTGCCTAAAACGGACATGCAATCTTACATTACGAATGCAATGCTCTGACTGAGATGGGTTCATCCGGCCTCCTCAAATGAGCCAGGATTGCCGATGTTCCTTGCATGAATCAATTCAGCAACAGCTCTGATAAATAATTTTCCAAAAGAATGAGCGATCTTCTCATATATCAGTCAAACATCAGAGATATGCAAATCAGAGGAATCTGACTTGGGGCCTAAATAAGGAAACAAATGCCCTAAATAACTTTGACAATACAAATGTGAAGAGTTTCATGAATTCTATTAAACACAGAGGATTTAATGACTATATAAATCCCATTTTAAACTTTAAACTCCATATATGCTTATGTATAATCAAACGAAGCTCTAACTCTTATCTTCTCTGTTGTCAAAAAAAAAAAAAAAAAAAAAAAAAAAAAAAAAAAAAAAAAAACTCTTATCTTCTATGCAAAGTTTGTCTTAACTAAAATTTATGCCCTATCCAGGGGGAAAATGGGAATCCAGGTTATAAGCATGCATCTAAGTTCTAAACTGGTGGACATTTAATCAAATTGTATTGTTCTAATTTCATGCTCTAGTGTATTTGTGTTTCATTATATCCTGTAGTCTTTTTAATGTCAGCCAGTGTAAACAAATAATTCTGAGTTTTGCCACTAATGGGTATTGTAGATTGATAAGATTCATAAGATTGACTTGAGTGATATTGGAAAAATGAAATTATTTTCTCACAGCGCAGCATTAGCATGTGTGATAAGACATGATTTTTGAAAGAAAACAGATCATTTTGTGTCCTTTTTTTTTTTAAAAAAAAAGAGAAACAACTCATTATTTTCCATAGGCTTGGCTAAAGTCATCTTTATATACTCAATGCAGAAAGTCCATAGCCACCTAATGTCTATGAACTATAAATAAAAACTGTTTTGGATAAAAACATGCTATCTTTCGTTTTTTCAGTGAAAATGATGAAAAAATTGTTTTTTATGTACATGTTTCTTTTCTGGTGTTGTCAATCGTAATTTTTTTTACATTTCTCTAAGTAGCAAAGTATCACAAGATACTGGCTGTATTTTGCACAATGGTAGTGGATGAAAAATATTTTGATAAAAGTTCTTGGAGAAGTATATCTTCCATATCACTAGTGAACATAGTGCAGAATATATTCTGCTAGCATCCTACTGTTACTCATTTTTAGTGCACAGATGAACATTTTACTTGATGTGTGCAATTAAGTTATAGATTGTATGAAAAACTAAAAATCCGCTTGTGTTTTGAGATGACAATGTCCTCTCAGCACAATTCAATGGTTTTGCTTACATTGGACTGCACTGGTAAGCTCATCATGTGCTGTTATATTCCTACTAACTGATTACACATTGAGTGAATGGACTAATGCAGCATAGGAGTTCCCACTTGTGCTTATTTAAAAAAAAACAAAAAGTTCTTCCTAATGAAGTTTTAACATTCTTGTAAAATTCAAAAAAAAAAAGTTTTGGCATTCTTGTATGGAAGAAGCTCTCTGTTTCATAGCTAAGAGGTAGACATGCAAATCCACATCTCAGATGATTTTCATAGGACTACAGAAACTCTTGCAGTCTGCTAAATTACTTTCAGAGATCTGTCATGTTGCTTTGGCACAAAGGATCATTGTATAAGGAACACTAAGTTGAGGGAAGGCATATTTATGGCATGAATAGAGATATAACACCATCTACATATAATGTATAATATTATTTATAAGTTAGCAGATAGTTAGTTTGCATCAGACATAGCTGCATAGATTGATAACTGAAGTATAATAATTTTTGTTGGTTCCTGGAGCGTGAATCTGTGATATGTTGGATACAGCTTTGGAATCATGCAGTTCACCACTTTGAAGATTGACAATTCGAACTCAGTGACAAAATTTAGCACGGAAAATATATCTTACATGCTATATCTTATAACTGAGTAACTGATATATCTTATAACTGAGTAACTGACATTTTATCTGCATGTCTCATGAAGACACAAAATGTCATAACTTAGTATCTGGCTACCCATCTGTTTTGAGTTATTGTCTTTGTTAAAAAAATGCATGGTGTATTTGTTTTGGAAAAGCAACTCCGTAAGCGCTGACCAACAATTGGTCACATTATCCCCTTTTCTTTTGGGACTGCGTGCTTGTAACTCCAGTAGTCTAGTGTGCATAAATTTTTTTATTTGTCAAAAAATGACCATGCTGTGGGGAAATTTTCCATTCTCTTTCAAAAAAATGGACCACACTATAGGTATATGTATATTAGTCATTTAGTGTATAAAATTCATATACTATTAGATTCATGTTTCAAAATGTTGTCACAGTATATTGGTTTTGTTGCTCCAGTGATTATTTTATGCAAAAATAACAGCCAGGGCATGAACATTGAAGAATCAACAAAAACAAGCCTAGTACTCTTCATAGTGTCCTTTCTTTTGGACAATAATTTATCTTCCCTGTTGCTTTTTGGCGTGTCTTATTTGCTAAACCCATACTCACTCTGTTGCAAATTGTAGTTCATTTTAGTTATTATGTTCGATGACCAAGTTTATATCTAAACATATTAGCATCTACAATACCAAACTAATGCACTATTTTTTCACAAAAAAAAAAGCACAAAGAAAGACATATTTCACTCTGTGGAATTAATGAATGTTATTGATGGGGTACATGTTGGTGCATTTGTTATGAACTTGGGTCAAACATAGAAAAGTTTGACTTGAAACAGAACTAAAACAACTTATCTTTTGGAACAGAAGGAGTATCCTTTAGTTCTTCATACTATCTGTTCATTTTATATGATATATGGCTCAACATAACCATTTAATGACATAAAACAAGCAATGGTATTCATGTCATCAATTCAGAATGAGATGGTTAAACATTGTGATGGAGTGCCAAATCCTTCACTGTATGGAACCAAGCAAGTAATACGTATGCGTGTATTGTCAGAAATTATCTTCACACTACAGCTGGATGTATGGGATTTATGCTTGGCATGCCTAGAATCTTATGCATGGACCATTTGTTTTCATATTTCGATTTGAAGCACCACAACGTTAGTGATGGTATTCGTTGTTAATAGGTTCGCTTATGGTTTCCATTGTTTGTTTTTATGTCTCTGTATGCACTGCCATTATACAGTAGTGCATGTTGTTCGTTGTTTGTAGATCAAATTTGTAGATGAAATATTTTGACTGCTAATCCAATTAACTATTTGTTACGAATACGAGTCTGGATATAGTTTTTCTTAGGGATCTAAAAGTCCTCTTTGTGTCATCATTTCAAATTTATGCTTACTTGAATCAACACCTGTATTTTATCATATATTGTGTTAGCCATGTGATGAATAGATGTTTGATTAGTATGCATGCGCTGGCAGTTTTCCTGATTCTTTATACTTTTGTATTTCGTGAATCTGTCAGGTAAGGCTTTTTCTTTCGGAGGATTCCCCTTCTCAAGCTGGATTAAGACCGCAGGACAGTCTCCAAGCAAAAGGCTCATGGTTAATGCATGCAGCTGGCCCAAGCTCAGATGATTCGCTGCCACCTGGCTTTGAATCCTTGCAGCCAACCAAGGATCTCAAAATTGACATATCCCAAATTCCTCTTATTAGGTGGAGATGCCCACCACAGGTAATTAGGACTTGTAATCTTGAATGCTGCATTCTACTAATGGCAACTTGCCAAGGTGGCTTCAAATAATTTTCGCAATCCCCCACAGGTTGAGCATTTTTTTTAAATAATTGTTGCTATCTTTGGTTGCAGATATTGTATAATCCTGATTGGCTTGTTGTTGCTGGAGAAGAAAGTGAGGAGGTTGCCTTGCAGAATGAGAGAATGGTTGGAGCACTTGAGGCTATATATCCACGGCCATCGAACATTCCTCCAAAGTAAGCAAGCTGCATTTTAGTTTGCCATTCTTCAGATTTCTCTCTTCTCATGCCTTATACTATATTTTCTGTACCAATCCAGCCCGTTGGTTACTCCTGATGTGAAAGACTCCCAATATGATGATTCCCGAACCCAGTTGGTTCCATTGATCCCAGTTGAAGAGGATGATGCCTCTGACCAGTTGGAAGAACCACCTGTTGGTCTACCAAGTAGTTACCACCAGACAGATAAGTATGAGTCCTCAGTATTCAGGGCCCCGCAAGCCTCAGATGCTCCCTTTACGCAGCTGAATGGTTCCATCAACACAACAAGGTCTGGTGTCCTCGTTGAACCTGATGCAGTGGCTGCTGCATCTGCCGCTTACACTGCAATAATGCAAAGCAGCCAAATGGGAAACATGATTGACCAAGATCTGCTCATCAAAATATTAAGTGACCCTGCCCAAATTGAGAGGTTGACGAAAGAATATGGTGCGCTTAAACATGAAGGGTCAACCAACAGTTCTGTCGTCCCAGTGGTGCAAGGTCCACCGCCCCATATGACAGCTAGTGTCCCAGTCTCCTTCCCAGATCATACCACTACATTTCATCACAATATTAACCCTACATTGCCACCTCCACCTGTTCTGAATCGTCTACCTCCACCTGTTCCTTCAGTTACCATGAATCCCCCAGCTAGTTCAAGTCAAGCAATGAGTTTTCCAAGTGGCCCAAACAGGGGTTTGAACTATTATCAGACCCTGATCCATCAGCATGGAGGGGAGAGGCAGGAGCCAATTCAACAGCATGGAAGGCAGTTTGCAATGCATCACCAGCCCGTTGCGTCGCAGGCTAGTGCCACTGATATTGTCAGCAGTGGTACTATGGCAGCTAGGGATACTAAGCAAAGGCCTACGAAGCCTTGTGCATACTTCAACAGCGCCAGAGGGTGCCGGAACGGTGCGAACTGCACGTTTCTGCACGATGTGAATGCCGCGAGGAAAGAACAGCCAAAGGGATCCAAAAGGATTAAGCTAGACAGCAGAATAGCCGGGCGGTATTGAGGGGCCTGCTGCCGGTTGATTTTTTTTTTACTGTTCTTTGGTTCAAAGTCCTTGTTTTGTTTTTTTTTCCTTAAAAATGATTCAGTAAATATTGCCCCAGCTCCTTGTTTCTTTCTCTTAGCACATTTCTCTTTTTTGACTAAAAGAAAATGTTTTAGAAAGAAAAATATCCCATGATCAATTCGAGCTCTACCGTTAATTACTGAACCAGTTCAAGCACATGTTAATGTGTGGTAGCTATGTCGTGGTCATTTGTGTTGGTTCTGTTTTCTTTGTGAACTGATAAATGCACAGTTGCATACTTTAACATTTACTCCATCCATTGCAAAAATAAGTGTCATTCTCACTTTTGAAGAAGTCTGATATTTTTTAACTTTGATCTAATAATATATAAGAAAATATTAATACTTAATTGATATTAATATAGTAATCATTCAATGTATTTTTCATAACAAAATTTTGAAGAAATATTATAGTAAATCATTCAATGTGTTTTTATAACAAAATTATCTGGTGATGTGTAAATATTTTCTATAAATCTTGTTAAAATTGAACAAAATTGATGAGCACGTATCCCATAGGGAGTAGTCATTTTTCTTGTGTCTTGTCCTTGAAGCTGTTAAACTAATATATGTGAGCCGATAAAGCTGTTGGAATTGCTTAATGCATCCCAAGATCTAGAAATCCAATTTTGCCCGACGTGGTGCTTGTAAGGTACTCTCTCTTTAATATATGTAAGGCATCTTTTAACTAATACAATTTAGTAGAAAACTTGATAATATTAGATTTGTAAATAAAATATACTATATAATAATCATAAAGTTCTAATTATAAGTAATATATAATACAAAATAAACCAATAGTTATTAAAGTTTAGAAGATAGCGTTATGTCTCCCCCATTACCTCAAGAAGGTTTGTTGCATCTTTGCATGGATATACCTATATTTATATATTAATTTATTTATAGGAGAGGCAAAGATAAAATTTGAGTGCCACATGTTAGCGAGTATAAAGTAATTTTGTCCAAAATACTTGGGTAGCTATAGTGACTATAATATACTGAATGGGCCCACATGTTAGTGTCATAGTTGAAAAGGTTACGGATGGAACCTAATGGCTCACATTAGTGTAGTTCTATCTATTTTGCCAATCGGGACACACATACTTAGAAAATGTTTTGCACAGCTCTAAGTGGCTATAGAGCTCCTTGCTATGGTGCACAAAGTAGTCAGAGTTAGCAGAGATCGATGTCCATATAGCTCTACCAAAGGAGACCTTGGCTCTACCAAAGGAGACCTTGACAACCAATATACAGTACCACGTTAGTTGGTAATAGCTCAGCCACGAAAAGATTATGCATAAGGTATAAGTACTTAATTAGTAGTAAGCTTTTGATTTCATGGGAGTATGGGACGCTCACCTGAGCATCAAATATCTACACAGCCCATACTGAAATAGTACGCCAGACGCCGGCACCACACCACGTACGTCATTGTATCAGGATGCATGCCACCTGGACTCGCAAACTTGCGTCCCTCGTTTGTTGCTGGTTCGGCATATGTACCGCATGCAGCATACGTGCCTGCCTTGGCAGCGCCAGCCGACCGGTGGCACACCTGGCACCACCAACGCTGGCAGTACGCACGAACTGCCCCATAAAAAAACAGAAATACACGTCGTATGTGCAGGGAAGACAATAGGAAAAAAAACTGTATAGCACTCAAAACTCGCAACGGAAGCGGTTCACTTTGGTTTGACGCAAGTAGGCAGCCATGTATTCAGCTTTAGTTTGTGGGGACCAAAGGAGGCGGCTCGCTTCTCTTCTTGCCTTCAATGCGCGTGTCGGCCGGTGTCGCACATGGCTCTTATCGCGTACATGTACGATTCTGGGTGGAGCGTTGAAGAAGCCCTAATCGCGTACACGTAGAGGGTACTGGTGACGAGATGCCCGGCTCGTCACATCACATCGATATGGGCATCGACACGGACGGGGCCTCGATAACGTTCTTCCTTAGTGAGCTCACGTCGTAGGTGGATCATTTTTTAACCTTTTTGCATCGGGGGACGGGGGCTTCAGTTTCTTGTTTTATCCCTGGACACAGGCGGAAGAACGGAGGCAGCAACGACCAACGTTACGCTCACCATCCACGAGAAGATCCTCAGCGATGACCTCAGTGTGGTCGTCGCGAGTCGCGACCTCCACGCCGCCGTCGAGCAGCCGCCGCCCTTGCACTTCTGTTTATCACACACGGGCTCACGAAATCACGACAGTAGGCACGGTGACCCAAGCCCATGATGGCCCGAACAGCCTCAATTGGGCCAGGCCCAGCCGTGAACTTAAGCCGTTCCGTCTGTACTTATACTATAGCGCCACATTGTCCGCGGAACACTGAGAATACCGGCTGATAATCTAATCACATTGACGATTGATCACCGTGCGGCAGGCGCGGCGAGCAATCACTTTGAAATTTGATATATGAAATCATGTTCAACACGCTTTAGCCGGCTTGGCTGACGTGCGTCATGCGCGTCTCGCATTTTTTTTTTCGTCTTCGTTTTTTTCGAGATTCTTCTTATATATGTCATATCATAATTTTTGTTCTCATTTTGATCCAAAGCGTCCATGTTTAGCCGGCCATAACTTTTTTCGTCTTCGTAAAAAAAAAAAAAAAAAAAAAAAGCTCGTCTTCAAAAAAAAAAAAAAAAAAAAAAAAAAAAAAAAACAGTTCTCGTTCGTGCTAAGCTACCGATCTTTAGCCGGCCATAGTTTCAGCACCTAGGTTAGTTTCAGCGTATTGTAACTTCTCTTTTAGATGATGAATTCACGAATATCTTGTCACAAAAAAAATATATCCCAGGTCCATACAGTTTAACATCTGCGACAAATCTGTTTAACATCTGCGACAAATCTCTCTACTCTTGAGAGCTAGATACATGCTTCAACAGTTGAACATTCGTGACAAATTTCTTTACTATTGAGAGCGGATTTAACTCGTTATTATACGCTTTTCTGGAGTTGGAAGAATTTTGGAAGCATGAAACACCTTAACTCACACCACGTTGGATGAAGCAAACAATGTGAACTGCGAACAGAAAAACAGTTGATCCATGGATGCAGATACAGAAACAAATGAAAAATCAGAGCTGTATCCACACCAACAGAAACTTCAAATATCGCCAAATACATCAGACCAATCCACGCACTCTTGATGCCACTGTCGCATTACAAGTCAAAGGGGCATATTATATTACACACGGAAACCACTATCAGTCACATAACACAACCAATAACAAATGTACACATATCAAGCGGCAGCTGCTGCCCTTCTTCCAACCGTACTCAGTATTCCAGCGACGAATCACAAAAGAAACAAAAATCTGACGAATTAGATGCAGTGTGCGGAGAAGGCAAGAATCATCACGCGAAATCCATCTAGATATTCGATGGCACCCCCACGCGCTGCTCGGCCTACTCATCAGATATGCCACCTCTTGTCTGCTGGTAAGAAGGTGCATTAGGAGATCTCAGAGAGCAGCCACAAGGTAATTACAAGAGAATAAGGCACTTACCAGATGCATTCTGAGGAGCAGGGCCATTGCTTTTCACGTTTTGCTGAGCCTGCGATGACGATCGCTGCATGCGAGGTGATGAGTCGTGCTTGCCGTTGGTCATGGGCAATGAGTGCCTCTTCCTTGGGTTGCTGTCCTGCACATCTGGGCTCATCTTCGGGGAAGACGCCTTCTTGGCTCTTGCAGATTCTGTAAATTGCATGTAGCTCGGTAACGGGTTGCTGTTGCTGTTGCTGTTGCTCATACGAGGTTCTTGATCGATGTGGTCGGATTTAGCAGCCTTGCTTGAGCTCTCTCTCTTGGCATGCTTTGATTCCTTTGAGAAGTTGTCGGTGCTGCTCTGTCCAACTGACTCACTGCCTGGACTAGCCAGTGACCTCTTGCTTGCATGGGACTTGGGCTTTTTGCTCCTGCTCTTTTTGGTATTAACAGAGACCTCGCTTGATGGTGTTCCATGAGATTCCGCAATGGTCGTTCGGCTCATTGGAGTTCCTTCAGGTGTGGCATAAGATGCGACAGATTTTTCCAATCGTTCATGCAAATTTGCTGACATTTCTGGTTCAATATGTGATTCCTGAACAAGCTCCTTTTGTGGCTGGGCTTCTATTTCAAGGGCAGGAACATGGCCATTCTGTTCTACTTCCTTCTCCGGCTGGGCT
The DNA here is from genome assembly GCA_018135685.1 of Themeda triandra. Lineage (NCBI taxonomy): Eukaryota > Viridiplantae > Streptophyta > Magnoliopsida > Poales > Poaceae > Themeda > Themeda triandra. The sequence goes on along the minus strand of JAENPR010000149.1, from coordinate 922,472 downwards.
TCTACTTCAGGAGTATTTTCTACCTCAGAATGGACAATATTGGAGCCTTTATCAGCTTTGTCAGTGACATAGTTTCCATTTTCCAGAGCTCCAATCTCCATTACGATCTCCCCACCATCACCTTCTGATCTATCTGGTGAGTCCAGTGTAGATGAAATTGATATTTCAGTCCCACATTCTGATGCAGCAACTATCATTTTAGTATCATGACCAACTGAACTTTCTTGTATGCCTGTGCCATCTTGCTTTGACGAGTAATCTTCTTGTGAACTAGGAGTGTGCACCCTTGACTTGCTCATCCCATCCAGATGTGATGAGCTGTTGGACCTGCTGACTGTCGAATTTGTACTCAGCTCTTCAAATTTCAATTGTGCAGCAGCAAATGCTGGATTGCATGACTTCCTTGCGACAAACCTTTTACCTTCCATCTCCAGTGTCTGCTCAGAATTGTATGCATCACCACTGTCGTCATTGGATGATTCAAATTTTCCAGGAAGTGGACAGGGATCCCTTGATGCATCAGCTTGGGTATATTGTTGATCCAAGGAAATAAAAGGCTCATCCACATCATTTTCAGCCTTTTGGTCAGCTACTTGCTTAGCATCTACGTTAGTAGTTTCAATCAACTCTGGTTCAGGATCATGTTTCATTTCCATCTTAGGGCTTTCATCTGGGACACTTGCAAGAGCCTCCAAGGCACTAGAATCAGATGTCTCTACTGCTTCTTTGACATCATCAGCCACCAACTTGGGGAAAGATAGGTCTGAGTCCAACTGAACAATGTCCTCATCACACTGAGAATGTTCAGTCACTTGTTCGGTCACAGTTTCACCCATCAACTCACTATTTTCTTCATGCTCTGGCAGGTGCTCCATAGTGATTGGTGGAATTAAGGCTGTCCACCTCTCCATCCATTCCCATGTAACATCAGATTCCGAAGGATCACATTTTATGCGAATGGTTTTTGAAGTCGACGTGTTGTCCATTAGCTGACAGAAGATAGCAATGTTAATATGAGCAAATCCAAACTACAGAAAGAAAGATGGATATTTTAGACTTTTAGAATGTGGATTCTCATGTCTTACCTTGAGAGCTAATCCATTGCGAAGCAATTTCTCACCTGAAGAATGAACAATAGTCTCCTGCATTGGGGAAAACAACATGTGAATTCACAGAACTAAGGAGCACAAACAACCTCATCTGACTCAGCAGATAACCAACAGATGAACCAAGATGGATGGAAACAAAAAACTTCGAAGACTTGCAATAGATGTAACAAGTTGAATGGAAACAAAAACTCCGAAGACTTGCAATAGATTAACAACTTCCAGGATACTAGCTAAAACTAGGAAAAACTGCACATAAACATCTTACATCTTACTAATGTTGCTAAGCCTTATACTCAGCTGATTCGGCAAAACAACCTCATCACAAAGATATAATTCGTATCAATAAATGGCACATGATATGGTTGGGGCAGGTAAAATGTCATTCTGTTCACTAACACTGGTCGCACAATGTACATTCATAATCCAATTCCAATGTAGCCAATGCAAAATATTTTCATAAATGATAATGCCTTAAACAGAAAACCATCATGTACCTGAATCTTTCCTGGTGAATGTTGTGCTTGATGAGCCCTGATTAACCCTTGAATTTTAATAATTGCAAGCAAGCATTGTAAAGATTCTGAAGCCTGCTTTCTAACCAGATGTCCACGTATAACAGCCTGCAGTTTCACCAGATCCTTCTGATTCAGTACCTCTTCCGCTGCCTGTAATCATGCAAATGGATAATGTCTTATTTTTTTCGATGATAAAATATAGATAATAAATAACATTGGATGAGGAACAGCTAAGCATAATGGTAAAAGAGCAATAATTGCAACTTACAATGCAAGTGCCACTGCCAGGCTGAAGATTAGTAGCTGCAGACTCCAAATGATCTTCCTCAGGGTCTGCACTGCTTCCTTCAATAAGTGAGGTGTTCTCCCCCTGCTTCAGACAAGCTGATGAGACAGAAATAGTGTCATCTGGCTCTTCAATTAGTTCCTCAACTGCCCTTTCGGGTGTCTCTTCTGTTGCATTTTCTATTGTCCCTTCAGCTGTATTTTCAGATGCTGTCTCTGTTATCTTTTCAGCTGGTTCTTCAGTTGGTGCATCATTTATTTTTTCGGCTGGCTCATCGGTTGGTGATTCAGTAATCTTTTGAGTGGGTAGTTCAATTGATTTTTCAATTATCTGGTCAGCTGGTTCTTCCATAAGTTTGTCAATAGGCTTTTCAATTGGCTTCTCCATCAGCTTTTCATCAGAGTTCTCTTGATGCAGAGGCTTCTCCTCTGGCTTCTCTTGATGCAGAATCTTCTCATCTGGCTTGTCTTGTTGCAGAGGCTTCTCTGAGGCATAAGAATATGTCGAAGTATAAACACTGTTGCTTGGTGTAATGTCAGCCTTAGCTTTGCTTGAACTAAGAGTTTCAGGTTCTGAGATATCAGAGTTCTTCAAAACTCGATGCCTTGTAGACCTCCTACGAAAGCTCCATCTGCTTTTATCTGATATGGACTTGTTCTGAAAACAGTGAACATGGAAGTTCAGTATGAAGTTCAGCATGAAGTTCAGTAATTGGTATGAGCAACAGAAATTGGAAGAACTGTTACTTTCCTTAAATACAGAAACTTGAGAACTAATTGCAAAAGTGGAAGGTATTACTATTTAGGAAATATTTTGTGAGGAAATTAAATTGTGAGGTCTATGCGCTAATCCATTTCATATCCAAATTTAGGTAGTGGAGGTCTATGCACTAATCCATTTCACAGAAAATGGTGCATTACTTTGTGATGAGGAAAGTAAATTGAACTAATTTAGGAAATACTTCGTGACAAAGTGCACCACTTAAAAGTTTGCATGTACTGATAGTCGGGAAAGACTACAGATCGCAAGCAAAATATCTGTGGTTTATTATTAACACTGATGTTCCATTAAAATAAACTTTGCGTACTTTTATCAATTTAAATGAGCTAACCTCCCCAAATTCAAGAGGTACAGCTATGCAAGCTGACCTGTCAAAAATCAATAACCTGTTCTACCACATGCTGAATTTCATGTTGCGCATACAAGAATCCACCAACCCAAATGGTAATTTTACTTAATATAATTCCTTTTGTTATCTGTGCAAGAATATTTGCTCCAGAGTCAGGTAACACCTCCCTATCTTCTAGCCTTAGTAGCGGATATAGACACCAGTAGCCCATCAATTAAAACAAAATCGTCAAATCAGGAAGGGACAAGGCTGCAAACAACCAAAGCCTAAAAGAGGAGAAAGACAGACGCAACATGCCGAGGTTGACACAGTGAAAGCAATTGCATAGCAGTGAGAGAGCACTACATGGAGCACACAAAGAAAGCAGCATCAGATCCCTCCTTGCTGTGCTGCATGGGATCAAGACGACACAAAACAGCACCCTAAGCCGTACAAGATATGGCACTGACTGCAGCTATGGACTTGCAGCAAGAGAATAAAAGAAAGTCTTTGTTTTGTTCTTTAGTTTCATCCAGAAAGAACGAAATTTGCAGGCGAAGTGCCGTGTCCATGCAGTCAGGCAACAAAAATCATGCTCACGAAATGATGAACAATTGCCCACCTGTCAACATCGCGAACAAATCCGAAAGTAAAAAATTTCAAAGCCGACAAAGTGAGCGAGCTGAACCAGTGAGAGAATCTCTCAATTCGCAACTTGATTCCAGCTCCCCGCTTCGAATTAAACCCAGATCTATCGAGGATCACACACACTCTGCCCCTGAACGGCTGAACCCACGCATTCGGCAGAGATCTAACGAAACAAGCACCGCAGCCCGAAAAGGAAGCAACTTTCTGCGCCGTACAAGACGGCCGCGCTCGAAAGAAAGAGAGAGCAAAGAGACGCCCCATTCCGCGGCGTAGGCAGCACGGCTGACCTCGTCGGGGTGGTCGTCGGCGTCGGCGTCGGAGCCGGCGGCGGGATCGGATCCGGAGCCGGCGCAGACGAGGATCTTGAGGCAGCCGTTCTTGGACCGCGCCATGGAGCGAGCGAGCGGGGCGGATCACGACCGACCGGCCGCCGCCTCAGTCAGTCGGTCAGTCAAGTGCTCTGCTCGCGCGTGCGTTTCTGGAGTCTGGGGCGGAAGCGGAACAGGACGGCAGTGGATGGCCGCTCTGCTCCTTCTGCGGCCTGGCTTGTTCGCTTGCGGCTGGTGCCCTGTGCTGCTCTGCTCTGCACGGCGTTTTTATATTTTTGGAATGGAGGCCTCCTTCCCCCTCGGGCCCTCCGCAGCTCTTTCAGCTCCTTCCCTGTGCGTTTCTTTATCTAGACTAGACTAGACTAAAAAATCAATGTGCTTTCCTTTTTCTTATAAAATTTCCCCTGTGTTTTCTTTAATGAATCTTCAGTTTCCTTAAATTAAATTAATTTAGTAGTTTTATTAGTAGTAAGTACTTATATAAGTAAATAAAGTATACATTCCCACTAAATCCATATGTTTTGAGCCAACTTTTCCTAAACAAAAATTGAGCCAAAACTTGTAATTAAAAAGGTATGTTAGGATACTTTTCCCTGCTTAATTATGCATTATGCAAGAGATACTATTAAGGTACCGATACAAATTTAACGTTAAAGCGAAACGGTCCTTCCAAAAAAAAATGCAGAAAACAACAGCACGTAGAAAGCGTCGAGTGTCCTTATCCAACGGATTAGGCAGCAGCCGCACAGGCCGCCCTCGAGATGCCTACAGTGAGTGACACCGAAGCCTATGTGTGCGTGTGTGTTCACGATCACGGCACGGCACGGTAGCGTCCGGCCGCTGCGAATTTGGTCTGTGTGCTTTGTTGTGATTTGAAGGTTACGGCTTACGGGTAAATCGTCTTTAAGATAAGATGCGAGTGGCAGCGGCAAGCATTAACGCCAGGCCTATATCACTAGGGACACTAGTGTAGCATAGCGACACCACACGCATGTACTTGCCGCAGCTTGCATGGTGACGCGCTCCACACCACGGTTTGGTGACTTCCGAGACCCGAGCCCATGCTCGTCGTCACGCACCGGCACCGCGGTTTAAATGGTTCATGTGCTTTGTCACGAGCAAAACGCATGCTACCCGGCAGGACAGTGGCACGGCCGAGAGGCACGACACGACACGAGGCGACGTGGGGCGAGCACGAGAAAGCGTTGCGGGGCTTGGGGCCTCGGCAGGAGACGCCGCCCGCCCGACCGCCCGGGGTGCCGGGGTGGCGCCCGCGCGGTGCGCCGGCGGGGTGGTGGCATGGTGGGGTGGTCGGTCACGTCCCGGCGTCCCGCGGCTGCGGCTGGTGGGCGAGGAAACGCAGGCACGCAGCAGCATCGTCCTCGGCGCGCGCCCGCACCCGCACCAAGAATGCCGTTGCCGATGCTGGCTGGCCGGGCCTCGGGCTCTCTCGCTCACGAGCTGCCTGCCTGCTTGCCTCACTGCCTGCCGCGTTGCGGGAGCGGGGGCCATGCGCCGATGCGGTGCGGAGCACGCGCGGCAGCCGCTGAACGCAGCCCGGTCTGTGCCCTTTTTAGTTCCTGGTAGTTGGATCGTGGACTCGCGGCGATAAAGCTTTCGTCAGAGGCACGCAGGCACCTCCTCCGTGTGACTGTCTTTTGGACGGCGCTCTCCTGCTTCCCCTTCACTCGAGATGGCTTGACCCGCAGTGCAGTTCAATTGTGAACTTCACGGTGAATTTACACGTATAGCAAAACTGAACTTTTATCATTTTCCGGTGAACACGTTCGGTAGAGGAATAGGAGACCCTACTCGCAGTAGCAGCACATCACTACGGTGTGGCGTATACGAGTGAGATGTGGTGGGCCACGTGGGCAAGAGGTGCTGCTGTCCGCGCTGCGAGTGGGCCCGCGACACCACCAGGCACATGCCAGCCTTTCGCACATGGACTCGTCGCCGGGCCGGCCGGCGGCCACCACCTGCTCGCCTCGTCGACGCACGTTACCGCCACGTGCAGCGGTACCCCAAGGCCTCATTGCCTCAACCCTGGAAGCCGTAAACTTATCCTCCCCACGCCAGTTGTTTGTACTTGCACTACACAGTTAGGGCCTGTTTGGTTGCCGTATGAGGCCATCCAGGCTGCATCCCGCCGGCCAGGCCTAGATTGCCCAGGCTGAATGCATGCAGGGGCAGGTGTTTGGTTTCCCTCCTCCGAGCAGCCTGTACATATGGAGATGTTGTTTGGTTCTTCTTCCCTTGCATGAGATTCGAATGGTGTAGATGCAGGCACCGTGTTTGGTTGCCTGCATCCATGGTGGTGGAGTTACCACTGGTTGGTTGTGGTATGGTTACCACCAGCCTTACAAATTTTTTTTCACTTGTTTTGAATCAGATTACAAGCAAAACAAATAAGATTACAATAGCTTAAAAACTAGATAACCTAACAGCGCTGCAAGAACTAGGATTATTACAACTTTGACCCAAATGGCACACCAATGATAATGGTTAACTTGAGCTGCTTCAATGATGGGTGGTTCGAGCATAGGTTGATGAAGTGGTAGAAGTACAGGTGCAGCTTGAGGATCAAACACATTTGGACCAAAGAAAGCTTGCATTGCCTCACCTTCTGTGTTGTACTTTTTATAGCAATTACCAGGGTATTTGTGCACTTGTTCATGTGCCTTTGCCCAACTGGAGTACACTCCAGGAACCCTCCCAACATGAACAACATACCATGCCATCCCTAAAGTATGAAACAAATGAAGATCTGCTCAGAATCAAGAGAGCATCATTTGCAATGAACATGTGCTCAGATTTAGAAAAAATGCATCACAGGCATTGGGCATGTGCTCAGAAAAACTGATGAAGCATCACAGGCAATAGAGAACATCATTGGCAAATAGACATATGCTCAGATTAAGATAAAACATCATTGGCAAGTAAACAACATCACAGGCAATAGAGAACATCATTGGCAAATAGACATATGCTCGATTAAGATAAAACATCATTGGCAAGTAAACAACATCACGGGCAAATGGACATGCACTCGATTTAAGACAAGCAACAAAGCCACCGGAGACAACAAAGTCTCTGCGCCTGAATGAAATAACGGGCATTAGGCAATGCCCAAGTTCGAACATAAAGTTCAAATCGGTGGCAATGGGCACATGCCGGTTGCCACAAGTCTCCAACGACTCCACCAGCTAGGTTGATCTAGGGAGATGGTGCGGGGTCTCATCTAATAACCCACTAACTATAGGTTAGTGTTAGTAAAGATGCGGGATATCATCAACCGCACGAGAAAAGGAGGTCAGCCTACTAAACATCCACCGACTTTAGTTAGGCACAAAAGAAACCACCACTTGCACACCGAGCTGCACAAGATGCACAAAAGGATCAACCATCAAGCCGTTAGGCCCTCATATGTAGTAGTGCTTGGCCAAGTGAGTCCTCGACCACAAGCACCCTATGGCCGTCATTCCACGCACAAAGGAGGACCCAAGAGCCTTGTTGTCCGGAAGATGGCCATAAGCACACATCGGGGCTTCCTCGGTGAACCACAGGGATGAACATGATGGAATTGTACAGCTCACGGGTGAACATCCTCCACTTTGGTGCACCTAATAGCGAGGCCACCTCCTTGACTGCCTCGAGACATCCCGGTGAGCACGGTCACATCCTCCTCTCCAGCGGGGACCTCTTCCTCTTGCTACCAACCTCGATGAGCCTTTGTAGTGTCAAAGGTGTCGATCTTGCCATCTTGTTGAGGATCTCTGTACCCTCAGTCTTCATGGAGCTCTCACCACGGTCGAGGAGCGGCACCAAGTGCCTCACCACTGCCCATAGCCCACTTGCCTGTAGCTTGGCCATTGCCAAATATGATCATCATCTCCTTGTAGTGCAGGATGGGCTTGTTGAGCAGGTAAGCATCATTGGGGTGGTCCTGCAACAACAAAGTAAACAAGTCAGTCATTAGTTTCACATTTGTATGAAAGATGGAGCAAGAATGAAATGGAAAGCATTATATTCTTACCTTGGTATGGCCATTGTAGTGCTCCTCCTCAAGCACTATCATGCACATGTCCTCATTCCATTGAGCACCACTCAAGTCCCTCAGCTTGGATAGTTTGACCCACCTCTGCCTCCACTTCCTTAGGTGGTTATAGACTTGGGTACCACTGACTTCATTGCCACAGAACTCCTGAAGTGCCTTAGCAACCTTGTTCAGGTGTGCTTCTTTAAACCCCTTGTCAGTCCTCACCCCAGTGCAGATGAGCTGGCACATTTGCTTCAGCATGAAGGCAGACATTGGGTCAGTCCACCTAAGAGTTGCCTTCTGCTGAGCAAGAACCTGTGAGGCTGGGGTGAAAGCAGCCACATGGTCCCCAGCAATAGCACCAAGCACTGCATCAACACCCTCACCAGCCCCAAAACCAGCTCCCACCCCAAACACCATCTCATCAGGGATCATCTTTTCCTCAGCCATAGCCTAGTTAAAGTTAATCATCACAGCACATGCCATTTGCCTCAGTTCAATGACAGTAAGAATTAGAATTAATCATCACAGCACATGTCCATTTGCCTCAGTTTAATTATAGAATCAAATAGAATTAATCATCACAGCACATGTCCATTTGCCTCATCATTGGCCTAACCAAAACAGGACCTTTGCAAATGAAACAATGCCCAGCACTACTACCTTGATAAATTTATGTCAGCTTAGCAGTGTTAGGCTAAGTTTCATTTTCAAAGGTCCACATGTTTGTACATAGCCTCAGAGTGTTGTATGAAACAGGAAAACATCATTGCAGTTGCCCAAAGTCTCAGATTAAGTGTAGTATCAAAAAAACATCATTGCTAGCTGCCCAAATTCTCAGATTAAGTAGAAACAGGAAAACATCATTGCTAGCTGCCCAAATTCTCAGATTACAAGTAGCACAAATAACAACTAGAAGACAAATTGCACAAATAGTACATCATTGTTCAAGACCTCAAACAAACCTTGTCCAATAGAACTAAAATATTACAGACCCAAATTAAACTTAGATCCTTGAAAGGCCCCTATTAACCCACATATGATTTGCCCACTCATCCCTTTTAGCTACCCAGGCAGCATTGTCCTCAACACCAGGTGGGGGGTTAGTGTTGGTTGGATTTGGAATCCAGGAAAACTCCTCAGGGACCACCTCATCCACCCCAAAACTAAGGATCCAGTTATGTAATATGCAACATGCAAGCACTAACTTTATTTGTGTCTTCAAGGGGTGGAATGGCTTGTTGGTGTCAATTATACGAAAACGATTCTTCAAACACCCAAAAGCCCTCTCTATAGTCACTCTCAAACTGGAGTGCCTCAAATTGAAAAGTTCCTTGTAGTTGGTTGGGTGGTTATTATTGGAATACTCCTTGAGATGGTACCTAGTTCCTCGGTAAGGAGGAAGGAACCCAGGCCGACAAGCATATCCAGCATCTACTAGGTAGAATTTGCCTAAAAAAGGTGTAGGTCAATCAGTCTCAGATCTATGCACATACATGTGCCAATTTAGTTGTATACTTGTGTCAATTACCTGGTGCAACCTTTAACCCATCTGATCTCTGCAAAGCATCAGCCAAAATTGTGGCATCATGTGCTGATCCCTCCCACCCAGCCAACACATAGACAAACTTGAGGTCAAAGCTAACATAGCCTAATACATTTTGAGTTGGGGCATTCTTTCTACCCCTAAAGGCTGCTTGCATCTTGGCGAGAACTTTAGCAAATACATGAGTCCCATCAATGGCCCCAATACAGTCCTACATGACATACATAATTTCATTTGTAATAGGCTTAGCAAACTCAAATGTCAGTAACAAAGACAACCTAACAGCATTAGTTTAGTTACCTTGAAATAGGGATACCATCTATGGCTGTTGCTTATCTTAACAGGTGTCTGATTGCTTGGTGGTCTAATCATCTCTGCCCTAAGCTCTCCAATAGCATACAACACATCCTTGAAATGACGGTGGAGGGTTTGTCTCTATAGACCTCCTCCAGTTGTTATGCACAACTCTAAATCGTTGGTTGTGACCAACAATGTGGAGAAACATAGCTACTTGCTCTTCAACACAAGAATTAATGTTGTCGGCAACAAGGTTTCTTTGCCTTAGCAAGTTGCACAAACTGAAAAAGGGAGCCCTTCTCATGCGAAGCATGTTCACACACTCAATGTCATTGTAGTTGTAAATTAACATTAGGTTCCTCTGCCTCTCCTCATCCCTAACACTCATAGGACCATAGGAAATTTGAGGCCTCTCACACCTAAGAATTCTAAGTCTAGCAGACAACAGGGCATACATGGCACTGATAAGACCAGCAGCTCTAGCAATCGAATGTGTCTGTTTCCTTGCATGTCCATCTAAAAAAAAAGGACCTAAGCACTCGGTAATATTATTCATCATCACGAGAATCGGGCGTGACTTAGAAAAATACTTCATCATCGCAGAAATTTCGGAGCAGCTTAGCAAAATACTTCATCATCACGAAATTTGGGCAACACTCGAGTATATAATATTTTATCATCATAGACTATGGGCAACGGCTCGGTAATATAATATTTCATCATCATAGACTACGGGCAACACTCGGCATATAACATTTCATCAACACAGAACAAAACATGCATCCAAGTCAAAGACCGCAAGATTCATTATCGAATGCTACGAGAAGAAGGGGAGCATAGAGAGGAGGAGGTGTTGGAAATACCCACGTCAACAAGCGGCGGCACCGGCCAAGTCCCAACGGGGGCCGAAAAAGGAGTCGATCTGCAAGCACATGAACAAGATGAAGAACATTAACACACAAAAGATCGGATTTTTACCGACCAAAAATACAAAATAAATGAAAAAAACCCGAAAAAATTGGTTCTTACCGCAAGAACTGCAAGGAAAGCGGATCGGTGTGCCCGCATCGAAATGAAGAGGAAATGGTCGGCTAGGGTTAGCAAATCGGAGAGGAAGAATGGAGAAGGGACGAGAACAACTCACTTGCTTGGAGTGGGGGCCGATCCACAACACCTTCAACAAATCGAGACGGAGGAAAGCATTAGAGAAACTCGAATCAAAGAACACCGGGTACGATCGAGATAGAGAGAGGGGGGAGATGAAACCCTACCGGCGGCGGAAGCTGGGAGAGACAAGAAGAAGAGGGGAGCGAGGAGGCGGGAGGGAAGATATATAGGGCGGCGAATGGCGCGAAACGAGGGCGGTGAGCGCGGGAGCGAGGGCGGGAACGAGGGCGGTCACCCTAGGGTTTACGCGCCATCTCCGCCTGCACGCCGAGAGCCACGAGCTGCACGGGAGCTCGCACGCGAGCAGCCAGGATGAGAAGGAACGCTCGATTCGGGCGTTCCTCGCCAGCCAGGCCAGCGGCCCCTTTTTGCACGACGGGAGCCGGGCTGAGAGCGCCATGCAGCCTACCAAACAGGCCTTGGTTGCATCCAGAGGCCCATGTATGGCCTGGTGCAGGCAACCAAACAGGCCCTTAGTTGCACTACTACCGGTCTCACTCTCTCCTCTCATCAGAGCTCTGATTACCACGGTAATAAACTAAGCATCGTGCTCCTGGAACAGAGAGTTTATTATTTTTAGATAAAAGGCTACAAGAGTTTATTATTAGGAGCATCCCCCCTAATCTCGCGTTCTCTCTAGGGAGGTGTGGTTCCGCACGCTGTCCCGAGCTGGGCGTGCGGACCTTGTGCCACCGGCGGACGCCATTCTTTCGGACAGGTGGCTCGCTGCGAGGGAGCGGATCCCGAACCGTTTCCAGAGAGGCTTCGATTCGGTCGTCCTCCTCGTGTCTTGGGTGCTGTGGAAAGAACGCAACAGGAGGACCTTCGACGCCATCCATAGGACGCTGCCACAAATCTGGGGGAACCTCTGACGCTTGGGCTGGCGGCCGGCTTCCGTAGCATCGCCCCGCTGTTCGCGTCCTAGAGCTCCCTCTCTTCTGTCTCCACGGTCGCATATTCGTTTACTAGAAAGTTACTACCTTGCGCACCACCGTTCGAGCCGGTGTTATTGTAAGTGTGTTTGCGACCACCCCGTGGCAGCTCGCTGTTGGGTGGCCGCGTTGTAAAACTCCCACTTCCCTTAATGAAAAACGTGCCAATGCACGGTTTCGAAAAAAAAAAAGCATCCCCCTAATCTCCTCGCTAACAGCGGTCAAAGGCATCTTGCCGTGGCAGTAAACCAGGTGTATGAAAATATATACTAGTATTCCTTTGTGAATGATGCTTGGAATCGCAGAGAGCATGCGTCCAAGCACGAAGCTGCTTTCTTGGCGGTCGGCGATGCAGCAAATGATGCTCGGCCTAAAGGGGGGCCAGGAGTCTGGAGGAAAAGAATGACCAGAGCGCAGGATAATGAGCCCTGCACTACAGGCTGCAGACGCCAAAAGGAGCCATGATTATTTCGATCCTTAATGGTTCTCTCTCTTTTTTTTTCGAAAGGTCCTTAATGGCTCCTCTAATGGTGTCTGATTCTGGATTAGTAGCTAGGATGATCAACATCTGCTCATCTTGACCATTCTGCTAGTACGAGCAATTCTTTTCAGTTTCCTGACCAGCTACCCTGGCATTAGCACTGCACAGAAATGGATATTTTCTGACCAACAACAGTCAGAAAATGCCGGGGCAGAGACAACTGAATACTTGCTGAAAACTCTTGTCAGCTTGTTTAAGTTGGTTTATACGGTCTCAACGCCTGGTTTAGGTGAGCTAATGCAGGAAATCACCAGATAATATAAATGGTTACGATTCTGTGGGATTGTTTAACACTTCTTTAGCACAAGAAAGCAAAGGAAAGCGCGCACCAAGCATATCTTCAGTGGATAACAAAAGTCATGACCTGAAAACGGGCACACCACACCACACCTTTCTTTTCTTTCTCCCTCGTAGTAGTATCTTTTTCTTTGCTCACTGCATCAGTAGGTTGCTTGTATCAGAAGCACACAACGGTAATCTCTCACCATCATCCCAAAAAAAAGGAGGGCAGACAACAGTGATTGGGGGATCACAGAGACAGCATGTTCTGCACCTGTGCACCAGCTAGGAGCTAGCTCTCGGATCACTTCGGCTGGGAGAGCATTAGGTTAGAGTTTGTTGGGATCCTCTGATTATATTTTAGTTAAGTGTGGTTAATTAACTAGTGCCCAAACGAGAGATCACCGTCAGAGAGTAGGGAGGCAGTGACAGGCTACTCCATGTTGCTTGTGGAGGAAAAAGAGCAGAGCAGGTCTGGTCTGAGTGCCCACAGCCCATCTGACAGAGGGGACTGGGAACTCTGGTATCCGAGAATGAGATCTAGTGGGTTGCTTCTTGTTCTTAGGTCCACCCATTATGGATATTTCTTATGCTCAGATCAGAATTATTGGCATCGAACAGCAAAGCAGCTAGTCATAGCTCTTTCGTCGCTTTTCAAAACAGAACAGCTGTTGGAGAATGAATTGATTGTTCATGAAAATTCAAGGACTAGGTGCATTTAAACAGTAAAGGCCCGAATAAGCCATCTATAATTCTTCTAATTAACCTTTTAGAGGTATATTTAAAGAGCACCCATTCTAGAATTCTTCTCTTGAGGTGCACTTAAGTTTAAAGAGTCGAGAGACGTCACACAAGCATGGGTTACTTCATTATCTTGCTAAAGAAACATCAGGAGGTGTGATGGAAAAAGTCCAGCTCTGAAGAATGACTGAATTGACATGAACAGACAATGCGTCTACATACCGAAATAATTGCGATTACGACTGTAATCAACGACGTCCCATGCACGAAAGGTTTTTTGATTCATTATGGGGAGCTAATCACCGTCCTAATCTGTCGACCTGTACGTAGTACCATGCACTAACCTGGATCCTTGTTGGCAGTGATGGGATAGCCTTGTTATCCTATGCGTAGGCAACTGCAATGATAGATGCGGGCTGATGCCTTGTCATCTGTTAGACAGGCATATTATTGGGAGATACCTACCTACCAAGCCTTTCATGCAGTTGGGGCAGCATGTCAACTTGTTATATCATGTATTATGCCAGAACTCTTAACAGATTTTATACAGAAAAAGGAAACTGAATTTGAACTAGAACCTTGTGTTTCAGGCAGTGAAGTGAAATGCTAACAGAAATTAAGGGCTTATATAGTAAGTAGAGGGAGGACTTCACTTTCAGATCAGAAAATCAGTAAGAGGTAGGACTTCGATTTCAGATCAGAATAGCGTGTTTGACAGCAAAACCAACTAGTAGAACAACTTTAGGTGGGATGTTGTATCTGCTCGTTGAGAGACGGGGAAAACCAATATGGGGTTGGGTTCACTACAGAATCATATATCTCAAACACCTGCAGTTTACTAAAGACATGTAGTTATTAGCTGGCCATATTCTCTGAATTTTTCAAACAACATTTCTATTGATGTTCAAGTGTCACCCCTGAGCCCTGACTGCTTAGGGTCTTTTTGAAACACAGGAATTTCAGAAGAACTATACATAATTCCTACATGATTCAGTTCACTTCGCAGAAAAAAAAAAGCGCAGAAATTTTTAAATATTTTCTGCATTCCAAACAGAGCATAAATAAATATAATAAAAGCCATGGCAATAACCAGCCAGTACATATATATTTCAGTGACTTTAAAGGACGAGGCCATACGGCACGGGAAAATAAAGTTATACTTATTTTGGTTTCATCAAGGTGATATGCATGCACAAGTACATGAACGGGACAACCGCATGCAAATCTACCACAACCAACGCCGATCTTTCTTTGCTCCATCATATGTCAGGGAAATCATGGACTCGGGAGAGAGAGGAAGAAGGCGAACAAAACAAGGACAGGGCACCGCATTAACAGCTCGAAACCTTCAAGAGAGGGGAAAACCGACAGCGATCGGGGTTAGCTGAGTGGCTCTAATCCCAGCTTTTGGCTCCATATAACTGGACTGCGGCTTGCACGGGGACAAGGAGAGTTTACCTAATGGTACGTCTAGATGACATTCCCGTGTGTTCATGAATTCTTTCTAATATTTTTTTTTCTGGTTAGCTTAAAGGGCGCCATCTTTCAGTGCTTCCCATCTGTACCACCTAATTTCTTTGACAACGCACAGAGTTCCGTCAGGTTAACTACCCCCGGTGGCCCGGCCCAGACAGAAGATAGGTTAGAAATTAACATCGTACCTGGTACGTACAAAAACGCATTGTATGTTTTGTCCTTGGTATGGTATACCCATACCCACCGATCGGTGTTCTTGGCTGCTGCTACTACCAAACGCATTGTGTAACTGTTTAGTGAAAACCACGGTTGACTCCAATACTAGTATACTAATTGTTTAGTGGAAACCACGGTTGACACCAACACTAGTATACTGCAATTGTTTAGTGAAAACCATGGTTGACTTCAACTAACTCGTATAACCAACTGCACGAAAAAAACAAACTCAAATAAACAGGGACATTTCAAGCATTCAGCATCCTTCATCCATTCAAAAAAATCAAAAGAAGCCATTTTGCCATGCTTTTAGAAAGGGCTTCTATACATTTAGAGAAGCTACTCCTTCAAGGACCAGAGCCGTAACACAAATAAGAAAGAGCACTTCAGACATTCAACATCCTTCATCCATTCCCAAAAAAAAAAGGAGAAGCTGTTTCACCAAATGTTTTTCAAAAAAAGGCTGCTTCTCCTTTCAGATAAGCTTCTTCAGCAATTAGAGCTGATGCTGTTTTAGAGGGCCCGAGCCTTCTAAGAATAGGCCCTAAACCAAAATAGAATCGTCCATGGGTATCACTTTCGTGTCTTACTCCATGCAAGTTAGAACAAACATCTTTTGTGTCTTACTCCATGCAAGTTAGAACAAACATTATCACTCGAGTGTCTTGCTCACTCCATGCACAGCATCACAGCCACTAAGCTTGCTTCGTGAGGACTCACTTTTGCTCACTTCTCTTACGAGGGCGTAACACCCTTCCAGAAGACATCGGTTCAGGAGTGGCTTTCTTACTTCCCCGAGGGCGCTTGATGCCATGTGATGCCCTCTCCACCCTCTCCTTTACTGCAGTGGCACCCGTAAGAAACACAAACTCAGCTTTGTTTGTAAACACAGAATAGATGCACTAGAATAGTAGATAATAAACATAAAAGATAAAACAAATGAATTGTTGTTATTGTATATAATTTGAACTAAAACACTCTTCTTACTAGCCTCAAAGCGCAAATACTTCGAACAATCATGTGAATCAACCAAAGTACATTCTAACTATGGAACTACCATTAAGCTAAGTTACTCTCATGTGAGACATAATCAAAGAAGATAAGAAATACATATTAGCTATCATCTCAACTTTTTTTACCTGCAGTAACGCGAGAAAACTCCGAAGGCAGGCTTAGAGTGTACTCCTCGCGTTTGAGAGGGTCATAAACCTTTAACTGAAACATTATATATCACAATAATTGTTAACCCTTTTCTAATTTAAAAAATATAAGCAGCAAAGTTTATATATTTTAATATTACAATAACCATATATACCTTCAAAACAATCTTTGATGATTCAGTTTTCTTCTCCAGAAACTTCCAACCAAGAGAAAGAAAATACTCTTCCAACTAGGAACAAATTTTGAACGCGATAAGAAATGTATTTTTCAAATATATGTAATAAAGTTAGATATATTTTCAGTTTGTCACCTCTAGCATATTCTGAGAGTGTATCCCGTTAATTGAAAGAATCACATCGCCACGCCTAATCCCAACGATTTCTGCTATGGAATTGATCGGTACCTAAAAGAGTTAAATAAGTTACAATAGCAAAAAAACATATAAAATATAAATTATATACAAATAATGTGAACCTAAATAGTCTAAAACGAGTTACATGCAGTTGACAAGATTCATTACCTCATCGACAAGATAACCACTATCAATGTTGTGTTGATATAAGATTTCTTCCTTCCTTGACATATCCAAAAACTGCACTGCTCTTAAAGATAAATCATGTACAGGACGAGCCATATACCTAAAACAATTTCAATTTAACCAGTCAAATATAGAATTAAACTACATATCTAGCATTTTCACCACAGGTGAGCGATTAGTTCACCTACACCCTCACACACAACACCTTTGCCTGAAGGTAGAAGAAGATGAGGTGAGCAAGACCACACACAGCACACACACAAGTCTGCTGGAAGTGCAGCAACTGATATCTTTTTCATCATTACTAAACAACCTGATATTTATACAACTCTAGTCTAATATTACTACTGCTAGTATAGCCAATACTAGCTACAACTAAGCCACTATTGGGCCGAGATCAGCCACCACTTATTGTCATGCTGTTACAGAAGATAGAGAACATAAGAGAAAGTTGACCTATTGCCAACATTCTGCCGCAGCAAAGGCGGAGGGTGCTGCAGGCTAAGGGTTGACTTGTTTGACAACTCCCTGCTACTGCCAGAGTAAGTGGAGTGTGCTGCAAAAGGTGGGTTGTGCAGCAGGCCTTCTTCCTGCTGCTGCAGCACGGGTGGAGGTAGAAGATGGAGTAAGCAAGACCACACACACAAGTCTGCTGAAAGTGCAGCAACTGAACTGTTTTTCATCATTACTAAACAAGCTGATATTTATACAACTCTAGTCTACTATTACTACTGCTAGTATAGCAAATACTGGCTACAGCTAGCCACTATCAGGCCGAGATAAGCCACCACATAGGGCTACTTTGGAAGCAGGCAAGCTCCCCTGGGCCAATCACCTGTGCCCTTTGGAAGCCCACGAAACGCAGAATTGCAGCCCCAATCCCTTCGTTTTCCCCAAGGCAGGAAGCCACGAGTCATCAGGCCGGGAGCGCTTCCCTGCGCGTTGTCTCACGAGTCACTTCTCCCTGAGTCCGCCTCAGTTGAGACTGCCCTTTCCGCTGTCGTTATCGTTCACCATGGATCGTCCCCTTTGTCGTCGCCTCAGCTGGGTCTCCTCTACCAGCAACTCCGCCTCTGCATGGTGAGTCCGAAACCTCCTCCATCCGCATCTCCGTTAGGGTCTCTTCTCTTTGTTTCTTTCAGTGGTCCATGTAGATCCAGGTTTGGGCAGCAGCTAGTTGTTTGTTTGTTGAGCTGGTGCATTTTGGTGGCTGCATGTCGAGCGAATTAGGGTGGCGCATTTTGGCGATGGCCTCAGCAGTGAGCCGGTGAAGCTGGTGCCTTGTAGAGCAGACTGCTACCGCCGGTGCTAACTGAACTCATTCATTATCATTGCTGCTATTATTGCTATTGTGTTTCAGTAGATGGAAACATGTTTATTTCGTATATACAATACACTAGTCTAATGTGTTTCCCTGGAGTTACTCGCAGAGCTTTTGGTGGAGGCAATTGCATGATTTGAGGAGCCCTTGAACTATATAATCTCTCTACTTGGGTACTGAATATGCAGCAGTGCCTATGTCATATGTGACAAGCTTCTGTAAAGAGTTTTAAAGCTTCTGAAAATATTTTTTAGATGCATATAGTTTAGCTTGTTTGGATATTATTATATGGTTCCTCAATCAAACTTTTAGATGAATTGGACCCTTAGTTCAAATAATTTATCCTAATAATACTAAAAAAACCAGGATGTTATCGTCATATTAGAGCTAATGACTTCACCCGGCGCGCTAATGCCTTCATCCGGAGTGCTAGACTCCACTGCACGCATGCTAATCATCCATGGGAAAAGTGTTTCCAAACAACCGCAGGGAATTAACCCTGCATGTGTAATCTCCCCACTGGGTGGAAAGGGGATTAGCATGTCCAGGAAAATCCCTCCCCCTCCCTTATCTTCCCTGGGTTAATTACCCTGAGTTGCCAAACTAGCCCTTATTGTCATGCTGTTACAGAGGATAGAGAACATAAGAGAAAGTTGACCTATTGCCAACATTCTGCCACAGCAAAGGTGGAGGGTGCTGCAGGCTAAGGGTTGACTTGTTTGCCAACTCCCTACTACTGCCAGAGTAAGTGTAGTGTGCTGCAAAAAGTGGGCTGTGCAGCAGGCTTCTTCCTGCTGCTGCAGCATGGGTGGGGTCTACAGCTGCACGAAGTGAAGTGTGCAGCAGATTATCTCACAATTGAAATGAAAACAACATGAGTTCATTTACTTGTTACAAATATATTTTATTTATCAAATAAATTGTTTTTTTAATCTAAAATTGCACATGCTTTTTAAAGTAATAAAAGAGTAAAATGTCTTATTGTCTTATACCTGAAGTTGCTTTCCATTTCAATCAATTTCTTGATAATAAAGCTTGAAAGCACAGCAGTTTTTGGGCTGGCACAATCAAAGGTCACTCCAGCAATATCTCCATCTCGATCCATTACCAATCCACCTGAGATACGCTGCATCGAATATATACAAATGATGTAACAGAGAAATCAAAAAACGATGCAAGATTTGAACACAACTAATTTGATCCATACCTCGGGAAGCTCACAGCTAAGATACAAATAATGGTTACGCCCAAAATATGGTTCATTGTACCATAAGACCTTCCCTGACGTAGTCATCAATGACGAATCTTCTTTTCTTGTCAATACAAACACATCGTCCCCATAATCAGCACTTGACACAAAGGGAGGGCACCGCACTGGCATATCTACTGAGATCTCTAGGATAGCCATGCCATAGTAGTGATCAAAGAACAAAATATCTCCATCCTTGATGACCTTATTTGGTAAACGGACAAGTAGCTGAAAAAACAAGTTGCATTAGATAGATAAATTGTATCAATAGATTGAGATTAAAGGGGACAGTAGCTGAAAAAACAAGTTGCATTAGATAGATAAATTGTATCAATAGATCTCGGAGAAATTTCAATATCTGGGACTCAATTCGTGCGCCTCTCAAGATTTGGGACTCAATTCGCAGGCCTTTCAAGAAAAAGGATCGAACACACGAATTGCTTCAAGATTTAGGATTCCAGGCCTTTTTCGTTATTTCTCCTTTTTCGGAAATGTTTTCACCTCTCCTTTTTTTTCTAAAAGACCAAAGTACCCTTGCCTATACACATATTGCTCTCGTTCTTTCTCTCCTGTACGAGAAACTCTTCGCTCCGTCTTCGTTGCGACCGACGAACGCGGGACGGACGGCGACGCCGCCCGGTCCACCGTCGGTGCTCCACCACCGGAGCGCGCCCCTCAGCCACCCTCCCCATCCCCACCCCTCCCCGAGCTTCCTCTCCCGAGGACCCCATCCTCCGCCCGCAAGATCCAGCACGTGCTAGGGTTTCGGCTGGACCATGATCCCCTTTGAGATCCCTCAAGGGTAAGGCCTAATCCTCAATTCCCTCTTCTATTTGTGTGTATTTCATAGCTTGTAGACTTTGGGGGCACAAGCTTATCATGTGTCTCTTTTATTTGTTTTGTTGGTACACGGTAGAATCAATGCGGAAGCTGCTTTTAGGCTGTGTGTTCACTTTTCTGAGTTTACAGCAAAGCTTGATGATGGCTCTTTTGTTGATGTGCCGCAAAATTATGATGAATGGACTGTGGACTGTCAATGTTATACTTTAGACATGCTAGAAAAGGATTTGGCAGCTAGGATAAAATGGGGCAGCGACCAGGAGCTGGTAGTATCTGAATTTGTCATGAGTGGAGTTGGAGAAAGGAAGCTACTGAATGATACAGATCTGTCACTTGTTTTCGCTGAAAGAAAGAGTGAAAGGAAGATGCTTTTGGTTGTCAGTGTTGTCAACAAACCCACAGAAATCGACTGGGACAGTCTGCAGATTTTTTATAACAGGGACAGTCTGCAGATAACTCCTCTAAATTTTGATCAGATTGGTGCACCTATGCCTGTGATTGATGAGGATACAATTTATGAGTTTCTTGGCCTTAGAGCAGAGGATGAGAGAGTTGAGCAAGCTAGGGCAGCTGCTGCTGAAAAGGGTAAGCAAATTGCTGAACCAATTGATGAGTTGGTGGTTGATGATCATGTGCCTGGTGAGAACTCAGTGCTTTATGACAGAGAACATCCTCCTATGGACGAGGGAACCATATATGCTAGTATGCCTGAATTTAGGGCTGCATTGAAGCATCATGCTATTGTTTCCAAGTTTGAACTTGGAATTGAGAAACCTTGTAAAAGTGTGTTCAAAGGATACTGCAAAGCTGATGGTTGTCCATGGTCTATTATAGCAAGGTTGATGCATGATAAAAAGCAAGTCAGGGTACTAACGTTGTTCTAACTTGTCTTCATATGCAACATACTTACTTAATGTATTGTTTATTCATAATACTCCACATGTTTACTTATATGTCTATTTCAATTTTTCAGATTACATTGAACAAAGAAGATCATTTTTGTCCATCTACTGGTAGAGTGAAAACGAAGATGGCATCATACAAATGGGTAGCAGAGAAGGCAGCCCCTTTTCTAAAGAAGAATCCTAGCATGGGATCAAAGGAACTGCAAAAGGAGTTAGAGGAAAAATATGATGTGACACTTGGGTACTCAACTGTGCATCTTGGTCATGAGGTGGCATGTAAAAAACTTTTTGGTACATGGGAAGAAAGTTTTGGATATCTGTTCAACTTCAAGGCAGAGATTGAGCTCAGAATGCCAGGAAGTGTTGTAGAGATAGATGTAATTAATCAGGAAGATGGTGTATATTTTCACAGATTCTTTTGCTGCTTGAAACCTAGCATTGATGGATTCCTAAATGGTTGTAGGCCATTTTTGAGTATAGACTCCACAGCTCTCAATGGTAGATGGAATGGCCACCTACCTTCAGCTACAGCACTAGATGGTTGCAACTGGATGTTTCCAGTTGCATTTGGATTTTTCTCAGGTGAGACTACTGATAACTGGACTTGGTTTATGCAGCAACTGCATAAGGCAATTGGGAATCCACCACACCTAGCTATAATTTCAGATGCTTGCAAGGGCCTAGAGAATGCCATAAAGACAGTCTACCCTTGGGCTGAACATAGAGAATGTTTTGTCCATCTGATGAAGAATTTTAGCAAGCGTTTTCAAGGGCCTGCTTTTGGGAGAATGTATCCTGCAGCTAGAACTTTCCAACCAGATTACCATGAGTATCTCATGAACAAGATGTATGCAACCAACAAACAAGTGGAGCCATGGTTGAAAACCAATCACAAGTTAAAGTGGATGAGGAGCAAATTCTCTGAACATATAAAGTGTGATGCTATTACAAGCAATGTGGCTGAGGTTTGGAACAACTGGGTAAAGGATATTAAGGACCTTCCTCCTGCTAGCCTTGCTGACTCCCTTAGGTCCAAGTTTATGGAACTATATGCAAGGAGGAGAAGAATAGGTGAGAAATTCGAAGGCCATATAATGCTTCCAGTCGTGGTTCGCCAACTATATGCGCTTAGTAGGGAGTTGGGTCACCTGAAAGTCAAAGCAGGTGGAAGGGAAGAAGCTAAGGTGACAGAGGTTACTCAGTCACATAAGATCATAAGACATGTGGTCAATATTAGAAACCACATATGCACCTGCAGGGAGTGGCAAGTCTCAGGAAAACCATGCCCACATGCTATGGCACTCATCACCACATGTAGAAATCCTAAGATGGAAGAGTACTTGGATCCTTACTTTTCAGTTTACCATTTTAGGCTAGCCTATGGGGTGTGATTAGACCACTACCTGATATGTCCCAATGGGCACGTGTGAATCTTGGATTCAAAGTGTTACCACCTCTCGAAAAGAGGGACGCTGGTAGACAAAGAAAACTCAGAATTCCTAGCTGCCTTGAAAATAAGGGCAATAAACCTAGGGGCAAAGGAAAGTGGCAAGTGACATGCTCAGAGTGCGGGGGTCTTGGTCATAGGCCGTCATCTCCAAAGTGCCCGAAGAATGGAACAAAGAAAAGGTAAAATTGTCACTTGTTTTGCTTGATTAAAATATTTCAGTTTATTAACAACTTCTCAATTCTAGGAAAAGCCGAGCTAAAAAGGGGAAGGCTGGGGAGGCCTCCAGGCTCTAGCAAAAGGCGAGAAAGATGCTTGAGCAAGTAAGTCCAGGGAACAACAGTCCTATGACAGCAAGGTAAAGAAAATAACATGATCTGTACACTTCTCCTCTATATGACAACATTAACCATTTCCTTTATTTTCAGTCAATTCTCATCAGCCATAGTAGAGCTAGAAGGCACCCGATCAAATCAACATTTCTCCTGGTCCCGTGACAAGAAGGTACCTCTATGAACTGTACAAAAGACTTGAGCTGTACATTTTCAGTTTTCATGAACACCCAACCAGCTAGACATTTCCTTCTATTTTTAGGCAATCACTTTTAGCAATGGTGGAGGTAGGAAGGTCAAACCAAATCACTACAAGTTGCCACTCCGGAGAAGAGGCACTGAATATTGTTGCCACTCCCACTAAATCTCCAGCAAGGCGTCGGTTAGGACTGAAGAAAAAGCTCACTCCAAGGAAGGGGACAAACGGTGCTGCCTCAACAATCGAAGAACAATTATATGGTCTCTTTTGTGTTCTAAGTTCTTAGCAAAACTTTATTCACCTGAAGGTTCTTTTGGCCCTGTTGACTGTATGGTTCTATGGTTGTAAGTTTCCAGGAAACAATGGTTGTTTTGTGTTGCCCAGGAAAACTTGTACGCACCAGGATGCTTCTTTTGGCCTTGTATGGTTTTTAGTTCCCAGGGAACCTGTGTGCCTTAGTATGGTCAGATTTGCTTATAATGACTCCTTTATTTTTATGAATATATAAGCATCTGTGCATCTCGTTCATATTGTGTGTGTGCTGGCTTTGCTTTGTGCTACACCCTTTTTTTCTATCGAGGGTTCAGTTTACATCCCAGGAAACAAAATCACCTCTTTCTCTACATTTTTTTTAATATTGTAGCGTTAAGGAGTTAAGGAGCCAAGCGTACAGTGCCCAGGTATGTTCTATTGGGCCTAGGGGCAGTTTGGTCCTTTTAGGTGGCCAAGAGAGGTCAAAAGATTAAACAAAATGAGAAAACATGAGAAAAGGCCTGGAATCCTAAATCTTGAAGCAATTCGCGTGTTCGATCCCTTTTCTTGAAAGGCCTACGAATTGAGTCCCAAATCTTGAGAGGCGCACGAATTGAGTCCCAAATATTGAAATTTCTCGTCGAGATTAAAGGTAAGACAATAACCTATCCATGAGTACCATGTTTGCAGATCTAATAACAGCAAAGTAGATAGATTAACTAAAAGCGCATATTAGTGAGTTTTTTTATACCTTGTGATCGAGTTTTCCTTTATAATCACATACAGTTTCTGAACTTGTAAGTATCCTGGCACGCTTATCCGACTCAGACGGACCAATGATGATTCCATTGAAGGTCCATTCTGGCAACCCATCTGGATACACAAGCAAGAATGTCAAGATTAGCTCTGAGGAAATGATTAGGCTAATTTAACTGGAAGGTCAGGGCAATTTTACCTCTCTTAGTGGAGGAAATGCTCACAATTGATCTTGCTAACCCAAAAATCGCCTGCCTGTGTCTTGAGGATGAGGAGTAGAAGTCACCAGCAGAACTAGAAGTGTCCCCAAAGTCGTCCTCTATCTCCCTCAAGAGAGGAGGATTGGTTACATGGTCTAAACAAAGAACAACAAAACTTAACAGTTAGCAGAAGGAAATTTACTGAAGATGTAAGAATGAAGAAGTTAGCAGAATAAAATTCTTCACTGAAGATGTAAGAATGAAGAAAACAACCATTGGCAGTCAGCTTGTACACCCTATCACAGGCCTTGTTCCACTCTGAGATCTCTTTAATGCTTCCACCCTCGGGGAACTTGGGGCATCTACGAGGGAGAGGACGGTTGAGCGGGATAAGGGGGACGGCATCATCTGATGAGATGATCCACTCCTCGTCCTCCGCCTCTTCTGCATTCCTCCCGCTCATCGGCTCGCCAGTCACGGGCCGGGTCTCCACTAGTCTCCCGCCAGCGTCCCAAAACCATGTTGCCTTGCCCCCCTTCGTCGTCTCTACCGCCGCAGCCGAAGAAGGCTCCTCGGCACGTCTCCTTCTCCTCGTGCTCATCGGCGATCTAGGGTTTGGAAATGATTGGGTTTCGGGAAGGAACGAAGTTTGAGGGCGCCGTCGATCTCACGGCACTAGGGCGTGGCCGTGGTGTGGGGCGAGGAGTAGGTGTTGTAGTCGCCCCAAATCCCAAGTCCCGTCACTGGTGGGTCGAATTTGGCCTGGCCTGCCTCTTGAGGCGAGGGCGTTTGGTTGCAGCTTGCCTGCTGGACCAGGCCCAACAGGCTAAGTCCATTTTACCTTGTTTGGTAAATAAATATAATAATATGTATAGAATCTACTATATCTATCTAATAATAATCCTATTGAAAATCAATAAAATACGCCAGGTGGCTTCCCTAAAAAAGACAAAATTTTTTGCTGCGTGTTTTCGCCAGGTGTCTATTCGGATTATATTTTTTTATCTTATTTTTGTAGAATATTTGTCTACCTTTCTTTGGCATCTCTTGCATAGACTTAGGATTACTCTAGGTGAATACCCGCGCGAATTTCCATGGATAACTACTATATAGGAATAGTTATAATATATATGGAGAAATCGAATGCAATAGTTACATACTCTTTTTTGGATGGAGTTAGTAACAATCGTTTTATACAAATTTATGACAATTTTGTCTAAAAGTAAGGCAGGTTATTTATAAAAATAGTTATGAAACTCGACAATACTTAGGCTATGATTAATGGAGTTATGTACATGTGTCAGACTAATTGTGTACCTATGAGTAGAAATATGATAGGTAGCAGGGTTGACATGGAGCCTACTCGTATATAAAAGTAAAAATACCTCTGTATATTATAACATATATGTTGTTAAATTATAAACACATACGTGAGGGACTAAGTCATCTAATATAAAAAGAGGATATTTGTAACCGATGTCTAATGACACTAGCGATAATAAGCCCATTATGTTAAATGTTCAAAACATGGTCTTAGAAATAGGAGATGTGCAAAAATATTGTTTTGAAAAATAAGATATGGGGTATTAGTTTTAAATCTCTAAAAGTTTTTTAAGAGCACGCCGTTAAGCGCGCTTTTCATTAAAGCTCTAAAAGTACCATGATTTTGTTGATATCATGCTTTCATCAAAAGTACAACCAATCAATGCATCTAAATGCCTCAACAACTTTCACTTCAAAACCGAAATATATTGCAAAACCGTTTGTATTTTTTTAGTCCAAAACCGTATGTGGTTTTAAAACTCTGAAAACACTGGAGTCCGGCCTATCCGAGCAACACGCAAAGGAACGAACGACTCCGGACCGAACCGCCAGGGAGCTCCGGACTAAAAACCGAGTCCGGTTCGTTCACGAGGGTATTGAAACACGGGAGCAGATCAGAAAAGAATCGGCGGCGATCAGAAAAGAATCGGCGGCGTAGGGCTGCACACGCACGGACTGTGGAGGGAGGAAGGACTGGCCAGGCCCCTTGTTGTCTTCGGTTCATAAATACTACAGCCTGTTGGTTACCTGATCTAACAACGATTAACGAACCCCAGATCAGACTAGAGGGTTCGATCGGCACGCGGCCGGAGCACACAATTGCACACGAGCCGTCTTAATTCGGAGGAGAGGGTGAGCGCGGTGATGCCGGTGTCGGAGGAGAGGGTGACCGCGGAGATGCCGCCGTCGTCGGAGAGGAGGGTGACTGTGGAGGACGAGGATCCGCAGAAACTCATCGCCAGCTGCCGCAAGAAGAACATCAGGACGAACCGCATAGTCGTCGGCGTCATACTCTCGATTATTATCGTGTCCTTGCTGTGCAGCTTCCTCATCCCCGGCCTGCCCAAGTACTACAAAAATACCCTGTGGCAGGTCGTGGCCATGCTGTTCATCGGGACAACAATCATCATCGTGACACACCTGGAAGAATACGGTTTGTCCTGCACACAGACTGAGGAGCCAAAGCCTCTGACCGGTTTCGAGTTATGCTAAATTAAACCTAAGCTGAGCGCGTGTTGTTTGTATAAATGTTACTAGTAGAGCTAAATTGTAATGGCGACGCCCGCACTTTTGCGATGAGATGAATCCCATCTCTCTCTTTTTTACCCTTTTGGGCCAACAAGCTGCTGTCTCTTCTCACGCTGATGCTAGAAAAGAAATAAAGCATTCAGAGAAATCGATGGACATATATAGTGTATGTTTTGTTTTACACAACAGCTGTGGCTACTGAGATATCGATCGATTTCTTGCATGATATATTTGGACAACATTTACTTAAGGAAGTTGGAACATATTTTTTTTTTTGAGCGGGCCAATGTCCTTGGTTCTCGGTCTTACTTAGAACAAAACTGTATCAGATTTAAAAGGAAATTTTTCTAGGTTTGCCCTCGAGTGCAAAGGAAGAAAGGGAGTATGCGGTCTGATCGTTCGCTCATATCGTCACCGCGAACAACCGTGAAAATGGAATTTGGGGAAGAAGAGGGCTTGACTACAAGACTTACCTGTGGAGGACAGACAAAGTAAGGATAAAGGTGTACTGGCTTCATATTAAAATATATGCTAGCTTTTGAAAAATATTTCATATTAAAAAAGGAAAATGTTTCAAGATTTATAAGAAAATTAGGTGTGCCAACATAAAGGAAAAGAGGTTTCCTTTTTGCTCATTTGCAAAGTTTCAGCAAATATGTTATGGTTCCACTAATTTGAAAACATTCCATGGCGTTCCAAGGAAAAGAACAACCGCAAATTGTAGGAAGAATAAAAAAATTACAAAAAAGAGAAATAAATACGGTTTCTAGACTTGGGTCCGAGCCGGAGGCCTATTTCCAATTGATCCAAAAAACAAAAATCCGAGCCGGCCATCATGCACCCGCGCACGCCTCGTCAGTTCATCAATCAACGTGCGGCGTGGAGCACACAAGTCACTAAAGTTCGAAGACGCCGTTGTCCTCGACGCATCCATTTTTTATGATATCAAATTACGTTTGTATCATTTATGTTTATAATATGATAAAATCTTAAAACGTGATCCTGTTTGATTCATTTGGACAATATTTTCTTATAGTATACTTTTAAAGAAGCTGAAAACTTTTTTATTGAACGGAACAATGCCCTTGGTTTACGGCCTTACCGAACACAATCGGTCCATGTTTAAGACAAAAATATTTTAGATTCGTGATATTCTTAATCTAGGTTTAAAAGAAAATTGTTAATAGGTTGGAGACTTAGAGTAAAACTGTAAAAGTGTTCTAACTTCACAAGAAAAACATTCCGACTTTAAGAAAATTATTTCACATTCAAGAGAAAAAATGATTCAAGATTAATTAAAAGTTATACCTCAATAAAATATAATACGTGTCATTTTTTCATTTATAATTTGCAACAAATATTATCCTGGTTGCACTGACTTAAAACCAATGTTCTCCGGGGCATCGACAATTTCCGTTAATAAAAAGAACAAACAAATACGAGATCTCCAAAAACGAACGCGCCTCTGCCTTGCTTGCTGGGCCAACCGTCCGCTGCGCCCGCGCGAGTGCGCGACTCCGCGTCGAACGTGCCGAGGCTGGACCAACCACCGTACACAACGTCCAACAGGTCCAACTCGGATAAGGGTAGCCGAATACGTACCAATACGTTGCAAGTTAAAATCCGAGCGAATACGTACCATTTTGGCTACATATGTACAAATAATAAAAAGAGGAAGAAAGAAATTTATATAAAAAAAAAACTTTTGTCGGGCCTGGTGCCGAATTGCCGAGTCCGACCAGAGGACCCCGTGCTCCTCGTTGCCGTTGGTTCGTAAATACCCATCCAGTTATCTGATCTAACAAACCCCAAATCCTAGATCAGATCATAAGGCTTCGATCGGCACACGGCCGGGAGCACACAAGCCGTTTTCGGAGGAAAGGGTGACCGTGGAGATGCCGTGGTCGGAGGAGAGGGTGACCGTGGAGGTGACGTCGCCATCAGCAAGAAGATTAGGAGAGACCTCGCAAGGAGAGACCTCGCAACTGGCGTAGGCCTCATACTCTTGCATATTATCGTGTGCTTGGTTTTCAGCTTCCTCGTCCCCGGCGTGTCCCGCCATGCCCGGGATACCCTGTGGCAGTTCGCGGCCATGGAGTTCGTCGTGACGGCAATCTTCATCGGGATGAACTTGGAAAAATTCGGCTTGTCCCGCACACGGACTGATGAGGAGCCAAAGCCTTTGACCGGTGCTGATTTATGCTAAACTTATTTGGGCGCGTGTATGTATCTTAATTAGATTTGTTGGTTATATACCAGCTGCTATAACTTATCTGGGCCCAGCTTGGGTTGGCTTGGTGGTTTTGGGCTGCAGAGGCACTCAGGCTTGTGAATGGGCAGCTGGGCCTGGCAGCATTTGGAACAGTAGGTATACGTATACATGCAGGAGAGGTGGTGGTAAACCACAACCATTCGCCTCTCTTCTCGAAGCTTCTCTCTCCAACTAGCGAGACCGCCATTCTTCCTCGCCTACGATGGCCTGCTTGGCCTCGAAGGGGAGGGGAATGAGTGGATCTTTGCCCGGGCTGTGTAGATTAAATCCCTCTATTTGTAGGGTTTGGTGTCCCGGCGACGTTTGCAAGGTGGAGGCAGCGTGGCCATAGTGGAATGTTTGGTTTGCAGCTCAGTCACACCGTTTGTCGAGTGCTTCGACTTATAGAGCAGGTCCAGTGAGATAAAAAGAGAACCAAGACACTGAAGCGATCGGACATTAGTTGTGAGATTTAGAAATTGAACCGAATAGAAGGTTTGAACCATTTAGAGCATATATGCCCCATTAAAATATTTATGAATAATAATAGTACTAGTCACGCCATAAAACGGGCGATGCGGGAGATAGATTGAGTTGTGTGCCTAGGAGAAATATGGATGGTAGAATAGTCTTTTCACATCTAGAAGCTATAAAAGGCTACGTTGGGTTAGCTTCTCAAATTATACAACCTGTAAGGGTATAGATTGTATAAGCTGGTAAGAATCGAGTTATTTGAATCTCATAGGTGATTCTCAAAGCTAGCGAACAATTTGGAAGACTTGGGCACCGCTTAAATGTCGCTTCTTCGTTTGTTTGGTGGCTCACAAGCGATGTTGGACGCCATGGACTCCCTTATCCTGAGCACTTCCCTTTGTGTGATCAGGATGTAGAAACTGTTGATCGCCTTTTAGTTCAATGTATCTTTACAAGAGAATTTTGGTTCTGCTTCATTTCTCGGATTGGACTCTAAGCCTTTTATCCGCAGTCCACATAAACATCCTTTTAACTCATGGTGGGAGAGAGAGTGAGCAATGTT
The DNA here is from genome assembly GCA_018135685.1 of Themeda triandra. Classification (NCBI taxonomy): domain Eukaryota; kingdom Viridiplantae; phylum Streptophyta; class Magnoliopsida; order Poales; family Poaceae; genus Themeda; species Themeda triandra. The sequence goes on along the minus strand of JAENPR010000149.1, from coordinate 892,185 downwards.
GTTAGTGACATGGTAAGGAAAGGAATCAACTCTCTCATAATTGTGAGAGCTTGGCCCTTATGGACACACCGTAATAGATGTGTTTTTTATGGTGCAGCTGCAAGTATTGCAGGCGCTCTTGCTGGTATGGAAGATGACACAAGGTCATGGTATTTGGCGGGGCCTCAAAGATTATCCCTTTTGGATGCCCTCGCTTTGGATGGTTAGCACCCTATTTATTTTGGTCGTGTTGTATCTCTCGCAGACAAGTTAGTCTCCTATCAACAATACTCCCTCCGTCCCTAAAATCATGTAATCCTAGCGTTTAAAAATTGTCTCATAAAACATGAAATTCTAGAGTTTTATCGGCTTTTTTGACAACATGCAAAGATGTCATTTTGTAACCTCGAACATGCAGTCCGTACGAAAACAAGTACTCCCTCCGTCCCTAAAAACATGTAATTGTAGGTTGGAGCACGAAAACCAATGCAGTTGGCAAATTACAAAAATGCCCTCGTCCTAATCCTTTTTGAGTGCGAAGACAACATGAATATTGAACCCGTGCAGTGCGGAATGTTCTGGATCATGGAACAAGTGGACAGGAGCCCTCCACGTCATTGCAAGAGGCTTGCTGCTACTCCTCCGTCCCTAAAATCATGTAATCCTAGCGTTTAAAAATTGTCTCATAAAACATGAAATTCTAGAGTTTTATCGGCCTTTTTGACAACATGCAAAGATGTCATTTTGTAACCTGAACATGCAGTCCGTACGAAAACAAGTAGCAGCAAGCCTCTTGCAATGACGTGGAGGGCTCCTGTCCACTTGCTCCATGATCCAGAACATTCCGCACTGCACAGGTTCAATATTCATCTGTTGTCTTCGCACTCAAAAAGGATTAGGACGAGGGCATTTTTGTAATTTGCCAACTGCATTGGTTTTCGTGCTCCAACCTACAATTACATGTTTTTTAGGGACGGAGGGAGTAGCTACGACCACTGAATAGTGTGTTGTGTGTGTATTGTGTTGTATGAGTTCTTATCTATTTTTTCATCATCTTTTTAATATAATGAAACACAAATTTTCATGCATTTTCTAGAAAAAAGAAAGAAAGTATCCAAACATGCCCTCAATTCTTATCGGTAGAATAGCTGTTTTGGCCCCTAAACTATTACTCGAAACTCATTTTCATCCATAAACTTTCAAAACAACCATTCTACTCAAATTCTATTGCGGGGTTTAATTGCATCCCAAAACTATGAAGATGATCGTTTCAACCCTCAAACTTTATATTTTGGGCTCAACTAAATTTCATCCATAAACTTTCAGATTATATTTTGTCTTTAAACTTTTATTTTCAACTAAAACAATTTGTGTACAAAATAAAACCTTTTGTTTGTCGGCTAAAAATAATTCATATTTATGAACATTTAGAGCTATATTTATATTCATGTTAGAATATGAATGTAAATGTTGAAAGTGTGCTATCTGATTCAGTAGCTAGGACGACGCTAGGGAGTAGGGACAATAGCACCTAAGGATGATTGCCCATCTCAAATCACAGGTGGTGTTGAACAAATGAAGAAGTTGAGCCAAAATGCATTTTGATAATTCATGGATAAAATTGTGCCAAAAATAGTAAGTTTTCTTTTTTATACATAAAGTTGAGTTGAAAATAAAAAGTTAAAGAAAGAAAAAATACACTTTGATAGTTTCTAGATGAAACTGAGCTCAAAATATAAAGTTCGAGGACTGAAATGATTATCTTTATAGTTGTGGGATGAATTTAACCTAAAATAGAGCTTGAGGACTAAATGGTCATTTTAAAAGCTCAAATACAAAACTGAGTGTTGAACAATAGTTTAGGGAGAAACGGTTATTCTGCCCTCCTGAGCCATCGTGATTCGTGTTCGTGAGGAATCAACTCATTCCGTGGTGAAAAAAGTGCCAGACCGACTGATTCTGCTTCACCTGATGCCGCACGATTTCATTGGACAAACCAAACAGCCTGCTAATGTTTGCATGGCATCCGGCAGGATGCTGACCTCTGTAATGGCATGAACCAAATTCCCTTTTCCTTTTTGTGCCAACAAGCTGTCCCTTCTCGTGCTAGAAAAGAAACAAACACCCTGTTCGTTTGCTCTTATCAGCGCTTCTAGCCAGCGATTCAACGGTGTTTTTCTCTCACAACAAATCAGCAACAATGAGAATCAAGTGAAAGCGACCAAACGAACAGGACGAAAGCGTTAAGAGAATTCGATGCGCATGCTGTGTCTTTTATTTACAAGAATAATTGAAGAGCCGTTGTGGCTACGGAGACACTTCTCCTATTGTGACGTTACACTATGCAGACGGCAGAGCATCCAGCCCTGACTTGCTAAGCTATTTGGATGCAGTCGTTTAAGACATGCACGCCATTCTCGCTCATCTGCTGTACTTCCGAAGGCGATAAGATCCGGATGCATCTCACACAGTTGATGAACTCCCTACCACAAGGTAGAAAGAAGCACAGTAAGGTTAATCTGAGTTGGGAGTAATTCAGGAACCAATGGCAATGCATACATTATTATTGTAACTTCGAGAACGAACAAAAGACCAAGTGATGCTAATAGAGTACTTACTCCCATGGATCGTCTCCAACGAGAAGAACATCGTTCTCGTAGTCGACATAAACAAGCTTCCAGTCTGAACTGCCAGGATGTTCCAGTTTCCCCTGGATTCCAAACATGCATGCAATGGCTGACCTCAACTCATGGTAATCTCTGAACCGTGTGACGTCAATAGATCTTCCTACTGATCCTAACTTTTGAACCTGTCATCATGGAAAGCAAGATAGCATAAGCTAAAATAAAGACTAAGAGCAAAAAAAGAACATTTCATTTTGAGAATCATTCATTTTAGTGTACCTTTGTATATGTCCGGACCGGTGGTTTCATTGGCTTCACGCTTCGATCCATGCTGTACTCGGCCGCTGCATCCATACTGCACGACGGTGTTCCCATGGAACTGTTATGAATCTCTTGTAGAGGCAAGGCTTGGCATTCTTTCATGTTTGACAGTTTTGAGAACGCCCCTGTATCAAAGCTCCCCGTTGCCAGTGGTTGAGAGCATGAGCTGTTTATATGGATAGCTTCCATGTGCAGGCCACTTAAGGATGCACCCTGACTCTCCTCTGAGAAACTCATCTGCACATAGGAGTTGGATGTGCTCGGCAAGTTGCTGCCGTCGTGTTGGGCATCCAAATGTTGCATCTCAGGCGACATAAATGTCAGTGTATTTATATCTGGACTGCTGATGAACTCTTGAATGGAATTAGGAAAGCACTCAGAAAGGCAAGAGGTTTGAAACGCCTCCATGCCATCCGGATTCATTGTAGAAGGTATACCATCAGACGGATAAAAAATGTTATCCGATGCGGTAACTGATTGAATGCCATTGGAGTCTTGGTAGTAGGAAGGTGGAATCATCCAATCCAGGCCCTCAAAGAACTGTGAGACGCACCCTTGGTTTGGGAATGAGCTGACGGATTTCCCTCCATCAGGTGACTTTGATGATTCTAACTTTGGTGGTGAAAGTAGTTCATGCTGTTCAACCTGCTGAACTTGGAGCTCTCCCCCAAAATCACCTTGTGTAAGTGCACCAGATGAATCTTCATTATTCCCACAGGTAGCTTGCTTGGCTCCACAGTCAGCCGATGTTGGATCCGAACCATGCCTCTGCTTGTCACAAATCTGAGAAGGTACTGAAGAAAGCTCAGATTTATCTGAAATGGTTTTGTGAGACGAGCTCTTCTTGCTCCTTCGAGTTTTTGTTCTAGGTTCACCCTTGCTGTTTTGATCCGAAATGCTTTGACTTGAGTATGAATCTGTGCTTCTTGGTCCTCTTGGTTTAACACTCATCTCCTGTGCAGAAATTGAATCAATACCTGGCTGAACATCACAGCTTACTTGATCACCTTTCTGAATACCAAGAGCATTCAACTGCTGCTGAGCTTCATTCGAAGGCATGCTTTCTTGCTTCATTGAACCAGTGGAAGCACCAAATGTCGATGGAGGGAAATAGCTGTGCTTAGCATTTTGAATAATGCTGGAAAATGATGATTGTTGACAGGCAATTGGACTCCCAAGGTTCTGGCCAGATTGATTGAGAAGCAGCAAAGCTAAGTCTGAGCTGGTCCCTGGCATTTGCTGCAAGTAACCAAAGGGACTTCCTTGTGCCCTTGGAATTGATGACATATTTACAGATCCAATTTGTAGGCCAGGAACTGCAATTGGAAAAAGAACTTGTTTCAGCTTACTGCTTGATCGTTGATCCTAAAGAAATTTACACAATGGTAGAGAAGTACCTCCATAACTAGGAAGACATTGTCGCTTGGAATTCAATGGAGAAGAGAAAACCATGTTCTCTGGAGTTTCAATATCCCATAGACTAATTCTTTCAGGTCTTTCTCCATACCCATGTTCATCCCATTCTACCTGCAAGTTGCGCCATTTTGAGTTTGGCCATCGCATTGGGTCATAGTCACTAATTCCCACAATTGTACCTGTCCATCTGCAGTATAAAGCAGTTTAGTTTGAATGGTTATGGTGCAGAAGTACTCAACATACAGTAAGTTGAAATTTGATTCTACAAATTTCTAATTTAACTGGCACAGTTTACATTCAACCCAAAAACATATTTTTTTTGAGGATGCATGAAAAGGTTTAATTTATTCTTTCTTCAAAGCTAAGGTTGAAGACACATTCCAGTAATATTTTGTTTTTGAACCTTAAAAGCATGTTCATTCACCTTGACACTAACATTAATTACAAATGATGCCGTTAAATTCTGAGCATATATATATAGAACCAATAAGAGAAAATGCTACCTACATCTACATACAAAGTGCAGAGAAGACAAACCTGCGCTTCATTGACTCTTCTGTCTCAAACATCATCTCGAATCTATTTCCGACTGATGGTTGCAGATATGTGGCCTTATTGTACCTTGCAAGAGGAATCACAAATGGCGACGGGCTTGTCCTATAGAGATACCAAGAACAAATGAATGTAAATATGCCTACCAGAACAACATACTAAATAACAAGTCAAACGGCTGTATAAATTACATACCGAGGATTGTAATAGATAGTAAATGAGCCACCACTTGATGCTGCATGAGCTGCTGCAGCAAGAACACCTATGTGCATACTGTCAGTAGACAGGACCGATGATGACAAAGCCGGTTGTTGTCGGGTGGCCCGCCTAACACCCACAAGGAGCTGTGACTTCTCATCCCTGCACCAACATTTTTCTTTCATTGGCGGCTTTGCACTGTAGAAAATTTATCATGTGGCAGATTATGACATGCAAAGCTAATTTTAGACTGATGAAGTTCAGTTTTGCTATCATTGTGGAAGAGGCATCAGTTGTTGCTTTCACAATAGCATTGGCAAATATTAGAACAGATTGGTTCATAGATTGTAACAGCAGCATAGACCTTGAAAAAATATGACGTTTAAATTCATTTTGGTAAGTAACTAATACGAAAGGCAGCAAGTAACATACAAATACACATGGTATTTACTTCATTACAGCAACATAAAATTGAGTCAACGAAAGATTTTATATGGTAATCCACTATAACCCCTTGATATGATATCATTTGAGAAGCATTATATAAAATCTAAGAGATTTAGTTTTTCAACAGTACCATTTGCCTTCGCTTAAGACAAAGTAGACTTACATGTTACTACTCAGTTTAAAATGCTAACCTGATAAATAAGACAGAGTCCCCAGCTTTAAGCCGTTTCGCCCCAACAAAAAGACTCCATCCAGTTGTTAGAAGATGACGCTTTGGCTGGCCTGAAAGGAACATCAAAGAAAGAAAGTCTTAGACAAGGGGACCAAAGATATCTTACAAATTTTTTATGCAAGAACTACGAAGACCAAGTCAGACAGTGTCCGACCCTACCACGATAAATGTGACGGAATGTCCACAAGTTATCATGCAAATCTCGAACGATAAGCTCTTGATTAGGAGGCTGCATTGAGTAATCCTGGGGGTTGAAAACATGGGTATGAGCTGAAGCTGAAAAAGAAAATAGTCAACTATGCAAAAAGTATGTTAGACAAGAATCTCGTACCAACTGCGGAAACAACTTCTCTGCAGATCTCCGTGGCACTGAGAAACCACCATGCGTACTGGTATCACTTGCAGTTAGATTTTTGCAGAAATATGCAGTGGGATGCTTGCTTTTGGTATAAGCACCTAGACTTGGAATTGGGAAGACGTCTGTTTCCTGGAATAGTCATCAGGATTAAAAAGTTCATCAATTTTAAGTTTCTCACATTTACTGGTGCTTTCTAAAGACAGAAAGCATGTTACAAGAGCACTTTATGTTGATAGCTACTAGAGACAAAACTGGTGTGCACTTTTGTATGAAAAGTCTCAAATTACATATTTTCAGGCCAAACTCTGAAGCTTATTATAAGCAATGCACCAATGCAGCATCGTTCACTTACCGAGTGTACTGGTTGCAGGGTCATCTGGGCATAAATCTCATCAGTTTCTTTGTCAGCCTGTGCAAGCCAAGCTGACTAATAAGGAATACTATAGGCATTACCCAAATATTAGGAACAGAACCAGTATCATTCACACTTACATGCAAAGTGATGTTGTGGACTTGGCATAGCAGTTGCGACGACAGACTCGGGTAGTTTGGGATCCGAGAATTCGGTATCTTTTTAGTGGTAGCAGCAACCTACAAGAGAACAGCTTCAGCATCGAGAGTTCGAAGAGTGATCACTTCTGGAGTTAAGCTCATCAGCGAGCATTCTATGGATAAGGTAAGGGGATTCAACAGCAAAGACTGAATGTTTGCGTCTTAATCCAGAGTATGCAGGGCAGCATGTCAAGCACAGAAAACACAGAAGCTAATGATAATACTGCTCGAAGTATATTCAGAATCATCGTTTCAGAAAAGGACATTCAGAATCCATGGATTCGAACCTGCTCGCTGTGCCCCTGGGGGAAGTAGTAGACGAGGCTCCCCGCTGAGGCAAGCACACCAGCGGCCCCGCGCACGCGTGCCACAGCTCGGAGTTGATCACCTTCTTCGCGCCTGACGGAAAGCAAGCAGTCAAGCACCGGGGAACAAAGAACTCGCATCACGCCAAGGCGCGACAAAGAAAATGTAGAATTCTGCATGAGCAATCAGCACTCACCCTGCGTCTCTCCCATGAGCTGCATTTCGTCGAGCAGCGCCGCCGCGTTCCTCAGGACACCCGACGTGGGCTTCTCCTGCGCGGACGCCATCATCTCCAGAGGCGCTGACGCACCAGACAGAAGCTGAAAAAAGAAAACCGCGGTCTTCTTGATGCCAAGACGAGACGCCAACGAATCCAATCTCGGTTCCTCCCAGCAGCTTACGCACTCACTCGATCATTGATGGCTGAGAACTCTACCACGCCTGCATGCCACTGTGAGAGAGGACGAGCGTGTTAAATGGACAACCAAGCTGTTGCTGTTGGCGAGCAGCAGGCAAAGAGGAGGGGGAGTAAAAGGCCAGGTGAAGAAGATGGCCCCAACCCACCCAAACGCATTCGCAGTCCTACTAGCTGCTAGCGATGGAAGCTAGGTGTGGGGTTGGGTCCATATGGCGATACCACCAGGACCCGGCCTTTTTCCCAAGAAAGCAGGCGGCTTTTGTGTCCTCACGCCACGCCGCAGCGCGTGCCATGCCATGCCCTCCTACGAATACGAGGCAGTAGGAGTAAAGCCCAGCAGGGGGCACAGGGCTAGGCCTACCGCCTACGAATGCGCAGAGTAGTGGAATGGCGAAAAGAATCTCGGTCATCAGCTAGGCTCTTCTAGCTACGTGCGTGCGTGCTCGAATGAGATCGGCGGCGTGCACGCCACTTGGCGCCCGGCTCCTGCCCGATGTGCTGAGATGAGAGCCCCGTCGTCGCGAACCTGGAACGCATCGGCGTCAAGCGAACCTAGAACGCATCGGCGCCAAGGTAGCTGAAGCATGGGCGGCCGGCCTCCCGGAGACCCGGAAGACAAACTTGTAGCTCTTCCCTTTCCCAACGCGCGGTCAATGGCAGCAAGCAAGCATGGGCGCATGGCCTCAGGAACGGCAATGCAGAGTGAGCAAAGGCAGAGCTTTGCTCCCAAGCGGCCGTGACGCATCAAGGACCGCTGCATTGTCCGTTCCGTCGAATTCAAAACCAGCGAACAAAAACTATGAGAAAGGAAGATGGCTCTACCCATTATCAGGTGGAGGACGAAACCAAACCGGGAAAGTGACAAGGGAGTGCGTGTGATGTGTGAGAGAAAGATGAGCGGGATCCGGGGGAGAGCGATGACAAGAACGGAAACCGCACCTCGTCTTGTCTCCTCGGCTGGGACTGGGAGTGGGAGGGAGAGCGAGCGCCACACTAAAGGCAGCACAATGCCAAGGCTGGTTGGTCTTGAACTGTGAAGAGCGAAGGCAAGGCAACCAGCGTCGTCGTCGTCCAGCGAAGGCGAGGAACTGAAGCCCCGGCTCCAGGCCCCGATAAATAAGCCAAGCACCAAGGCCAAGCAAGCGCTGTGCCTCTGGTAAAAGGGGACGGGCAAAGCGAGCGGGGGAAGAGAGATGGGGCAGAGGCGATCGAGCCCGTGGCACGCCACGGCACGCCGGGCGCCGGAGCACGCGGGCGTGGACTTGAGGACTTGGATAGGACCGTGGACTGACTGATGGTGGCGGCGTAGTGTGAACAGTGGACGACGCAGCAGCTGTAGCAGCAAGGTGGTGCGTGTCCGGTGCGTATGGCGTGGCGTAGGGCTCGGGGGGCTTTTGGGGCCGTAGCTGGCTAGCTAGCTAGATGGGGCGGCAATGATACCATCGTGTACGCGCGCGCGGGGCGGAGCGGACGTGCTCGCCTTTCCTCTCGTCCCGTTCCTTTTTCTGCCTGTTGCGTTCCTCGCGATCTCTCACCTCTGCGAACTGCGATGACTGCTCGAGTGGTGACCGCGCGCGCGGCTTTGGGCTAAAGATGCCGACCTTTCGAGGGGGCGATGCCATGATGCCTCATTTGCGCAGGCATGCTTTGCTGCCTGCCGATGCCGATGCCGGCCAGTCGAGCCCGAGCGAGCGTGCCCTCCTGCCCAGCCCTGCCCTGCCCCGCCGCTGCGCGCGCTGCCTTTGCGTATCTGCCCCGTCTTGACCCTTCTTCCCCCACATGTCAGTTAGGCCTTGTTTAGATGTCCAAGTTTGGACATCCAAACTTGGCAAAAGTTTCTATACAATGATGTAGCGTTTCGTTTGTATTTTGTAAAAATTATTCAAACATTGACTAATTAGGTTCAAAATATTCATCTCGTAAAATACAATAAAACTGTGCAATTAGTTTTTGATTTCATCTACAATTAATCTTTCGACGTGTCTTACGTTTTGATGTGATGGAAAATCTTTTTTTTTCATAGTGCCAAATACTACTTTTTAGTGCCAAATTTGGGTATCTAAACAGGACCTTAGCTACTAGGCGCGCGCAGCGGCAGACGGGGAGAGCCGGAGAGAGCAGTGCGCGCGCGTACGGCGGCGTGCCTACGCGTGCTGCCAAGCACGACGCGCCACGCCACGGCCACGCCCTCGCGTCGCGTCGCGCGGTCGAGGTGGTGGTGGATGGGATAGGACTATGGGAGAGTCGTCAGCCATGGCTGCAGTCGTGCGTGGGTGGATCCGCCCTGCCCCATCCATTCCTTGAGCAGGCCGACGCGACGCACGCGGCTCCGCGGGGACGTACGGGGGTGGCAGGCTTGCTTGGCGCCGGGGAGACGACGACGACGAGAGAGGCCGCGGCAGGCCAGCGGCGCACGGCACGGAAGCGGCAGCAAACACGGGCCTTGTTTAGATCCCAAATTTGGGATCTAAATTTGGCACATGTGTCACATCTGCGTCTTTATCAGCTTGAATTTCGTTTGTATTTGGTAAAAATGGTCCAAACATCGATTAATTAGGCTCAAAAGATTCGTCTCAGAAAGCATAATAAAACTGTGCGATTAGTTTTTAATTTCATCTACATTTAAGACTTTCCACGTGTCTGCCGGCGTTTTGATGTGACATTCTGCATAGTGATTTAGGGAGGGTGGAATTGGGATGGCTACGGAAACGAGCCCGGCGTACGTGTCGGTCCTGGGCGTGGACCGCTACACCCCGCGGCGACTGATCGATGGGGAGAGGACGCCGGAGGCCGGACCGACGTCACCTCCTGTTCAGTCGTGGCTGACGCAGCGCCGCGGCGCGCAGGCTGCGTCCAAGTACGTCGTCGTGACCATGCCAATCTACACACGCACGCATGCATCATGCTGCATGCGCATTGTGCGTACTATAGGGTATCCAGCAGGTCGGGCGTGTACGTGTACGTACTCTCGTAGGACGTACTCCTACTCCTACTGTACAAGAATACTACATGATGCTACTCCTCCGTCTTTCGCCTCGAAGTTCTAAAACGGACCGGACCAATGGATGGATCATAATGAGATTCGCGAGTGTGAAGAGCTGAGCTCGCTCTTTCCGCTATGTCCGATAAAAAGTCGCTTTTTCACCTTACTTCCCATCGTCCCCAGGCCATGAGGATCAACATGAGGAATCATGCACATCATCGCTGTACGTGGTGGCGGCCTGCCTCTCCCTGCACCCTGGTGGCGATCTCGTAAGAGGGAGCAATGGCGATGCGAATGAATGCTTCGGCAATTCGGCCCCAAATCATTCGGTTTCGTCACACTTTGAGCCACAGCCGTCAGTGTGGTTCACAAGGCGAAAGTGGCCAAAAAAAGGGCCCTCTAGCTTCGCTAGCTCGCCAATTCGCAAAAGGTTGCAAATCTTTTTGCAATTTGAACATCCTAACACTTTCGTTTGTATTTAATAAATATTATCCAATCATGAATTAATTAGATTTAAAAGATTTATCTTGTGATTTATAATTAAATTATATAATTAGTTATTTTTTTATCTATATTTAATGCTTCAATGTATGTGTCCCGGATTGATAGGACGGAGAAAGAGCGTAAAAGTTTAGAATTTGCCATGGTTCTAAACAAATCATTTGCAATGCATGACTGCAAGCACAGGTCTACTGGTCCACTACACGGCAGCAGTGAGGATTTCTCTTGCACATTGAAAGATCACATGCAATGCTACCAAACCATCTAATCTAATCCGAAAAGACATCATGTGCCTGAATCGATAACATGAGCCGACGAATGAGGTTCACAGCAAAACCTGATGGTCAAGACTCGAGAGCGCCTTTTTTTGACTCGGGCGTGCACCCTGTACGGTCCGGGGCGTCTCGGCGTGCCACCGGCGCGTGACTCTCGAGTGCATGCGTTTTTAACGACGCCAAGCCTTTTTCGCCTTTTACGCGTGTGGGGAAAAAAGAGTTGACAATGCTACTGCTAGTCGTAGAATAAGTACCCCTGATCTATCACAAACCACTTTCTAAATATGTAAAAGGATGAGATGGACGTAATCGATGCCTGCAATCATCAATATTCCTTCATCAGTCCTACTAAACCAGCCTTGCTGCTGCCTTTTGAACCAGCTTTGGGTTCATCAAACCGTGAAAAATTCGATCGGGTGATGAACTTGGGCTTTTGTTACTTTTTTACACAGCATTAGTTTTTGGTTCAGTCATGTTTTTGTCTGCTCCGGTGCTTTTCAGGTCAGGTCATTCCAAAAACTGTGCTCGTACACTATAGTAGTTTTGAATTTTGCCCGTTTATTTTCGCAAGGCAAGACAAAAACACACGGCCAGAGACAGTCTCCTGATGAGTCAGTCCGTCGTCGACACGTCGTCGAGTCGAGTCGAGCAGTGCGGGCAGGGACCAGGCGTCCAGGCCAGGCCGGGGCAGGCCGAATCCGATTACGATCCCTGCTTGCTGTTCAGCGCCTTGTCTCGGGCAGGAAGCGCTCCAGCCGTTCGCCCGTCCTGCTCCTGCTCGAGTCCGGCCGCCGAGACTGCGAGAACCGGCCGGTGCTCCTCCTTGTCCCTGCACGGCTGCTGCACTGCACACACACGGGCACACGACGACGCCTACTGTACGTGCCAGTACCAGAGCGCCCGGGTCGTCGCGTTGCGCGTCACCAAGGCCGCGACGTGCCAAGGCGTGACGAGGCCGCTCAGCCTCTCATCCGTACAGGCAGCAGGTTGACAGCACGGCTCGACTGCAGCAAACGCTTCCACGTTCCGGCCGGCCGCGCCTGCGCCCGACGAGACGTCCATCCGTCCGCGGCCGCGGACGCCAGGGACCTCAAGCTCTCCTCGGCCGCTACCGCAAATGGAGCCACCGCGGCCTGCGCCTTTTGGGACGGCGCCAAGGATGGTCATGGACAAGGACGCGACGCTCCGGTCACCTGCTGGGCTGAGCTGACGACCGCTCAGGTGCTCCTGCCGGAGCGCAAGCAGCCACGGCCAGGCACACAGGAGGCGGCAGTGCTCCAGATGGCAGCTCTTCGTCCCCGGCGACGCTGCCCTCCCTCGCTGCAGCTGCATGCCATGCCACGGCCAGGCACAGGAGGCGGGCTCCAGATGGCAGTTCTTCGTCCCCGGCGACGCTGCCTCCTCCATCGTTGCATCTGCATGGCATGCCGCGGCAGGCGGCAGCGAGGCCGCTGGCCACGGCCAGGAGGCAGGAGCCCACTGGGGGGCGACGGGACGGGACGGGACGGGAAGACGTGGGGTGGGGCCGGGGTGGAGGGCGTAGCGGGAGGCAGAGTCCCGGGAATGTCGTGGCCGGCGACCGCGCCATGACCCACGACGGGGGACAGGAAGTGTCGCATGACGTCACGCGGGGCCAGAGGAGTGGAGGGGAATCAAAAGCAGCAGCAGCCAGGACAACAGCAGCAGCTCCCTAGTAATCATACAAACGGTTGCTTATTTTTCCACGCCTCGGCCTTCGCCAAGACCGAAACAGTGTGCGCATGGCTGCGAAATGCTCATCATGTAGAATCCACCACTGTAGTACTGTAGCAGCGAATGTTTTGGTAGCCGGATCCGTCCTAAATTATCAGATTTTAAAGTTAACCACTGCGTATATCTACTAGTACTCATACATTAGTGTATAGTTTACGGGGTACAAAAAGGGGTGGTGTTAGGCTCCGCTGGGTGGAAATAACGACGCCCTCTCACCACCTCTCACGCCCTTTGTCTTTCTTCTTCATTTACGTGTTCCTTCGGCCTTCTTCTTCTTTCCTTCTTCACTGTTCATGCGATCAAGCGCCACCCGCTGCCTTGGCTTCCACCACGCAGCCGCGGGCACCCCTTCCTTCTCCGACGAACCCTAACCCCCATGGCATCCACCCTCTTCCCCTTCCACCCCCATTCTCGTCACAGCCGCCATCGCCATGCTCGCCCCCGTCCTACACCTGGCCTAGCCGCCGTCTCCCGCCGCCAAGGCACCCTAAGCCACCCGCCTACAACCCCACCGCCTGTCTTCCCTTCCTCTCCCCCCGGCCGACCGAACATTTCTATAGCCACGGGAGATGGAGACATCGGGGGTAGGTGGCCGCCGGAGATGGAGACGAGGGTGGCACCGGCAAGCTCGGGTGGGCGCGTCGAAGAGGTAGACGAGGGCAGCGCCGATGAGGTTGGACGCGCGCGCGGTGTGGGCTTGGACCACACTAGGCGAAATTGCTCGCAAGATGAGGAAGAAGAACAGTGTCGTGCGAGAGAGGAGGGGCTGAGCCGTCCGAACATTGTCTCTAACAAGTAGTACATTAATGCAATTTGAGTGTGGGTGGGCTCGAGGCTACAGATATTTTGTAACGCCCAACTCTTTGTATTCATAGTTTGAGACTATTTTGCTTAACACAAAAGCGCGTAAATCTTTTACGTGATCAAGAGAAAAACGTTGGTTTATAGTATGGTTTCCACTTTGGGTGTGAGTTGAAGATTGCAAGAAGAGGAATGCAAGCCGTGTGGCATGCATGACCAGTGTAGACCGTGGGTCGAACTACTGCGCCTAGGGCAGCGCACGCTAGTAGTAGTAGACTAGTAGCTAGTGTTGTGATGCATATGGTGCATGCAACGCGATGCGCGGTGCAAAAGTGCATGCGTTTCCGTGGCGAAGAGTGAGCGATCGAGCTCTGAGGCAAGTGGCGGCGCGTGCGCATGCGTGCTCAGCTCGATCGTGCATGTTGGAGATCGATCGCCGTCTTTCCTTCGTGTGTGCTACTACAGTACCACTACTACACTTTTATTGAAAGCCCCGGTGCCTTTCATATGCTCCGTCGTCTCGTCAAAAGATGGCACGATCCATGGACAACTTTGATGAACATACGTCAAATTGCGGCCTAGGCCATGCATCCTCATGATTCGTTGGTAGCTAGCACAGGCCACAGGCTAGAGAGCGCCCGCCTAAACCGACGACAGCTCGAAAAGGCATTGTGTCTCTTCGCTGTGTGTACTGCAACGTTGTACCAATCAAGCATATAGATAAGCAAAAATGTTTGCACAAAATTGAATTTCATAGGGACCCCCTTTTTAATGAGAGTTTCATAAGAATTTTATGGCCACTATAGTATTTATGAAGAAAGTCATGATTAGAGTTTTATGAGAGTATATTGAGTTTCGTGGCACTATTTCCAGGTTTTATGAGAACCCAATATCTTGTATTACACAAATTATTTGTGATTTTTTTTTTGTTATGAAACAGAGACATTTAGAGTCTCGGATACTCTGTTTCCTGTAATCAAGTTCGTTTGGGTGGGATAGATATTTTGTTATTAGATTTTTGTAATATATGTTCTCATCGGATCCATCTGTTTGATTCATAGCCAAAATTTACCGTGCCAATATTTTAGCAAGCCAAAATTAGGGCAAACAAATTGCCATAGAATTGGCAAGCCAATATGTTAGCAAGTTTTGGTAGCCAACCAAATACTAGCCAAAATCATGACTTGCCAAATCATTGGCGTGGCAATTTTTTTTAACCAACCAAGCCCTTAGATAAACAGTGTGTTGTTAGTAAAAGGATTCAAGGTAGATTTCCAAAGATCCACGCAAAAGGAGAGGGAAAAGAGCATACTAGTAGTTCAGACTGAATACGACCAAACTAACAAGTCCAACCAAAATGATTCTGGCATGCAAAGGATTCTCACCGTCACCGAGCTTATTGCCTGGCTGAACCACTGTACGACGGAGAATCTTGCTACTAGTATAACTTTCACATGGAGAAGAGTAAAAAGTGTGAGCCGCCGCGGCACACGGCATGCATGGAGAACAAGTACTAACCAAAGTCGGGGGCACATTATCCCCGGGCGCGTCACCGCTAATGATGAGCTTTAAGCCCAAGCCCTGAGCTCCAACCATTTTGTCACCCGGAAAGACGCGCCGCTTGCACAGGGGAATATACGTAGACAAGGCGCAGCATGGCAGTAGCAGCTGCTAAACCCTGGAATCTCGGACATGATTAAGCTGCCAGGCCGCTTTGCGACGCTTTCAGTTCGGATTTGACAGGTGCCTATACTATATCGTACCGTACTCCATATGCCTACGGTTCGTCATGGTGGAAACTGGTACCAGTACTAGTACATTACTCCACGTCGGAGTATTTCGTTACCTTCGTGCTTGGTCCACGTCGGAGAGAGACATTTGCAAGGCCACGGATTTTTCAGAGACGAGACGAAACGGGAAAGCAAATTAGGGAACGACCGAACGGGTTGCCAAAGCCCAAAGTGAAGGAGTGGAAGCGACGGCGGGCAGAAAAGGCCGGCCACTTTGCTTGTTGGCTTTGCTGGCGACCGGCGCGGCGGCGCCCCGTTCGTCCTTCCCATTTGCGGTTTCGCTCCGTTTTGCCCATGGGAATCCGGGACGAGACGACGGTGCCTGTGGCTGCGATGCGACTGCGACGTGGGGGCATGGGCCACCCGTGGACGCGTGCTCCGTTGTCGCCACAAGACATGCAGTGCAATGCGGTGCGCCTGCCCAGAGCCGGCCTCGTAGTCCGCGCGCGCGCGCCACGGCGAGACCGCGAGAGCCGAGCGGAGCTGGACGGGATGGAATGATCGGTCCATTGGTCCTTGCGGTGTCCGATCCTGGCGCGGGGGCCGAGGAGCACGCGCGCTCCTGTGTACGGCGGGGAAAGGCGGAGCGGAGCACCGGTGGGCGGCCGGGCCGGTTCGATCCATCGATGGCGTTGGCGGCCTGGGCTCTAGGGCCATCATGCTGGGCTTCGAGGTCCTGCTGGTGGCGTGGCATGGATGGATGGGACGCCCGCTTTTGGGGTCATTTTCTCGCTCGTGACCGAACTTCTCCTTCCTCCTCCGTGCTTTTGGTCCAAGTCAGCCGATCAGGGAATGCCCTTGTTACGGACACTGTTTCTGTGTTTCAGGCTCACACAAGCCACAAGTGACATCTTTTCCACCCCTATACATACTTACTGCTGGTGGGTCACTGCTGCTGTACACGTAACTCGGTACAGTTTTATACTGCTAGTGCCGGTACTGTTCTCTTCTTCCTTTTCTTCGCTGACGAAGCCTGAACAAAACATCTGCGCGCGTAATGAGGGAACTGTGGTGTCCAGTTTTGTATGTATGCTACTGTATATACGAGCCCGCTCGTTGTTATTCGTACCTCGTATACAGTATAGGTGTCTTCCTGCCGGCTCGAGGAGCGTCGCTAGCCTGTGCCTAGCGCGTTCACGGTAGCTGCTCATGCCATGACTGGCGTACAGTGCCGTTAAATGGAGCAGAAACACATAGCCTGGAGCGCTACGGGCCTGTCACTTTTTTTAGCAGAATGGGCCTGTGACTTGTGACTTGTGTCCAGTGTAACAGGGAGGCCCATAGCCCATGGCCATAGGCGACAGAAACCTTGGTGGATCAAAGATGGGCCTTTGGGCTCATACCGCGATATCGACCCAAGATACGGCGTACGGGCCTCAACGACGAATGTCCGAGCGGCGTCTTCCTCTTTGAATCACGAGGAATTCCAATTCTCTGCTAAAGGAAAAAAAGAAGAGGAATTCCAATCCATATCACGAACAATACAACACGAGTCCAGACCGTTCAACGCCATGTACAGTGCTATTACACCTCGCTGTGGCAAGTGTTCACGGATGATCCAACCAGACCGCCATCGTCGTCCACGTTGACACTCGCACTGGCAAGCTCCCATGCCTCGAGCTTGGGCACCTTCACTGCATCTGATCCATTGTTGAACACGTACAGGTGGCTGCTGCCTGTTGCGACGTGCTCGGGGTACACTCTGGCCGTCATGCACGTCCTCCCTCCGCCGCCAAAGCTCTCGACGATTGAGTGATCGATCTGTACATACCACAAGGCACGAGCATAAGTCCATCATGACTACATTCTAGGAGAGGAATGCTAAACAACAGTGCCAAGTAAGCTCACCAATGTTCTCAACGATACGCTCATGTCTTTCTCGATGTCCACGTTCACGAACCCTCCGTGCGTTGGCTTGTACACGCCTGCCTTCGTTGAAGACCTACATACATTTGAGGTTCACAGATTGGCAGATTCAATTCATTGGCATGTGCATGTCATGTTCAGTCGGCAAAGAATTGCTCAGTTTGTGTACCTGGTGAGGTCTGTGCACATGAGAACAACGTACTCGTGCAGGAGCCTGAACACCCTGAAGAACACGGCGGTGTGCTCGCGCAGGTCGCCGGAGGCCATCACCAGCAGCCCGAACGGGCCGACGCCGCCCCGCACGGCGGCGCCCATCTCCCGGCACAGCGCGTCGGGGTCAGCCAGCCGGCTGGGATCAAGGCTTTCGGCGCGATCAAGGCTCGGGATCGCGAACACCATGTCCACGTCCGCCTGCGAGCTCACGATGCCCGTGATCTCGCGCAGCCCGCCGGCGGGATCCACCTCTGAGCCCTGTGGCAGCGGCGCCGCGCGCCTCGTCCTCAGCGTCTCGATCTCCTCCACGGGCCACTGCACCAGCTGCTTCCCGCCGCCGTCCAGCCACAGCGCCCGCGGGAACGACTGGAGGCCGGACCAGCCCCGGGCGACGTCGTCGGCCTCGCTGTCGGACTCGTTCACCCACGCCCACAGCACCCGCCGGCTCCTGCGCGCGTCGAAGAACGTCTTGGACGCGTACAGGTGTCCGTGGTCGATCCTCCGCCAGCTCCGGTAGTCGCCGTCCTCGTCCGGCGTGAACGTGTCCGCGGCGTCGTCGTACGTGCCGACCGCGTAGTAGTCCTCTAGCGTGTCCGCCGGCATGCTCACCTTGAGGACGTGCCGCACGCCCGCGCCGCGCGCCGACGTGTCCAGCCCCTCCTCCGCGCCGCCGCGCGCCGCCACGGGGAACAGGTCCGGGCACTCGGCCATCACGGCGTCCCGCGACGAGTGCAGCGGCGCGGCGCGCCGCTCCCAGCGCAGGAAGTCCGCGCTGCGGTACACGAGCGTGCTGCCCACGCCGTCGGCCACCGCGGAGATGGCGAACCGCCACAGCCCGTCCCGACCCAGCCACGCCGTGGTGGGGTCACGGAAGTCGTTCGCCGACACGTCGGCGGGGAGCGGGACGACGGGGTTGTAGGCGGGCTTGGCCCACTCGCGGAGGAGCGGGTCGCGCGGGTTCTTGGGGAACGCGATGTTCTGCACCTGCCGCCGGTCCGCATCGATGCCGGAGTAGAGGATCACCGGCGTGCCGTCGGGAAGGATGGTGACAGATCCTGACGCGCAGCCGTTGGCGTCGAACGGCGCCGTCGGGTCCAGCGCGTTGCCGAGGGCCGCCCAGTTCACGAGGTCGCCGGAGACAGAGTGGCCCCAGGAGAGGTTGCCGACGTCCCAGAGCGCGCCGTGTGGGTTGTACTGGTAGAACAGGTGGTACATGCCGTTGTAGTACACTGGTCCTGTTGGTCAACGAGGCCTTAGCGACCATGGAGCCAGGAAAGAACAGACCGATCACAAGAACAAGAACACACACCATTCGGATCTGTAAGAGCTCGCGTCGCGACCGTCATGAATTTCCATCCAGAGGAGAGGTTCCACAGCCGTATTATGAGAGAGTTCACTGAAATCGAACTGTGGCTGAACTGTAATTCATAGAAAGGGTATTTGGAAACTTACCGTTCTGCCAGTTCTTGGCTGGCTGGAAGTGGAACGCCGTTCTCACATGATCCTGCGTCCTCGCGACGCAAATCGATGACGAAGACGACGAAGAAAGGAGAAGAAAGCAGATCAAGAACACCGCGACGGCGCGCATGGCAAGGAGAAGTGCTGCCATGGACCCCGCCGAGAATGTGAAGAGCAGATGTTTGGCGTTGTTGCAAAGGTTTCTTCTACTGCTTTTACAATCTTTGATTTTTCAAACGCTTGAAATCGACAGGCCTCCTAAGTCCTCATCTCTAGTTTAGTTTATGACTTGCCACCATGTGCAGAATGTTTAATTAAGCAATAGTGACAAATTGGCCTCAGATCAAATTCCTACGTAAGCATCTTGATCGATCAGATCTAATCAGATGCAGGCTTATTCAATATTTTGTACAATCCACAACACATAGCTTTTGACCAACCTCTTGGCAATCACAAAGAGCCAAAAGTGTTTTTTTTTTAGGTAAACAGGAGGGGAGAGTCCTCTACTGTACTTTTATTATTAGCTTAAAAAAAGGTTCTGTACAACAGGCCTCATGAAACAAAAAAAAAAAGGTGACAAAGAAAATAAAAAAAAGATTACACAAAGTGGAGTGGCTATGTATCAAACAGAGGTTTTAAATTTTCCTTGGCTCTAAGCTTAACTTGTGCCAACTCATGCTTGAAGGTCACCTTGTAGGAGGGTACAGAGTGCTAAACTTGTCTGAAGATGAGATCATTTCTAGCTGACCGAATTGCCTAAAACATAGCAATTATTATTTCCATGAAAATTGGAGTATGAAGCTGCATTTTGAAAAGAGAACAGAGTCTAAAATATCACCTTGAATCAAATGTGTCAATCCAATCAAATTCCACCAGGCAATAGCAAAAGGACATTGGAAGAAAAAATGATTCAGAGAGAGTTTCTTCCACATCCAAATGACAGAGACACAGCTGTAGCTTTCCAGAGCCATATTTTTCCTTTTTAACAGAGCTCTTGTACTAAGTCTGTCCGCCAGAAGAAAACTTTTTCTTTTAGGTTGACAGTAGGACCTCCAAAGCCATCTGTAAACCGGGGATACGTGAATAGTGCCCATCAAGTGGGAATATGCTCTGCTGGAAGAAAATTCTAGTTGAAGTTGTATATCCTGTAAAAGGCTAGTTGAAGTTGTATATCCTGTAAGAAGGAGGCTAATCGTTGGAATTGAGCATGAGCTTCAACAGAGAGAGGCAAATGGAAAAGATTAGTCATATCATGTACTGGAATAAAAACTGTGCACAGAAATATTGGGATCTCTGGCATAAGAGAATAGTTGTGGCATTTGATGGTTGATGAGTAATCTATCATTCCAAATATCATGCCAGAAAAAAACAGGTTGAACCATCTGAACCTGAAACTGATGCCATCCCTTCGAAAGATTCCAGAAATTTACAAATGCCTCTCCACCAAAAAGAACCCCTCTTGTTATTAATAAGTAAAGCACCATTTGGATTTTTTTTTGCGACCTGGTCTTCACCCGTTTTTCATTAAGAGGTAAAGCACCATTTGGATAGTGACTACTGTTTACAAAAGAGCCAAAAGTGTGGCTATGCATCATGTAACTATTGTTTACGAAGCTACTTTCAGCTAAGTCGTCCAATCCAAGTATCCAACACTCGATGACGTATCTTCAACCTCATCCATGATCTGTTAGGGCAATACCAATGGAGCTAACGCATTTGATTTCAGGTTCACAGATTGGCAGATTGCCATATCATGTCCAGGCCGCAAAAGAATTGCTCAGTTTCTGTACTACCTGCTGAGGTGCGTGCACATGAGAACATTGTACTCGTGCAACGTCCACACGTCCGCCTGCGTGCGAGCTCACGATGCCGGTGACTTCGCGCAGCCCGCCGGAGGGCTCCACCTCCGCGTCCTAGCTCTGCAGTGGCGCCGCGCGCCTCGTCCTCAGAGTGCCGATCTCACGCCTCGTCCTCGTCCTCACGATGCCGGTGACCAGCTGCTTGCGGCCACCGTCCAGCCACAGCGAGGCCGGACCAGCCCCGGGCGACGTCGTCGGCCTCGCTGTCGGACTGGTTCACCCACACCCACAGGGCCACAGCACCCGCCGCCTCCCTGCGCGCGTCGAAGAACGCCTTGGCCGCGTGCATGCTGCAGGCCAACATTTTTTTTATAAACATATCTGTATTTCTTAGATAAGGAAAACAGCGTACAAATACAGACATGTACAAAAAGGATACAAATACGGCTGCAACCATCAATTTACACAAAGGGCCCCGAAAACATAAAAAATTACACCGATGCCCCTGGATCCTTCGTGAAGCCTCTGTGATCGCCGTCGTCGTCGCCGACCACCACCGTCGAAGAATACGACGACCCTCGCCGCGAGCTGGAGAAGCCCCATCGCCCCGTGGCTTTGAAGTGGAGTCGAAGTTGACACCCGCCAAAGAAGCGGGATGAAGCCGTCGGCGAAACCGCATCGACCGGAGACACGCTCCAACTTCTCCAACTCTCGAATCCCAGCTCGCCGTTGACGGCCAAACCTATTGATGGACGAAGGAACCAGATCCGGCCATCCCTCACCCCGACCAACCCTGAGCCGATTCGCATCCAAGCAAAAGAGGAGCCCTACAACCTCATCATCACCTGGTTACGACGATGAAGCACGGGCTCTGGACTCCTGGATCCGCGTCGCCGACCTCGCCGCTAGCGCCGGAGAAGAAACGCCGATGGGGCAGAGGAGAGGTCGTGAAACCTTATTCCCTAGCGTCACCGGCTCCTCCACCTCACCGAGGACGCCTAGACCAACTCGAGCTCCGCCGCCGACCGACGACGAGCAAACCCTAACTTCACCATCGAGAAGCGATTGCGAGGGAAACCTAGACCTAGGACTCAAACTACCTAGCCTATCTACATCCACGCGATGAATCCTTGGCCATCCTTCCTCCCCGACGCCGTGGCCGTCGGAGAGGAAAGGGCCGGCGGATTCGCCGCCGGGATCGCCTTTCTCCTCCTTTGCGCCCTCTCGCACCTGTAGCAAGGGGAAGGTATTGATACGGGACTGAGCCAGAGTCTTAGAGCCGAAGTGCCGAGAACGTCCAGAGGAAGATCCAGATTGTAGAAAAGATCGACACATGTAGGCCGAGGGGCGACCTGCGATACACGGGGCAAGGTTAGCCCCTGGATGGAAACCAGCAATCTCCTGAGAGAAACGGCTTCCCTCGCTCGCCTACTCAACAACAGATAAAATGCTTAGTACATTCTTCATTATCTTGGTTCATCCATCGGTGCTTGCTGAGCAAAGTTGCCATAGCTTACCACTAACAGTAGTTTATTTATTTATTTATTTATTTATTTATTTATTTATTATTACAGATACGGCACTGTATGGATCATCGACGCATGAGGTGTGTGCTATGCTGACCCTTATTGCTAGGAGTAGTTGCATACTACTAGTACTAGCTGAAGATGGCACAACGACCCAACTAGTCTACGCAGCGGCAAACGGAAGCAGGGAAATACCCAATGCATCTCACATTCTTGCAGTTCAACCAGGGCACCTCGTGGTCGTTGTTGTTCTCCCTAGGCCAGCAGCGGCACTCGCCGGGATTGAAGCAAATATAAACATAGCCAGGTGGACAATCTGCATGTAATTAACGTATGTTTGCATATATAGTCAGTTCCTTGAACTTTCTAGTAGTAGAAATAAAAGTACTTTGTATTTATATAGCGGTATGCATGGGATCACACCTTTGTCATTGTCACTTGGAAGGCGAATGGTGGCGCTTGCATCGTCGTTCTTGAAGTGGAAGAAGCGGCCAGCGTGTCAACGGTTGCTTGCAGCAAAAACATCAGTACCATGGCGGTAACCATGCATCTCTTAGTTTTTTTTTTTTTTTTTTTTGAGATTACACAGTACAACGAAGACGCTCAACACGCACGTACACTCACCCCTATGAACACACGCACGCAAACCCTACCCCTATGAGCACCTTCGAAGAACTGAGCCGACAAATCTTGAAGTTCACGAAGTCACCACAGGCGCCTCGCTGAGGCCTGACTCCTCAGCTCAGCCGTGTACTATCCTAATTCGACGTGACGTGCTACATCCAGAGCCAGAGGTACCTCGTATTTATAGCTAGCTAGCTAGCCCACGCATATACCTTTGTTGGAATTTTTTTTTTTTTTTTTTAGGGGACCTTTGTTGGAAGTTAGTAGTATGACATGACTATTAGTGGAAGATGATGTGGATGACCTACTTACTGAGATAAATTTTAAAATGACTTGAATAGCTTGCATTAAAAGATTGGAAGTTAGTGACATGACATCACTATTAGTGGACGATGATGTGGATGTCTTGCATGTTGAGCTGGAACATGTAGTGAAGATTAGCTTTATCAGAGATATAGATACATACCTAGCAGCGTACGCAATCACAAGGTCATCCACGTCATCTTCCACTAATAGCCATGTCATACCACTAATGTCCAACCGATGCATATGCTCTAGATGCTTTCAAGAAAAGAAGAAAACAAGAGTGTATTGGGATTTTTGTTTTTTTATTCGCTAGGACAAATTACACTTCAATTAGCTTAGGCATGTTACATTTTACATATTCACTTTTATTGGCTTGTAGCTTTTTTTTTAAGGTCTAGGGGGATTTTTAATCTCCACCTGATTTTATTTCATTATTTGTGGGTTAGTATTTCCAATGCAGAGTTTTGTAAAGAAGATTTTACATAACGGGGAGAATGAAAGGATTTTATGGTGTTGCTATACATCATGATTCATGTAACTATGTTTCTTAAATATTAAGGAAATTTCGTTTATTCAACCTCTTCCATGATCTCATACGAGTCACCCAAATGATTCATTTCTCTTCTCTCTAGCTATTGAATTTAGGCTATGGTGGTAACCAGTCACCCCTAACGCCTCACTTACCTTTCTCCCTAGCTACTGAATTAGGGCTATTGAAACTAATGGCTTTTAAAAATATTCCAAGGTAAATCTATATCGAATTCTATATGTTGAGTACCGAGTTGGACTCTCAGGTTGATTATGGTAACACGGGCTAGCCTGGTTTGCTAATACCGACTAAGGTTTGGTTGTTCTCGCCTTTGAGTTCTTATTGATTTCCCTTTATTTAGGATTGGAGTGGATTGGTGGCCTCTAAGAGCAAAAGTGTCACTTCTAAAGCCTTGGTTGTTCTCCCTCTAACTTGTGGTCTGAGTTTGTTACACTTGGAGTTTGGACTCGTAGACGGCTAGTGGTTGCCCAAGAGCTCCCATTTGGTTGTGGTTGAGCACTAGGATATCTGTATTGCCGTTTTTGAAGTTAGTGAACCCTTAAGCTCGATGGTCGATCTTGTTCTTATTATCTTGTATCTTCATTAGTGTCTTTTTTACTTCGACCCCGACCCAGTATCCATCAAACATTTGATGTTTATGTGGAGACTCGATAATTAATATCTTTGCCAAAGCTACATTATCCAGAACATGAACACAAATGACCTTGTTATATAGTAGGTCATATTACTGCAGCATCGAGATCCATATGCATACGGCATACGAAAACGACAACGTGGGACGGACGACAGACATCCTAAAGCTTTATTTTGACACATGCAAGCTTCACGCACATGATGATTTGCCCCTGTCTGTCCGGCGGCAGGACTGAAACAACCACGGGCGATTACAGTTACAGTGGAGCCAAACAATAGTCTTCTTCAACGTTGACACTTGCCGTCCCTAGCTCCCAGGCCTCCAGCTTGGACACGGTCACTGGGTGAGCTCCGTTGTTGAACAGGTACAGGTGGCTACTACCTCCTGCTGCCACGTGCTCAGGGTACACTCGGGCCGTGATGCACGTCCGGCCCCCGCCTCCGAAGCTCTCGATGACAGAGTGGTCGACCTGTTTATTTTTTAGTCAAAGTGACATTGGGTGTTACCTTTGTTAATCCTAAGAATGAAGACAAGTATTCTGCAGCTGTCACTAAAAATCTCACCAGTGTTCTCAGCGATATGCTCCTGTCCTTCTCCACGTCCACGTCAACAAATCCTGCATAGACTGGCTTGTGCACCCCCTCTTTTGTCGATGACCTGTAATTCCACATTTGCAGCAAAAAGGAGCGCAAAATGTATTATGCATTCTTGTTATGCAAATGTATAACAAGACAAAAAGAATCTGAATTGGTAAACAGGGGGCGTTCAGTTCAGTTAGCAGAGTGCAATGTATACCTTGTCAGGTCGGTGCACATGAGGACCTTGTACGTGCCACCGTGCCTGAACACCCTGAAGAAGACGGTGGTCTTCTCCTGCATGTCGCCGGACGCCATCACCACCAGCCCGAACGGCCCTACGCCGCCTGGGACCGGCGAGGAAGCGTCCTTCTCCGCCGCGCACCGGCACAGCTTCTGCGGATCTTCCAGCCACTCGGGGTCCAGCTCCTCGGCGTCCTCCAGGCTCGGGACCTCGAACACGACCTCGACATCCGACTGCAGAGCATCGATGCCGGCGATCTCGCGCAGGCCGGCGGAGGAGGCGCCGATCTCCGCGCCCACCAGCGCGACGCGCTCCCTCCGCAGCGTCTCGATCTCCTCCACCGGCCACTGCACCAGCTGCTTTCCGTCGGCGTCCAGCCACAGCGCCCTCGGGAACGTCTGGATGCCCGTCCAGTCTTTGCCGACGTCATCCGACCGGCTGTCCGTCTCGTCCACCCACGCCCACAGCACGCGCCGCTTCTTCCGCGCGTCGAAGAACGTCTTGGCCCCGAATAGGTGACCGTGGTCGATCCGGCGCCAGTTCCGGACGTCGTGGTCGCCGTCGTCCACCGGCGCGAACATGTCGGCCTCGTCGTCGTACCGCCCGACCACGTAGTAGTCCTCGTCGGCGGCCTTGCTGAGCTTGAGCACGTGCCTCACCCCGGGCCCGCCGCTCGCCGGCGACATGTCGAGCCCCTCCGTGCCGCGCTCTGCCACCGGGAACAGGTCCGGGCACTCCCAGACGGGCACGTCCGGGGACGCGTGCAGCGGCTTGGCGTTCCGCTCCCAGTGGACGAAGTCCGCGCTGCGGTACACCACGGTGGAGCCGACGCCGCCGACCTCGGCCACGACGGCGAACCGCCAGAGCCCGTCGCGGCCCAGCCACGCCGTGGTGGGGTCCCGGAAGTTGTTGCGCGTCACGTCGGCGGGCTGCGTGATGACCGGGTTGTAGCTGGGCTTGTGCCACTCCCGGAGGAGCGGGTCGGACGGGTTCTTGGGGAACGCCACGTTCTGCACCTGCACGTCGTTGGCGTCGCGCCCTGTGTAGAGGATGGCCGGGCGGCCGTCGGCCAGCGTGGTGGCGGAACCCGACCAGCAGCCCTCGGCGTCGAACGGCGACGTCGGGTCCAGCGCGGTGCCCAGGAACGCCCAGTTCACGAGGTCGCCGGAGACGGAGTGGCCCCAGGAGAGCTTGCCGGTGCCGAACAGTGGGCCATGCGGGTTGTACTGGAAGAACAGGTGGTACATGCCGTTGTGGTACAGAGGCCCTGCCACACAAGCACTTGGTGTTGATGTCATTTGTATGAAAGAAATGTTCCAAAATTTTTAAGAGTAGAGTGAAGTGTTTTAGAGTCGAGATTGAATTTTGTCCAAGATATCGAGTTGGGAAGTGAAGAACAGGTGAAATTATTGACAGAGAACCAAGTGATAGACAAGAATGCGTACCATTTGGATCTGCTCAGTTTCATCCACACACGTTTCCAGCGAAATCAGGAGACCCAGATGCAAATAAAAACAGAAAAATGTCAGTTTGCTTCTTTCTCCTGATTTTGGCATGATCAAGCACAGATTGTGCATACCGTTCATCCAGTTCTTTGCAGGCTGGAAATGGTACGCAGTTCGGCCATGGTGTAGGCTCTGCTTCCCGTTCATGGCGCGAGTCGGGGAGGAGGACTGGATGAAGAGAAGATGAACAGAAAGGCGAAGGTGAATTCCACACCATTGCCATGGCTGGATCAGGGTGTTTTTATAGCTGATAGAAACTGTGTATAGCTTGGAGATTGCAGAAGACTTCAGCCGCAACAGTCCACCAAGTCTCCATGTTAATATTGTTTTAGACTTGGGCACTTGACTACGCAGGATTCGTGCCTAAGCATGCTTAGGCAATAACAAAGTAGTGCTAATCGGATGAGGTGCTGAGTAATTCAGGTGTTGTTTACTTGGTGGAACGCGCTTTCTTCTCCATAATACCGATGAAACGTCTGGGTCAGAAAGCTCCTCGCATTTTCGGTAGGTGGACGGTTTTTTTTTTTAATCTTTTACAGAGACCATGTCGAAGATGTACACGCTAAACAGATATCATGATAAGCAGTTAAGCACACCATTGCTTATGTGCAATTCTCACTAGCTCTAGGAGTTAATCAGTGACACAACACAAAGCCTCGCATAAAATATTTTGTTTCACTATTGTGAGAAGTTTCCAAAATACAATTAGAAAATTTCTGTTTTTTTTTTCATTTTTATAGAGGAAACAACAAATCCATGAAACTATTTATATATTTTCTAATTTATAGAAATAGAGATTCTGGTAATGAAAAAATGCCATACTACAGTCTGCTTAACTGGATATTCAAATATAAATAACCTCTTCCGGTTTTTTTGGCTAGCTAAAGGAAAAAAGCTATTTCTACTGATTTAGAAAATAATTTTTAGAAAGACTCTTGAAAGCTCTAAATCTAATTTTTGGAAGCTTCTAAATATGTCATGAGATTAAATTATTGAATATTTTATTCAGATTTTTCTGTCTCGGTATATCGCTGCGATTATTCTTCAATTTTTTTACGCTTGAAGATATTTTTTATTTAAAACCTTATCAGGTGTTTCTTTTAAATAAAAAGGTATCTTGAAATTCACTTCTAACCAGCAAAAGAATGTAACTTCTAGCATCAGGGTTTATATCCAGAACCGTGGAATTCATTTTTCCCCCTCGGCCCCTCTCCATATCAACCAATGTGGATTTCTCTCAACAATAATTTGCTAGTGTTTCTTATTTGAAATACACCTCTCTTTTCTCTCCCTAACATAGCAATCAAATCAAACGGACCCTACCAAGCCGTCATCCCCAGCTGCATTAACGGACGCCGCGGTGAGCTCCCATGCCTCGAGCTTGGAGACCTCCACCGAGCCCGTGCCATTGTTGAACACGAACAAGTGGCTGTTGCTGGTCTCCGCGTGCTCAGGGTACACCCGAGCCGTGATGCACGCCCGCCCTTCAGCTCCGAAGCTCTCCACCACCGAGTGATCAATCTGTGAAAATTCCAAACGAAATGAGCAAATCGCTGAAGAACCGTGCAGCAAACGAATAGCCAAAAGTGAAAAAAACACTCACCAGAGTTCTCAATTTGATGGTCTCGTGCTCCTCAACGTCGATGTCCACGAATCCTCCGTACGGCGGCTTGTACACGCCGGCCCTCGTCGTCGACCTGGTCAGGTCGGTGCACATGAGAAGCCTGTACCTGCCATGGTGCCTGAACACCCGGAAGAAGACGGCGGTGTGCTCCCGCAGGTCGCCGGAGGCCATAATGATGAGCCCGAACGGGCCGACGCCGCCGGGCACCGAGGCGTCCTTCTCCCCGCACAACTTCTGCGGGTCCAGCAGCCAGTTGGGGTCCAGCGCCTCGGTGTCCTCCAGGCTCGGGACCTTGAACGCGACCTCCACGTCCGCCTGCGACCCCGCGACGCCGACGATCTCGTTCATGCCTCCGGAGCTCAGCACCGTGCCGCGGCGCAGACCGACGCGCTTCCTCCGCAGCGTCTCGATCTCCTCCACCGGCCACTGCCGCAGCTGCTTCCCGTCCTCGTCCAACCACAGCTTCCTCGGGAACGTCTGCGTCACAAGCCAGTGAGCGGTGAGCATGTCAGAGACTGATCTGAGCAAGGAAGCAGGCACGGGTGCCGGCGGGGACCTGAACGCCGGACCAGCCTTTGGCGATGTCGTCCGCCTGGCTGTCGGACTCGTTGACCCACGTCCACAGCACGCGGCGGCTGCGGCGCGCGTCGAAGAAGGACTTGGACGCGTACACGTGGCCGTAGTCCAGCCGCCGCCAGGCGCGCACGTCGTCGCCGCGCTCGGGCTCCGCCGGCACGAACGCGTCCGTCGCGTCGTCGTACCGCCCCACCATGTAGTAGTCCTGCCAGGTGTCCATCACGCTGAGCTTCAGCACGTGCCGCACCCCATCGCCGCTCGGCGACGCATCGAGCCCGGCATCATCGCCGCTCTCATGCACCGGGAACAGGTCCGGGCACTCGACCATGCCCGCGGCGCGTGAGGCGTGCAGCGGTGCGGTGGTGGCGCGCTCCCAGCGGAGGAAGTCCGGGCTCCGGTACACGAGCGTGGACGCCACGCCGCTAACCTCGGCGGACACCGCGATACGCCACAGCCCGTCGCGGCCGAGCCATGCCGTGGATGGATCCCGGAACTTGTCGCCGGGAACGTCGGCGGGGAGCGGGATGACGGGGTTGTAGCCGGGCTTGATCCACTCGCGGAGGAGCGGGTCCGCCGGGTTCTTGGGGAACGCCACGTTCTGCACCTGCTCCCCGTTGGCGTCGATGCCCGTGTAGAGGATGGCCGGGGTGCCGCCCGGGAGGATGGTGGCGGAGCCTGACCAGCAGCCGTTGGCGTCGAAGGGCGACTTCGGGTCCAGCGCCGTGTCCAGGGCAGCCCAGTTCACGAGGTCGCCGGAGACGGAGTGGCCCCACGAGAGGTTGCCGATGTCCCAGAGCGCGCCATGCGGGTTGTACTGGTAGAAGAAATGGTACGAGCCATTGTAGTACATCGGCCCTGTTTGAGGAACACCAGAATTACCGTGACCCAGCAGATTCAGCAGCTGACAGACAACATAGCCAGTCTGGTCCTGTGATTTAGGCACAAATGTAGAGAGCTGCATGGTTTTCTTAGCTGAATCATCTCAGTTTGCTGTTTTCATGTTTGCTTTTTGTGAAAGATTGTTGTGTTTTTACTGAATTGGAACAAGATGGTTTCATTTCAGTGTTGCAGCTAATCCATCCATTCATGTTATACAACAGGCAAGATTTATGCATGCTAAAAAAAATATCTTCAGAGATGAGACACACGGCCCGACTCTAAAAGCAGGTCCACGGTGGCAAGCACACTTGGCACTCCAATCTCCCCAATCAACGTGGGCCACACGTGTATCTTTCCCTGATTTGTTTGTTCCTTCCTTTGTCTGCTTTCTAATCGCCAAATGGATAGGCAGGCTGTTTGACTAGTGACTACTACTCCAACTTGCTATGTTTCTCTTAGAATATCATCTAGATTCTAGACTAATGGAGTTTGATCAATGCAATTAAATTCAATTGTATTAGATTAGATACATACGAGACACGATCAAGCGACCCAATTCAGTGTCAGCAGAGCAAACCCAAGCAAATTCATCTGCCGGGGTATGAAAGCCAAGAACAGAGCACCAAGAACATGGAGGAGTCAGCACGTACCATTCGGATCTGAGGATCGCCGGAGACGGCCAAGGAAATCCACCCGGATGAGCCAGCAGTTCGCCGCGCGAGCGATCGGACAACCACACGAATCGGTTCAGAACATCTGGTTCGGATCAAATCAAAGCATAGCTAGATACAAGACAAGTCGGCGCGCTCACCGTTCTGCCAGTTCTTGGCGGGCTGGAAGTGGTAGGCGGTTCTGCCGATACGGCGCGCGGTGGGCGCCAGCCGAAGAGCGGACGACGACGACGCGAGGAGGCACAGGTGGAAGGCGACGGCTGCGCACGCGGCCAGCGGGAGCCCCGCCATGGTCGCCGCCGGACGAGAGCTGAGCGAAGTGGACGGATCGCCTCCCTCTGGTTGCTCTGCTGACGAGTCCGGATTAACATATAGCCATCTCGAGTCTCAAAATAAGCTTGTTATTAACAAGTTGAAGACTTGCAAGTTGCCACCAATCACCAAGTTGTTGGTACTATATATAATTTTGAAGTGTGAAATGCTATTTGCCATGGAGTGCTTATTCCTCGGATGCACATCACATGGGATCGTGCTGTGTAAGCGATCCAGATTCCATTTTCATGATTCCAACTCTTTGTTGATGAGTTTTGAGCTCGTAAAAACTGCTTGGTTTTTCTCTAGATCCGATCGGGCCTGGTCAATGGTTATTTCTTAAAGCGCCACCGCCCACCGGCCAGACGACAGATCAAGATCAACGCAAGTAAATCCCTTCTTCTCCAACTCAAGTAATCCCTTCTTCTCCAACGCAAAGTTACTTTACCTGGGTAATCATCTAAGATCACAGACTGATTTATCTGCTTTACGGGTACGTGAGTACTTTTTTTTTCAGATAATGGAAAGAGTATCCGGCTTCAACCTCATTGAAGAGAAATCAGGCTAACTTATTACAACTTACTCCTACTTAACAACTCTAGATAAACAAAGTTCTTGTAAGAAAACAACTCAAACCCAATTCTAACTAACGAATGTCATCCTTAGAAAGCAAATAGGCTTATTGCCGCGGTCTCCAAAGTTCGACAAGTCTCTACCATGAGCGCTTGTTGAACCTCACACCGTACCTAAGCCAATAGGTTTCCGAAGAACACATACAAAACAGAGTTGGGTTGACAATTGTCAAAAACAACTTTGTTCCTTGTTATCCAAATTGACCATAAAACGGCTGCCGCACCAACGAATAAGAGTGATCGGAAAATCTTCTCTCTCCAAGAGTATACTAAAGCTTGATAACAAATGTAGCACATGGTTGAGGATACAGCGAATGTAGCACGGTCTGGACTGGATTACTGGCTGAATTAGTGTTGTTGTTTCCTACTGAAAATTTCTGGTCCAATAATGTGCATAGGTTGCTTCTGTATGCTGCCAACTAGGACTACAATAGATGCTGGTCAGCTGACAAGTACCTTCACAAGTTTTTAAACTTTGGTAGAGCACACCTGTTTTTGCCAATTTTTTATATCACGTCACCATGGTCCTGCGATCTCAGTATAACTCAAATTGGTTGTCTAGGTTAAGTCATTTGCCATGGATGGCTGTATTTTTTTAGGTATATTTCAGAAATTAATTAAAAACACACAAGGCCCTGCCTCACGCAAGCATCTCTTATTTTTTGTTTTGCAAAGTCTTCAAAATAAAACTTCTATGTTTTTTTTTTCATTTTTATAGAGCTAAACCTAATTTTTGAAAGCTTCTAAAATATTTTCATGAGCTTAAAATATTTTATTTGGGTTCTCGTGTCGTAATATTTTATTCGGTCACTATATGTTGTTATATCGTTGAAACCTGTGTTTGTTCATGCAGTTTGGAGACTAAAGACACCTCCAAGAGTTCAAATCTTTCTCTAGCTTTTATGAAAGAATAAATTGCTTAATATAGATAACTTGGCTAAAAAGAGAAATGTAGAGGATAAAACCTGTATTTTTTGTTCTATGCCTGAATCGATTCATCACTTACTTTTTGAATGCTTTGTTGCTAAGGTGCTTTGGGTTGAACTACATGAATATCTTCACTTAAATTATTCCTGTTCTTATGAATCTATTGCCTCCTAATGGATTGCTAATAAGAAAGATTTGATAACAAATGCTATTACTATTGTTGCCAAGTCACGTAACAAAATCTCTTTTGAGGGAGAAGGCTGGTCAGGTTTGAAGGTAGTGATGCCGTGGATCTCCAAGATGCTGAGAAGATGGCGACCAATGTTCATTGGAGCAATGGAGGAGAAGTTGATGTCAGATTCGAAAGCGGTGCAACCTCCTGCAATAGGTTGGCGTCAGTCAAGTCATCAAACATCGGGATCCCAGCCTTCGGCGCTGGGCTACAACCTTGGGATACAGCTGAATTCTAATTCGATCTATTAGAAAACGCTATGTCTGAACCGTAAGTCGTTTAGGCTTGCCGGCGCGCCTATATTCATAAACTTTTTAATGGTGCTTTATCATCACTACTAAAGCGGGAGAAACTGTACGTAAGATTGTTTTTAGAATTTTTAGACGGTGAAAAATATTTTTTAATTTAAAACCTTTTTTAATTAAAATAACTAATAAGACCATGTCATATGCTCAACACGGGTTGTACTGCTCGGCAGAGAAATCGGGCCAATTAGGGACCAAGGGGGAAGCAACGCCGCCGCCGCTAGCCGTGGCGTGCCCTGGAGGGTGAGGCGCCACCACTACTGTTGCCCCCCCTCGTCATCACATTCCCTTAACCGAGTCAGGAACAAGTCGAGTTAAGTTAGGAAGTCGAAGTCGGTTAAGATAGGAAAGGAGAATTTCTTTTCTATAAAGATCTGCTAGTTTGCTTAGGAGTCAATTCTCACGGGACTATAAATACCAGAGAAATATAATTGGATGAGCAAGCAAGAAAGAACAATTCCTCTCTCACTCTCCCATCCCTCTCCTGTGCCGCCGCCCCTCCCTCTCCTCTCCCTACTGCACGCCGCTGCCCCTGCCTAGCCGCAAGCCGCCTCCACACCACCCCCGCTGCCCTAGTGTCACTGCCCCAGCCGCCCCCTCTCGGCAAGCCCGTGACAAACCATAGACGGTTTTAAAAGTTGAGAGTCATATTGTTTGGGTACATAGTGTGGAATTTATTCCCCCCCCCCCCCCCCCCTCCCTCCCGGAATCAACCAGTATGGATTTCTCGACAATAATGTTTACCATCGTTTTTATTTGAAAATCGAAATACAAGCTTTGTGCCTCTCTCTCAATCAAATCAAATAAACCCCATATATTATCAACAGATTAATTAACCTGAAGATAATCAGTAAGGTTCAATTTCGTCTTTGGATTCAGACACAACCAAGACGTCATCCCCAGAAGCGTTCACGGTTGCCGGTCGCGGCAGCAAGCTCCGATGCCTCAAGCTTGGACACCTCCACCTTGCCCGTGCCATTGTTGAACACGAACAGGTGGCTATTGCTCGTCTCTGCGTGCTCAGGGTACACTCGAGCCGTGATGCACATCCGCCCTTCAGCTCCGAAGCTCTCGATCACCGAATGATCAATCTGTGTAAATTTCAGACGAACTCAACAAATCGCTGAAGAATCTAGCAGCAAATGAATCGAAGAAGAAAACTCACCAGGGTTCTCAAGTTGATGCTGTCGTGCTCCTCAACGTCGACGTCCACGAACCCTCCGTACGGCGGCTTGTAC
This sequence comes from Themeda triandra, assembly GCA_018135685.1. Lineage (NCBI taxonomy): Eukaryota > Viridiplantae > Streptophyta > Magnoliopsida > Poales > Poaceae > Themeda > Themeda triandra. The sequence continues at coordinate 857,984 of JAENPR010000149.1, read as the reverse complement.
ACGCCTGCCCTCGTTGACGACTTGCTCAGGTCGGTGCACATGAGAAGCCTGTACCTGCCATGGTGCCTAAACACCCGGAAGAAGATGGTGGTGTGCTCCCGCAGGTCGCCGGAGGCCATCACGATGAGCCCAAACGGCCCGACGCCGCCGGGCACGGAGGCGCCCTTCTCCCCGCACAGCTTCTGCGGGTCCAGCAGCCAGCTGGCGTCGAGCGCCTCGGCCGCTGCCAGACTCGGGGCCTTGAACGCGACCTGCACGTCCACCTGCGACCCCGCGACGCCGACGATCTCGTTCATGCCTCCGGCGCTCAGCACCGTGCCGCGGCGCAGGCCGACGCGCTTCCTCCGCAGCGTCTCGATCTCCTCCACCGGCCACTGACGCAGCTGCCTCCCGTCGTCGTCCAGCCACAGCTTCCTTGGGAACGTCTGCGTACGTCGCACAAACCAGTGAGTGTGTCAGAGACTGATTGGAGCAAGCTAGGAAGGAAGTAAGAGCGCCGGCGGGCGACCTGAACGCCGGACCAGCCCTTGGCGACGTCGTCGGCTTGGCTGTCGGACTCGTTGACCCACGACCAGAGAACGCGCCGGCTGCGACTCGCGTCGAAGAAGGACTTGGACGCGTACACGTGCCCGTAGTCCAGCCGCCGCCAGGCGCGCACGTCGTCGCCGCGCTCAGGCTCGGCCGGCACGAACGCGTCCGCCGCGTCGTCGTACCGCCCCACCATGTAGTAGTCCTGGAGTGTGTCCATCACGCTGAGCTTCAGCACGTGCCGCACCCCGGCGCCGGTCGCCGACGCGTCAAGCCCTTGACCTTGACCACCCTCCTTCACCGGGAACAGGTCCGGACACTCCACCATGCCAGCAGCACGTGAGGCGTGCAGCGGCGCGGTGGCAGCGCGCTCCCAGCGGTGGAAGTCCGCGCTGCGGTACACAAGCGTGGACGCCACGCCGCTGACCTCGGCGGACACCACGATGCGCCATAGCCCGTCGCGGCCGAGCCACCCCGTCGAGGGGTCCCGGAACTTGTCACCTGGCACGTCGGCGGGGAGCGGGATGACGGGGTTGTAGCTGGGCTTGACCCACTCGCGGAGGAGGAGGTCGGCGGGGTTCCTCGGGAACGCCACGTTCTGCACCTGCTCCCCGTGGGCGTCGATGCCCGTGTAGAGGATGGCCGGGGTGCCGCCGGGGAGGATGGTGGCGGAGCCCGACCAGCAGCCTTTGGCGTCGAAGGGCGACGTCGGGTCTAGCGCCGTGTGCAGGGCGGCCCAATTGACGAGGTCCTTGGAGGTGGAGTGGCCCCATGAGAGGTTGCCGATGTCCCAGAGCGCGCCGTGCGGGTTGTACTGGTAGAAAAAATGGTACACGCCGTAGTAGTACATCGGCCCTGTTCATAGTAGAACACAAGAATTAACCATGGCTTTGTCATTTATTACGAGAAGTATATATCATGATAAGAAGTTGTTTTTTTCTTTAGGGCTTGTTTGGATCTCATAGACTACCAACTAGCTGCTAAAGTTTATCCCTCCACACTCTGATACAAACCGGCTAAAGGCTTGTTCGGTTAGGGTTGTTCTGGTAGAAATAGTTTTTGACGAGGGTTTAACTATATAGATTACACAAGCATTCATAGTAGGAATGGTTATGGTCACCATTCCTTACCTTAGTAGCCATGTTTCCGTAGTAAAGGGAACTTTTTCGGAACGTAGACGTTCCGGAACGTGGAACATATGGGAACGGGAACATGGGCATGTTCCGGTTCCCAGGCTGACAACCTAACGCAACCTATTGGGTGGGCTAAACTTTACACAAAACCCCAACTAGTTGTTAGCTGACTAGTGTTAGTCTATCAAACACGGCCATACTAAATTGAAACAAGATGATTTCTATTTAGTGTTGCAGCTAATTCACTCAAGTTATAGGGGCAGGCAAGATCATGTGTGCGTCCGGTAAAATAGGGTTCTTTCTTTGGGCGTTCTTTCTTTGGGCCGCTCGCCGCTGCCAATCTTGTAACAGACAGCTTGTTTCTTTCTTAATGAAAAACGGGCGTGACCCGATTGCGAAAAAAAAAGATCATGTGTGCGGAAAAAGTTTTGACAAACGACATTAAATATAGGTAAAAAAATTAACTAATTACACAGTTTAGTTTGAAATCACGAGATGAATCTTTTGAGTCTAATTGGTTCACAATTGGACAATATTTATCAAATAAGACAAAAGAGTTACTATTTATCATGTTGAAATTTTTTGCAATCTAAACAAGGCCATGGTGGCAAGCACTGCACACTTGGCAGTTGGCACTCCAATCAACTTCCCTCAACGTGGGCCACACGTGCATCTTTCCCTACTGCCAATGGACAGGCTCATTTCATACTGCTGAGCCAATAGACAGGTTCATTTCATACTGCTGAGTACTGTACTACCGTCTACTGGAGACATGATCAATTCAGACTAATGGAGTTTAATCCTTGCGATTCAATTCAATTCAATTCTACATTTCTATACACACGGGACATGATCGAGCGATCCAATTCAGCTTCAGCGGAGCACAACAAACCCTACATATTCCAGCCAGAGAATGAAACCAAGAACAGAGCACCAAGAAAGGAAGGGAAGAGCACATACCATTCGGATCTGCTCGGCGCCAGGATCACCCCCGAGACGGCCAAAGAAATTCGCAGTTCGCCACGCGATCAGACAACCACGTGCACGGATCAGTTCAGCAAACATCTGCGTTCGGTTCAAAGCGACGGTGGTGCAACGGCCGGAGAGGGACAAGGAAAGTCAGCGCGCTCACCGTTCTGCCAGTTCTTGGCGGGCTGGAAGTGGTAGGCTGTCCTGCCGGCACGGCCGCTCTCGCCCGCAGTGGAAGCCGCCGGAAGAGCTGACGACAACGACGACGCGAGGAGGGACAGGTGGAAGGCGACGGCGGCGCACGAGGCCAGTGCGAACCTGGCCATGTCGCCGCCGGACGAGAGTGGAGTGGACGGCCGGCTCGCCTCCCTCTGCTTGCTCTCGATTCTCAGAACTCAGCAGCTTGTTAACAAGACAACAAGTTGAAGACTTGCGACCAACCAGACAATCACCATGATGTTTGCAGTATTATAGTACAGTTTTGGAGTGTGATCGAAATGCTTTTAGCCATGGAATGAGTGCCTATTTCTCGGATGGACATGGGGATCGTGTCGCGTGAGCGATCCAGATTCCATTTCCATCCCCATCTCCCTTTTTGCTGTTTTTTGAGCTAGTGCTTCCCCTTTTTCGAGTTTCTATCGTGCGGGTCAAGGTCATTTCTTATTCTTATAAGATCGCCACAGGCCAGACGACAAATCCAGATCGTGGCTCAGCAACGTGATCAATTTCTACTCCAACGCGAGTGATAGTAATCCCTTCTTCTCCAACGCAAAGTTACCTACAGGCAGGTTGCTTCTGCATGTTGCCATTTAGGACTATAGATGCTGATCAGCTGATGAGTACCTTCACGAGTTGTTAAACTTTGGTACAGCTCTGCCGCTGCTACCCGGATTAACATCTAGATATTAGCCTCTCCAGTCTCACATGCTTGTTACTAACAAGTTGAGCACTTGCCAGCAATCACCATGTTGTTAGTACTATTTAGTACTAGTATAATAATTTTGAAACGTGACTGAAATGCAACGCATGGAGTGCTTATTCCTCGTATGCACATGGGATCGTGTTGCTTGAGCGATTCCATCCCTTTTGCCACTGAGTTTTGAGCTCGTGAGATCCGATCGGGCTGGATCAAGCCATCAAGGTCATTTCTTAAAGGTCGCCACCTGCCAGGCTACAAATCGAGATCTTGGCTCACAACGGGATCTACTACTCCCTCGGAAGTGATCCTTTCTTCTCCAACGCAAAGTTACCTCGAAAGTCGAAAATCGTCTCAGTTCAGATGCTGATCGATTATCTGATTTACAGCTATCGAGCACTTGATAATAGTAGTGTAACATATCGATCGGGGAAGTGTTATCTCGTCATGAGGCAAAGGACAAGCAGGTCTGTTTCTTTGGGGGTGCTTCAGTGTTTCTTCCAGTAAGTCTGAATATTGCTACTGGCTGGGTATAATAATGTACTAAAGCTTGATAACGTAGCAAGGCAAGGGTACCTTGTCTCTGGATTACTGGTTGAACTAGTGTTGTTGTTTCGTACTTAGTTTATTTTCTGGCCTAATAATGTGCGTAGGTTCCTTCTGCATCTGGCCAACTAGGACTATGATAGATGCTATCAGCTCATGAGTACCTTCACGAGTTGTTGAACTTTTTCAGAGCCCATTTTAATGTTTTATCACACGAACTTTGTCCTGTGGTCTCAGTTTTACTATATTTCAGTTTTATAAAATTTTCAAGCAATGAGCCAATGATCTTACACAAACAACTTGTACACCTAAAACAATGACAAAAATGTATGTTGAATAACTACTCACAAGAGACAATTTAGCCAAATAATGACAAAAATGTATGTTGTCTGAGTAACAATAAAAAATCAGACACCTAAAATCTGGTGGTCATGTCATGCAACCATCGAAACGAGGGGATAATTCAATGCCTTTTATTTTTGGTCCATGTCGCAGTACTCTGAAATCGCTGATTTGGCCCATACTGCAAGAATAACCGGACCGTCGAAACGGCCCAGTACTAGGAATGGAGAAGATAAACAGCCCATTACCAAAGCCTTGTCCATCTCATCAAGAAAGACGACGGCTAAACGAAAGCCCAAAACAGAGAGCGGAGACGAGGAAGACGACGACGCGGCACCATGGCGACGGCACAGGCAGCGTCGGCGTCCCCCACCCACCACCGCGCGTCCCCGGGGACGTCGCCGCCTCAGCCGCCGTACCCCAGCGCCGCCAGGATAGCCGACTCCGCCTGCTTCCCCCAGTACACTGCCTCGCTCAAGTGTACGACGCCCTAATCCCCAATCTGGCCCTCCTCTCCTTAATCCATTCACACTCTAGCGTTCGCTAGGAAGGTGTTACTTGATACATGGCTTACTTTTATGGCCGCTTGCTGATGCCGTCGTTGTTTCTTGATTAAAGGTTTGGAGGCCAACCAGGACAAGAGCAAGTGCCAGCAGCAGTTCGACGATTACAAGGAATGCAAGAAGAAAGAGGTTTGCCTTTTTTTCCATCCCGGTTCCTCTGTACTGTAATCTTGGGTGGTGATGAACGACAGATCAGATGGTTTCAGTTGTTTCATGTATGTACGTCTCGATTTCTGTTTGGTGTCCGAAATGTCTCAATTGAGCAAGTTTAGGATTTTTTTTGGGTTCAAAATCCTCTTTTAAGGACCTTAGATAAGGGTGGCCTCGTGATTACTACACAGCTCAGTACTCTACTCTAACCATGTCATGTTGACCTGCTATTTCTGTTGTGTATATGATCTAAATTCTCGACACAGGTCCGTGCAGTAGCTGTCTGTGCTCCAGTGGGCGAGACGGATTTTTTCAGCATACCTTTCTGTTCTAAAATGCATGTTTTCTTTTTGATGTCAGATAGCTTTGTCATCTACCTACAGAACTGGATACTGTGATGCAGTATCCCAACTGTGCTTCCTTAACTTCAATACTCTGTGTAGGGTGCATTTGACCGGCGAGCATATGAGCAAATAAAAGCTGATTTTTCATATTGCTAGCATTTATATATTTGTAAGGTCATCCACTTAGGTGATTGTTAACCCTTTGGTTTTTAGTTTTTCTGTTCATCTACATATAGGTTGACCCCCTACCCATCCAGTATCCTGACTGCAGAAGTAATTTCCAATTATATGAGGGATGCTCATTTCTCCTTGGATACTAGCAGATGCATGCACATGAGCAAAGGACTAGAGTTTTGGAACTTTTAGTTATAAAATCGATGATCAATAATTCAATATCTGCTCTGCTAAAAGTCTGAATTCTTGACTGTTATGGACTGAATACTAAATAGCATATCCATTTACTTACATTTTCACTTACACGGAATGAATTCTCCTATTTTGATATTAAAAGCAGTAAACAATTGTGTCGTGAAACCTATATAGAAAGTTATATATTAGCACAATCATTAAATAAGCTTGCATAATTTCGCTAGTCACTGATGAACTCAATTTATGTCCCACTCATGCACTTTAGCAGATCTGATAAGATTGGAATGTAAAAAAAAAATTATGTCAATTGCCAACAAATAATAATACAGCTGTGCACGCCTAGTGTACCGTAATTTTATTTAAACAAATTGAAACGACGCTTCTCATATTGAAGTACTACGAGTCCAGGTTACTTGATTCATTAACAAGTGCTTCTCTTTGTACTATTTTCTGATACCTATTAGCACTCTATAACTCTATATATAACACTTGGTTGCCAGAATTTTCTTTCCATATTATTTCACTTCTGTTGGGTATCTTATTTCCTTTGTGTTTCAATATTTTGCAGAGGGAGGCTCGTCTCGAACGGAATAAAACCAGATCCCTCTTTGGGTGAACAATGGTGTCTCCCCTGAACGATTTGTTGGCGATGTGTAATAAGTCATTTCCAGTTTCCTGATGTGAGCGGAATCACGGCTTCTTTGGTTTCATGATGGTCCCTTGCAACTTGTGCAAGGTAGGGACTAGTGTTCTGATCTGTTGTCTCTAGGTTGAGGGAGATGTAGGTTCATCTGACAACATCTCATTAACACAATGGCTATGGTGAATGAATCAAATGAGCGAGATGTGTTTTGAGAACGAGCAGGTGTCATGACACCTGACACCACAGTCTGTTCAATAAAATTGTAGCCTGGGAAATTGTACTCCAAAATATTTCCATGTTTTACTAGCAGCTTTGCATCCTCCTTTTCGACCAGCCGTGCTATGTGGAAAAGGAAGTTTCCATTCCTGGGCCAGGCTCATGAAATAGCGATCTTTTTTTTTTTTTGACAATGAAATAGCGATCCTTGTGTTGATCTAAAAGTTCTGATGGCGGCGGCCAGAGTTTGTCTCAGGAACCGGTTTGCCGAATGCTCAGTATTCTGTCAGGTTGATTGCTTTTCACAGCAAGATCATGCTCATATGCTGTATCTGGAACCTTATCGCTTGTAATACATAAGGGGTAGGAAGTTTAAGTGGGAAACACAATCGAAAATGTAGAAGCCAATAGGCCAATAAACCAGAGGTTATATATTACGAAGTGTGGATTTTCATCTGTACGCATGATTGCAGCACGAACAATTCCCTAACAAATATTGGAGAAAAAAAATACAGTTGGAGCAATAGGCACCCACATTCGGTTCAAGAATCCAACACAAGGTTGTTGGCTTGTTGCAGTAAAAGTAATCAAAGATCTTATGCAAAACTAGTCCAGTGCTGAGTACTTAACCTCACTGTGCTGAACCTAAAAACACAAAGCAAAAGATACATACACTGAAATCTGAATCTACCACTATCAACGCTAGTCGAGGCTATAAATCTCTAGAGCAAGATATCTCCTTCAGGACTTCCCTCGACACGATAAATCTAATGCCCTAAGAGTCACAGTTCATCAAACGTACTGCTCAGGAGAAGAGTCTTCGGGACCAAGCAGAAGCAGGGACCGGTTGAACCGCAGCAGCAGCAGCTGCTTTATGGGCGAGGGTTGCTGCTTTCTCTTTGGATTCCACTATCCGTGCTCCCTTTGGATCAGCCAAAAGGGATTTCTGAAAGGATTGTGGAAAGCCTGTCGCAATGATTGTCACATGTATCTCACCAGTGTAACGGTCATCAACAACAGCACCAAAAATTATGTTTGCAGAAGGGTCAGCCAGGCTTGTCACAATCTGCAAAAGGTGAAATATCCAACAAGTCTTAACTTCTCAGGAATTTATTCTTGAAACTCCTTTCAAAAATCAATAAAGAATTTGTAAGGAATCATACACGCACCTGGGACACCTTGTTCACTTCTTGCAATGTGATGTCCTTCCCACCAGTAATATTGTACACAACGCCGGTAGCAGCCTCAATGGACGATCCAATCAAAGGAGCAAGTGTCGCCTGTTCAGCAGCTTCTTGGGCCCGATTTTTGCTGGAAGAAACACCAACGCCAAGCATAGCAGTTCCAGAGTTTTTCATGACAGCTTTTACATCAGCAAAATCAACATTGACAAGTCCCGGTATCTGCAATGTATTCTCATAAGTTACATGACCGGAATTCACAGATAAGTTAGAGCAGAAGAGGGAGAAACCACCCACTGTGATTATGTCTGATATTCCTTGAACACCCTGACGAAGGACATCATCTGCAAGGAGAAATGCATCTTGCAAGGGCATGTTTTCATCGGCAACATCTAACAACTTATCGTTTGGAATCACAATAAGTGTGTCTACACTCTTTTCCAGCTTCTCTAATGCTTCCAATGCCTGAAATAGGCATACAGAAGTCAACACGTTAAGTAACTATACAAAAAAGAAACAGAAGTTATTTAGAAAGGGGAAGTTGGCCAAAACTGCAAATAGAATTTCAAAAGTAACAATAGTGAAATGTATTCCCACTGGGGAAATATTGATAATAGCATATGTTTTGAAATATTTCACAATGTAAATATCCCTCCACAAGCCACTGGCACGCAGATAGCTGTATATATTTTTGGGCACCAACCATGCAGAAAGGCAGAAACAAAACTGATGACATGAACTACAGGAAATGCTACATTCGAACTAAGTTTTGCAGATGACAGCAATAAAATGTGGCTGCTTCTCAATGTTACTACTACAAACTAAATAACTAATGCCTCCATAAATCACAGAATGAGAGATGATAGTTTGAATTCTAATTCAGGAGTGAAGGGGGCCTCAGATACTTGCCTGTAGAGAACGCTTACGGCCCTCGAAACTGAATGGATAGGTGACAACACCAACAGTAAGATAACCAGCTTCCTTTGATATCTGGGCAACAACTGGAGCAGCACCAGATCCAGTGCCCCCTCCCATCCCAGCTGTTATGAAGACAAGATCTGAATCCCTCAGAGCAGTGGCTATAGCTTCTCTTGATTCCTCAGCGGCCTGCTCTCCCATATTTGGATTTCCACCAGTACCTGTACATGTGAAACATAGTATCATACATACTGAATCTAGCCAACCTCTGTAACATTTTCCATGGAAATTTACAGTTTTGCATGGTGCATGTGTTATACATTCAGTTGATCAGAATTCCATGTACTGTAGGTGTTGTCACAAATTAGCAGAAGACCAATATTTGCATGCAAATGTTTCTTTTACACACATCCAGTCGAGCATAAATAAAGGGGGCACATAACATTACCTAGTCCACGGGTCAACTGTTCTCCAATTTGCAGAGGATATTGTGCTTGTGAATTAATAAGGGCTTGTGAATCGGTGTTTATAGCATAAAATTCAATACCCTGAAATCGTATAATTCAATTATCAGGAGTTGAGTACACAATGAAGAACATACAATAATTGCCACAATTAAATTAAATAGCACTTTTACCATTTCGTAGATATTCCAATAATTTCACAAGGCATATAATAAACAAATGCCATGAAGTAAATCCTCTAAACTAAATCACTGTAGTATGGATGCTGGCATGGACTGGATGGAGAAGATGTAAACAAAGTGGCCCATATACATGTATATTTATCTTTCAGGAACTTAAAACTGTGATTCCACGTCAGATTATAGAATATATCACCATTTGATTCGTTTCACATAAACACAACCACCACTACTTCATAGAATCTCATGCTCCACGAGGCAGTGCTATGAACGGTGCCACGGAATTGAACACGGAGGCACGGTGCAAGAATGCAACGGGATAAATCAGTACAAATTTACATCAAGCAGATCTAGGCATTGAGCGCGGAGGCGAAAACAAGCCCCCAGAATGAAACTGGACAAGCAGCGCCGCCGGGCCGCCAATACCTGGAGGCCGCTGCCGATCATGCGGTTGACGGCGTTGTTGCCGCCGCCGCCGACGCCCACCACCTTTATCCGCGCCGTCTCCACCGGCGCGAACGAGCACCGCACGGTCGCGCGGCGGGGCCGCCTGTGGTCTCGCCACCCGCTTCGTGGCGGTGCGCGCAGGTGGCCCGGCCCCGGGAGGCGGACGAGCGCGGAAGCCGAGGAGGAGGCGGCAGCGGATGACGCCATGGCCACTCGCTCCCCTCGTTGGCGAAATGCGGGGACGGGACGAGGAGGGGTGGTCGAGAGGAGGGGATCTGAGTTCTGAGGTGGTCTAGGGTTTTTCGAGAATTTGGAAGGTTTGGTTTTCTTCTGTTCAACTAGTGTATATACAACAGATTAAGCGGCACTGAATTCTATTATAAAATTTAATATGTTACTCCTTTCATTCCAAATTATTAGTTGCTTTGACTTTTAATATGGAACGGAGGTAGGTTTGAAATGTACGTTTTTTATTTACCTTATTTCACACCCAAATGTCCATTAGTATAAAATTATTTGTTACTGTATAATGATATAGAAAAATTGATGTGTTACAAAATATGTTTTGAAAAGCACACGATAACATTAATACATCCCCGCATGGAAGAAAGCAAAATACTTTAAAATTTATCTTAAGTATTCACCAATATACAAATCATCATACTACTACTTTCATTGAATCCAGTAGAAAGTATGTATTGATATTTTTTGTCTTACTAGTATCGTACCCGTGCGTTGCCAGGGACAGCTAAACTTTTTTGCAAATAAATATACACGGATCGCACGATAATAACGATGTTAAAGTGACGTTCAATCAAAAAACAAAGTTCGTGAAGTTAATAGTCACGCCGTGTCGCAGGCTAACAAACTCTAGACCTTTCTGTGACACAACTAAAATAATGTTTTATGCACGTGCTAATGCTAGGATAAAAAATATTTCATGACAAATTTAATGGTATGTATTTTTTTATAATAAATGTTAGTGTTTTTTTTTAAAAAAATGGCCAGACTTGAAAGAATTTGGTTTCTCGAAATGTGAGAATTGATTTCTTTCGAGGGAGTACTCCATCTTAGATAATCATGCTCTTAATAAGATCACTAAAACAGGACAGTAACACACAGGTAGAAATTTTCATTCAGTTTTCCATATATTGCTTGATGTCATCTATCAATAGAGTACCATGCTCTTAAGATCATATTTCTTGGCTCATGCCACAAAACTCGGTGGCTCATGTTTTTAAGATGAAAAAAGACAACACAGGGTACGGATGTAACAGAACAACGTAACAAGAAAGTCAAATGCTGCTGTCTCACAGAAAAAAAAAATCAGAGTAGGGAACACACTCTTGCCTTCACCATCTGCCGAGCCAAATGTGCCATCAGATGTTGACATCTTCCTGAAATGTCACAGAAATTGCATGACATTCAGCCAAAACTGCTTGGAGGGCTTTTAAAATGCTCATAGATCTGGAAAGGTTACAGCAATGAGGACACAATCATTACTTCATGTACCTTCCATTTGACCTGCAAAATGTTGAGAAGTATCAAATGTAAGATCTTTGTGCATACCTACTACAACCGAGCATACCTCTGAAGATCTTCCAATTAGTGATGCAACATACCCAAACGTCTACATCATACCTTCAAGTGAATCAGACATTACATGGGTTCCCCAAATTAAACTTCTAGACGTTTGCTGATTAACAAATAACAAGCCGGTCTGCAGCATCATGAAAATTCAGATATTTTACTGCATTTTCTCAGCTTAATATGTTTGTGTAACCCTCTTCTATTTGCTTTCAGATACTATACCTCTCCCAGTGGAAGGAAACTTAGTTCTCTGGTTGAAATCGATAGGGAGAGAGAGGAAGCCTGGACATCAAGCTAGCACACAGCACACAGCACACAGCGGCAGCATGAGCATCCACACAGTGGCATCGCACAGCGGCAGCATCCACAACCAGCCATGGCCGGCCATAGCCGGCCGCAGCGTTACCCATGGCAAGCCACGGCCAGCCAGCAGCCAGGCACGGCCGGGCACAGGCAGTCAAGCCCACAACCACAGGCATGACCGGCTAGCGGCAGCCATGGCAGCCAGCTGCGGTACTAAACCCTAAAACTCGGCGAGAAGAATAGAATGACAACCAAACTGTGATGGCACGGACGATGGGTAGGTCGATGGATTACCTCCACTCCTCTATGCACAAAAGTGTTAATGGCCGGACAATATACAGGGGGCCCTTTTAATTGTGATTCAGTAAACAATATACAGGGGCATACATGTCCAAATGATACAATAGAAACATGTGAGAATTATGAAACAAAAGATCCATCGTGCTAGCTATCTAATACCTCTTCTAGCATTATCAAAATGATGCAAATTAGGACCCACTTATATTGCCAAATTACTGTAGCATGAAGATTCCTGCACAACGGAAGACGAAAGGAAAATAGCCACTCCAGTTATGGAGAGGAATTTTTTTTCAGAGTATTGTTTAACTACTTCACAGTAGCTGGTTATATGTGTTTAGGTTTGGTAATTTCACAAAATGAAAATACAGGAATGTGAGTAATCATGCCGTAATCAGACTTACTTTAAACATCAAGGTAGTAAAAACTATAGACCTTCATTCATAATACAATTTTACATGATTTTTTTTGGCAAATTAGCTTGGCGTATAAGATAGCCTTGCAAAAGGCCGGTATATTACTTGAACCATATCAGTCTATGCAAACAAAATAACAAGAGGTTTCAGAAAAGAAGGTAGATCGTACAAAATGGCAGCTATCAAGAATGAACATGCAAAATGACATGGTACTAAAATAGAGTATTACCCCTCTTGGTTTCTTATCTGACGGAGCTCTTTCTCTTTACCATAAGTGGACTTTAGGCAGGAGTGCAGGACTTGGTCCTTGTCTGCTTCCTAAAATAAGGAACCAAGAAACTGGTTGCAATGAAGAAAAATAACTTGCAAACCTACATGTGCTCTGTGTTTGAGTTAAGATTAATCTGCTTAAAACATTAAGGTGCTTGAGAACCAATCGACCAAGAGACAGGGAATTCATATTAAAAAATAAGTACATTAGCATGTCATGGCAATTTACTGAATGGTAAAATTGTGCATGGACTAACACTACCAAATTAATCTGACAGACTTCTATCAGGAGTATTTCATACTAAAGAATTGTCCTAAACAGAACAACGACTAACGACTAATTAAGGACAATAAATGGATATGAAAAAAAAGCAATATCGAAGACCATTTTGTGTAGGCATATGTTTTCCCTGATTCTTACTAAACTTCACCGTTTGGAGTTTCAATTCAGTTGTATTGTATAGCAAACAAACTCATCCTATATGCCAGTACAGATCATCTACCGGTTGTAAATATTCCATGACAGTGAACAGCAGCTTCCTTCGTTCAGGAAGGACCGCTGCATATCTTAGCTAAATCACATCAAAATCACACAACAATTACTGAAACTGAAAGAACCCCATAGCCAAAGCTCCCCCATCAGGAATATAGTGTTGTGTTCCAGGTTGGACGGGAGTAGGAACAATGTTACGAACCGGCCGTACCCAGCTGCGGCGCCCGGGGTCCTCCGCGGCCGTGGTGGTTAGGTTGTCGTAACCTGTGCGGGTCGAGCTGCGCGAACGAGCCGGCCGTACCTAAGCAGTGCGTCAGCGTCCTCGGCGGCGATCGTGGAAGACATAGGCTGCCGTCGTCGCCCCCGACGAGCGCGTTGGCGGCTGCGACCTCGCCTGGCGTCAAGGGCGGTCGCGCAGCGTCGCCGCCGGCGTCGTCCAGGTGGTCTCTGGTGCCACGTTGTCCAGAGCTTGTACTGTTCGGCGGCGGCAAGCGGCCACCGGCGAGGCGTGCCGAGAACGGGGTGTCGAGCGCTCTCCGTGGCGGCGTCGGACTCGGATTGCGGGGGCGAGCGGGGAGCGAGGGTGGAGAGAGCCAAGGTTGGAGGTTTGGCAACCGGTCCGAGGCAGGCCGTCGTGGGCGGGAGTCGTGCACGGGAGCGGCAGTTGCGGTAGAGACCGCGTGAGAGCTCGTGGCGGGGTTGTTTAGCGGAGGGTAACGCGCGGCGCCGGGTTGTTTAGCGGAGGCAGGCCGATTAGTTGGTGGAGACGATACCTTTTGGGTTCTTTTAGTAGTAAGATATATACCTAACCAAATCAAATATTCTAGAAAAAGGTTTGGCTCTTAGCAATTTGCAATTGGAAGGATGGGAGTAGGAAAAGCATGTAAAAGTGCATCCGATATACTATCTATGCAATGTCTATTTGATTTAGAAGCAAATTATCAAGCACATTTGAGATCTAGAAAAATCTCTGGTAGGATCTCAAGTTTTGTATACTTTGAGGAGGAAATTTTTTTCCCTACTATACGTGGTTCCAGCCCATCATAGTCCTAGAAGAAAAGAGAAGAAAGAGGGCCCAAGTAATTCTTTTTCGAAAGATCTTAAAATTTTTTTTCGAAAGATCGGCCCAAGTAATTCCGGTCTAGTATTCGAATGCATCGCGGCCCGTCTAGGCCCAGTCCACGGCCTCTCCACGTGCTCGACGCTCTCTCTTTCCTGCAACCGCAAAGGCGTCTCGGGGCGGGTCCACTTGCGCAGAAACCGTACCCCCTACCCAGTACCCACTCAACAACCGCATCCAAAAACCGTGGGCAGTCTCGTCATTGCGCGCCGCAATCTCCTGCATCCACCCGGTCCCGACACGGAGCCCCATCCCCACCCGCGCCCATGACACGTGGGCCCGTCCTCCCGCAGCCCACGCCATCAGAAGCCGCGTGAGAGGATCGGAGGTGCGCTTATCGACCTGTCCTTTTCCCTCATCTTTTTTTTCTCCCTTCCCGAAGAAAATTGCCCTAGGCCAAGAGGCTAGACCGAGGAGGGGCCAGAAGAGAGAGAGAGAAGCCGAGGAGAGAGATAGAGAGAGAGAGACAAAGGGGGAGGAGAGAGAGACCAAGCGCCAGAGACACAGAGAGGGGACGGAGGAGAGAGAGAGAGGGGGAGAGAGGGGAATCGCGGGAGGGAGGGAGGAGGCGGGGTTTTGGCGAGATTTGAGTTTCCCCCGCACGCTCCCGCCATGGTGTCCGACCAGGAGATCGCCAGCTGCGTCGAGTCCGTCCTCCGCGGCTCCGTCGGCGGGCCCGAGGAGGTCTCGCTCGCCGCCGTGCTGCAGCAGGCGGAGGCCACGCTCGGCGTCGACCTCTCCCACAAGGCCGGCTTCATCCGCGACCAGATGGACCTCTTCTTCGGCCCGCACCTCCAGCCGCAGCCGCAGCAGCCGCCCAAGCCCCAGCCCCAGCCGCCGCCTCTCGCCGTCGTTGCCCCGGAGGCAGCCGTGCAGCAGCCCCAGCATCAGGTGCAGGGGCAGCCGCAGCCGCTGCCTCCGGACCAGCAGATGCAGCCGCAGCAGCAGCAGCAGCTCCCGCCGCTCCAGCCGCGGCTCATCTTCCAGACCATACCCCCGATTCCCGCCATGGCCCCCGCTCCCCCCGCGGTCTCCCGGCCGCCGGTGCCGGCCATGGCGTTCTACCCGCCGCCGCCGCTCGCCTTCCGCTACACCACCGGCCTCGCCGGGGCCGCCACGGGCGGGACCGTCTCCTTCCAGCAGCCGGCCCCTGGGGCTGGCGGCGCTGCTCCACCCACCGCTGCACCGCAGGTCGCCGGCGACAGCAAGGAGAGGTGAGCTCTCGAAGAAATTAGGGTTTGTTTTCCGCGGATTGAGGCGATTCGTGTGTATCTCTGTCAATTGGCTCGGGAATCTGCTTTGTTTTGACATCTAGTTGGTCGATTTGCATGACTAGGGTTGTTGATATTGAAGATTCAAGGTCTATACTGAGGATGCTTGGTTGGTATCATTGAATGGTTTTGTCCTTGCTAAGCTAAGATTAGGGTTTAGGGTTATGTCCTTATTAGTGGTTGTGTCAGGTTTCACTTTAGTACAACTGGTTCTTATGTACTGTAGTGTACTAGTGTTCAGGATATTTGAGTGACTTCGGATGGCATTTTCTGCCCTCTTTCAATTCAGATAATCTGTCAGTAACTGTTTAATTGTAGTTTTGTGGCCAATTTCTTCCAACTCAACGGTATTGGTCAAACAGAGTAGAACCCAGATGTTGTTCTGCTGACAGCTTGTACCATGCATATTTTGTGCTCCCCAAATTGTTTTTTGCAAAGCAGAAAAGGTCAATATTCTGTATAAGCTGCAAAAAGGCAGATTTGCAGTTTGCTAAAAAGGCACAACCAGCCGAGCACAGAAGGCATGTTGTTTCATGATTTTGTTTGGATTTGTAACACCACTTTCCACTTTGAGAACAATTTAGCGTAACTGATTATTTTCCTTCTTCGTTTGAATGTTATTTCTGACTTGTCTCTGCATGAAACGGTCCCAGTAGACAGCTCAAATCATTTGCAGACAGTTACTAATGCCCCTGTGCAAGGATAAAAATAACAATTATTCTGTTATTTACTCTACTTGAGTTTCCATATGTACTATTTGCATCTTACATCTTCACCCTCAACATTTGATTCTTTGATTTTTTTTTTGGTAATAAAATTCATTTACTGGTTGGTTTGATGGGTTGCATGCATCTTTTGCACCCATGTCTTTGTCTCGTAGTTGAGATGTATTGACTAAGCTTATGCAACCTGTCGCACAATACTATGGGAGCAGGACAGCATGTCCTTAAATTTAGTCTGTTTTGTTTGGAGAATATGTTGAGGACTCTTGTATTTGGCCAACATTCCTTTATAGGTTGTTCCATTTTGCTGGTCACAATTGCTCATCTGTTTTTGAAACTTTACTCACTACTCAGCACATTGACTGATTTGTACTCTGCTATCTACTTGGTTCTTTTCCTTTTCTGAAAACCGCTGATTAGTGATTTATATGTAATTTCTTCTAGTGCTTCTAAGCGGAAAAGAGGTGGACCTGGTGGTTTAAATAAAGTTTGTGCAATTTCACCTGAACTTCAGACTATTGTTGGTGAGACTGCCATGTCTAGAACTCAGGTATTACTCAATTCCATTACACTAGAAATTGTCACACCCTCTGCATTCTTCTGGTACTCTTTGATTATTGACTCTAGAAAATTAATATTAGTCTTAATTCAGATTGTGAAGCAGCTCTGGGCATATATCAGGCAGAACAATCTTCAAGATCCTGATGATAAAAGGAAGATCATTTGCAATGATGAACTTCGTGTGGTTTTTGAAACTGACACCACCGACATGTTTAAAATGAATAAATTGTTGGCTAAGCACATAACCCCACTGGACCCAAGTATATGCTTCTATTTCTTTTGATCAACATATGCTACTTTATGTTTGTGCTACTAAAGTTGAGCCCTGGAATTTGCTCAAGTTCTTCCTAATGACATTGCAGAAGATCAAGTAAAAAGAATGAAGGCTCCCACCGTGGCTCCTCAACCTGGGCCTCCCATTAATCAGCCCTCCATAGTTATTTCTGACGCACTAGCAAAGTTCATTGGAACAGATGGAACATTTTCTCAAGATGATGCCCTGAAATACCTGTGGGATTACATAAAAGCAAACCAACTTGAGGTACCTTTTTTGTTTGCACAAATAATACCATGTGTTCTTGCTTTCGCTGCAAGCCAGTGAATATCAAGAATTGAACTGCACATTCACTGTTCTTTTTCTAGAGGTACATTGAATGCATACACTGCAGACCATTCAATTCTTAGAATAAGTTTTCATTAATGTTCAGAAGCAGTATGGCAGTAAAAAGTGAAGAATGCTGGGTAGAGTCAACAGTCAACACCTTCATGTTAATGCTACAAACTTGGGCTGCATCCCTTTTTGGCTAACTGTGATTATATTTTGTTAACCAATGTCACTGTTGTCCATTTATGGGCGAGAAGACGTGGGTTATCCATAGGGGTTGTCAGGATAACTAGGAATGTTCTTACTGAGAAGATTTTATTAGGCTTAAATGGGAGATGCAACATTGTGTACGTAGATATTTGTTTATTATTGGACTAGGTATTTGTTATTGAAAATATACTAGTTCAGATATCCTGGAATCTGATTGAGGTTAGGACAGTGTCGACCTGAAAAGTTCTGCACAGATTTGTACTAGCACTAGCAGTAAAAAAAGTCTGTTTATTTTTTGTCTGTTTCCTTGTCTTCTTACACAGTCATGATTATCAATTGTAAAGTCCCCCTTCAAAAAAAAAGTGTCAAGTCATTGTGAGCTGTGAAATTTATGGCTTTACACACCACATTTATGATTGTTCTATTTGGTAATGCATAGGATGTCATCAATGATTCAATATTGTGCGATTCAAAACTTCAAGAGCTCTTTGGCTGTGAGAGCATTCCTATGTCAGGACTATCAGAAATGCTTGGTCACCACTTCATCATGAAAACATAGCAAATCCCCATTAACTGGTGAGTTTCTGGCTGTCTCCTCTTTCTAGTGTCACATTTGCTGATTTCAGTCCAGATGCCAGGGATGATAGTAATTTTTCCCAAAATTATTTTTATTATGGTACATTGGTAGAAATTAGGAAAAACTATTTTCTATTTACTCAGTTCAATCATAGTAGTTTTATATAAGTTTTGTGCTTTGTCTTATCCTGATTTTATTCCTTGTGTGCAGATCTAGGATTGCAGTGTGGCAGATAGGCCTAACATTACAATATGGTGTTCTTGACAGAATGGACAGCATAGCGTATGTATTTCTTCAGTGTTATGGATTATAAATTGTGTCTGGCAAAGATCAGATTATTTGTGGTAGCCTGTACTTTGTTATGCGTACCGGCTGCCACTGTCGTGTCTGGTGTAACCTCTTTACTGAATTGGTAGTGTTAGTTCCTAAATGTCAAAATGTCATTGCTGACTATGTAAAGTTAAGCTTTGTATTCGAGTGCCAGACTTGTACCATTAAAAGTTAAAAGTCAAGTTTTTACTGATATTTTAATGTTGGGGAAATCTGACTTCAGTATCTCACTACCCACCAGTCCAATTGGAAGTGGAGTACAATGGCTGTGGTGGTGGTCTTCTTCCAGAAGAAGAAATTAGGTGGTGGTGCGCCTATGAGACTTTTGATTAACTTTATTAACTGAATGGTTGCTAAAATACAAATGTCAAAGTACCAAAAGAATGGCTGTTGGACACTTTGCCAGGCGTTATTCCAGTCTCCGGAGCTTTGTACCTAGACACTAGACAGGCCAAAGGCGACGTTCATGGAGTCGACATATAGATCCTGGTGCGTTATGTTTATGGAACATCATCCTATATCAGCATGCGTCAGTAATCTGGATGCTTGGCAAATGCGAAACGCGAAGATGAAATGTTTGCTTTAAGTACATGTACAACAAAAGTTTCAACAGATGCCCGAATTCAGCAAATAAATTAAGTACACCATAGTCCATACTCCATAGTATCTTGTGGGAACGACTGAAAGGTGGACGAAAAGGTTTGATCTCATAAAAAAAGGTTAACGCATAAAGAGTTTTAGAATGCATTCATCCGAACAAAGACTTTTTTTTTTTTTTGAGAAAATCGAACTAACACATACTCGTACGGATGTTCTTTTTTTTCTGGGGTGCAATGAACAATGATCCATCAAGGTCAATTCGGCCGAACGGGCCCATTTTATGCACAAACCTGGGAAGTGTCAATTCGTCCTGACCAGCTGATCACCTCACGAATTTGTTACCGCTTTGGTTTTAGAATGGGCTGGATCCCTGAAATTCACAGGGTCCTTTTTTTGGCACCAAGCTGTATCATGTCACATATGATGCTGTTTCTCAAAGAAAAAAAAATTGATGCTGGCCCATTCCCGCTTGTTGTTTTTAGCTGATGAATTTTCCGGTTTTTGTCAGAATAATGTTGACACTCCCACGGGCTTTTTAGCTGAAGAATTTGCCGGTTTTGTCAGAATAAAATGATGGCACTCAAACTGAAAAATCAAACGTGGGTTTACCTTCACGGAGGAGGACGATGATCCTCCCTTTGCATGTGTCCCCAACACTTATTTCCTTTTCCTAAAAAAGAACAAGAAGAAATGAACATCTCCATCGATTTGGCAAAAAACAAAGCACTCCTCCCAAAATAACATTGTAGGCATCACCATCCATGGACAACTACGCTGACATTTGTAGTCAAACCCTACGATTACAAAGCCGATCGAGCCAGCTGGAGGAAGCTAGCAAAGGCTAGCTTATCTTCGACTGGAACCCGGCGTCGTCACTGCCGGCCACGGCCGCCAGCAGCTGCACCTCCACGTCGTCCAACGCGCCCTCCTCTTCCTCACCCCGATCGCCGACGGCGGGGAAGGCGGCGGCGGCGGCGGCGCCCTGCTGCGGCGGCTCCATCACGGTCCTGCTCGCCTTCATCTGCTCCTCGAACATCTTCTGCAGCTTCTTGCCCTGCTCCTCGATCCTCAGCTGCAGGCTCCTCTGGGTCTGCAACACACGTCACCACCCACAAAAAATGTCACCAGATGACGCCCACGAACACACATCAGTGCAGAGCTAGTGGTTTGACGCGTAGATCGACAGAACACGCACCTCGAGCTGCTCGTGGAGACGCCTCTGCACATCGAGCTGGACGCGTAGTGCTTCAGTGATCTTCGTCCCACTGCAACAGAAAAGGCGACCGACAACTGTTAAGTAGCGGACATGGCATGGTTGCCATTAGGATTCTTGCAATGTCAAAAGCTAGACGACGATGACGACAGTTACGGACGTGCTGGGGTCGAGATTCTGTACGTCATTTCCTGCGGCTCTTTTCTCCTGTTTCCCTGCAATTCGACAACGGGACGTGTCAGACGGCGATAGGACTGAGTTTGAACACAGTGAGCTCACAATGGCAACATGTGTCATCAGCCAGGCATGGCAATTGGCAAAACGGCCATGGCCCATGGAATGACTGGAGCTTGGCGTTGACGTGTTCGTGGAATAGTATATTTTAGTACTGTACTATTCTAAAATGGAATTCTAAATTCTTGAACTAGATTACCTTCAGACGTCGATGCTGGCATGTACTTGGCTATGCGGTATTTCTGAAATCCAAGAAGGGGATACGAAAGTTTTAGTTACAAATTCGTGTCACACGACAGCATCTGTTTAAAATCTGAAGTTTTTCACTGCTGATGAGTTCAGAAAAGTATCCTGTTTGCCAAAAAAAAAAAAAGTACCTGAAGGTGGCTCTTGATGTGGTAGATTGTCAGTCCATCAGAGTTCATCAGCTTCAGAATCCCCTTGGGAGTCGCCTCTGCAAGTGTCACGCAACAACAAGAGAAGACTATGACTCTACGAGAATCAACGGGTGAATGGCTCTATGAGACTGATTAACCAAGAACTCGTGCAGAAAAAATAAGGAGATCAAGGTCGCTCACTGTCCGCGCCGCCGAGCTGGTTCACGCAGTCGACGAAGCGCTCGTGGAGGTCCTGCGTCCACCGGATCCGCGTCTTGCTCGGCGCGCCTTGCGCCAGCGCGGCGGCGGTGGCGAAGTTCCCGCTACCCACATGGGTCGCCGGCGCGCCGATGGTCCTGCAGCTCCTGGACAGTGGGCTCTCCATCGAGCTCTGCTGGATGCCCGCCGGCGCCTCCATCGCCGGGAGAAGCGTGCTCGCCGCAGCCTGCTTCAGGGTTTATACAGACAAGAATCGTTATCAGAACACGATCATGGCATGCTTAATTAGGAGAACGACGATTCTACCAGTGATCAATTTCAATTCCCACGCGTTCACTTACATGAGCCGGAAAGGGGTGGGCTTTGGGTTCGCCGCCGAGCAGCCTGCCGGTGGAAGCGCTGCCGAACAGCCCGTGCGCTCGTTCTTGCTGCTGCCGGCGCTGGAATGGCAGCTCGAGCGACGGAGGCGCCTCGGTGGCGCCATCGCGGTGCTGCGGCCGGACGTAGTACGTCCTCACCGCCGAGCTGTCGCGGAGCGGCATCGGGTCGACTGGACGACGACGGTGGTACAGCTGCTCGGCCTCCGTCGTCGGCCGGCAAAACGGTGGTGGTCTCTTGGCAAACGCCGTCTGCTCCGGGAGCGCCGTCGTCGTCCCGCCGAGAGGGCAGTCGAACCGCGCGATGCCCATCATCAGCTCCTCAGCGGCGAAGAACGCGGCGGCGTCGGAGCCGACGCAGCCGCCCTGCCCCTGCGCCGCGAGCATCGACCTCGGGGTCGTCGTGGTGTGCTCCTCGTGCACCCAACCGCCACCGCCGCCGGGACCGCCGTGTGGCTGTGGCAGGGAGCCCACGAGCCCCGGACCCGGGTGGAAGGAGAGCCCCGCGCCGGCGGCGGCGGTGGCCGGAAACATCTGCGGGTCGCACAGCGGCGATCCGTAGCGGTGGTAGTCGTGCAGCTTAATCTTCTTGGCGTTCATCATCTGGCTAGTGATCACGAAGTTTCGGAACTGAACAAACAAGCAAGGAGACGAGCACAACCAACTTATCAATTACAGTAGTTTAAACATGAGCTCGATCGAAAGCATCTAGTTCATCATATATGCAGCATATTTTGGCATCAACATGTGAGACCTGAAACAGACGATTCTAGCAGCTAATCAAGGCTGCAGCTGGAGCAGGAGAACAGGATTAGCGCAGCGGTTGTGCTTAAATAGTGCTCCGACGATGCATAGGTTCCATTTCCACCCAATCCAAAGGAATTTGGGAGCTGGTTCTAGTTCTAGACTTCTAGTGGCCGAATAAGATCCTGCACCGGTCCATATTCGTGGACCCTGGTGGCTTACTGGCGTGTCACGCAGCGTGACGAGAATAATTCGACGGCGGTGAGTGCCTCCGGTGCGCACACATGCACGGAGAACTACCGGGAATCGCCGAACGGCCGCCGGAGGAGGAAGCAGCAAGAAGACGGCAATGCAAGCAAGTTGGTGGAGGGAATTCTGCAGGCGCATCGGCAGAGACCAACTTACAGCTTGGAGGCATCACATGTGTGCAGCACTGAAGCAGGCTTCCTGGAAATTGTGTCCCTCACTCACTGTGTATCAGGAGGGAGGATTGGAATCTGCAGGAGGGTTGGGAACGAAGAGTGGGTGCAGAAAGGGCTCCTGATCATCTATCCCAATTGGAATGGAATATGAAGTGCTCCTCCTCCTCCCTGTGGTGGTGGCTGGGGGCCTCCTGATGGGAGCCAAGCACCTAGCAACTGACAAAGATGCAAAGATCATCCACCTGTAGTATATAAAGTGAAGGCTTCCATGTCAGACAGAAGGCTGGGGGACAAACGTAGGCTTTGATGTTATCTCCCTCTCTTCCTTTTTCCTTGGTAGCTTGTCATTGATCTTATTCACTATGGCTTCCATTTCTAGCTGGATTGCAAGCATACAAAATTACAGTAAGGATCAGAGGGGGAGGGACATCTCTATGTTGAATCCTCTGTTAGCCCTTAGGATCACTAGCAGTGACATCTAGAGGGGAAAACTTCGAGAATCAAAGAGGCAGTGATAGAGAGAAGTAGAGAGAGTGGGAAAGAGTTTACCAGAGGGCTTGACGGGAGCAGTGGAGGAGGATCCGGAGGCAGCGCTGCTGCCCTCGGCCATCGCGTCGATGAAGAGGGATGGGGCGACTGTCGGTGTAGAGGTGGGCGGCGGTGCAGTGCAGTGGCGGCGTGGAGGTGCTTCCCGTCACTGGCTGCGCCCCTCCTCAGATCGGATTAGGGTTTGTCGGTGGGTGTGGCGGCTCACGGTTAACCTCGTACAGAGAGCCGCCGGCCCCCACCTCTTTTTATAGCGCAGGGTGACAGAGACCCTCCAGCCATAGTGGGCTGGGCGCCCCCGATCAGGGCGCGTGGGTCAAAGGGGGCCCAAGTTGGGCCGTTGGGCCCAACTAGGGATTGAGATCATCCTAACATCCTCATGCCCTGGGTTGTCCTTTGATATCCCAACAAGAGATGAATAGACACCCATCGTTCCGGTAGGGGCAGGCTAATTGGCTAATCAAGCAAATCTCGGGCTTCAGCTTTCTTGTATGTCATGTTCAATTGCTCATCCATTCATATTTTATTATAAGCAAGAGTCGCCATGAAAAGGACATAATAGTAAGTAATGAATAACCAAACAAATGGATCTTGTTTCTTTCGATGAGGGGTGAATGGTTATGTTTGTCATTCTTGCAGGGTGACAATCGAACAAAACGGTAACATCGAACCGTGTTTTTGCTTCATTTATCCCAATTGCTACTGAAGACGACGATGTTTATCATTTTCTTCAGTCCTCTTTTAGAAATGACTTGTATCTTCTTCTTCCTTTTTTTTTTTTTTTTTTTTTTGCCAAAAGAAATGCCTCGTATCTGTTGGTACATATGCAAGTGATTCCTCATTGGTCCGTTGAATCAAGTAAGTTGGGCTACATCTAATGCACATCCCAGGGGATTGTCCATATCCTTTAGAACCAAAAACCCTTCCTGGAAACATACATCAGCTTATGGAATTTGCAGTAGCAACACACTTATCTTGAGCAAAGCGTTTGTCGTTCTCTAGAACAATGATCGATATAACAAAGTTCAATCAAATCGCTCCAATCATCGCTTCACTCTATATGGGAGTCCACTGGGTGGTGGTCACTGATGAGCCGTTACAAACTACTGTAGGTATCAACTGAAATGCATATTGTTGTCCAAAAAAAAAAAAACAACTGAACTACATATTGGACTAATCCTGGAGTCTTCAGAATCCCACGAGAAACCAAGGCCGAAGGTACGGTCCCGGTGGCATCAACGCGCAAATGGTGAAGTATGCAGACGCGTAGGTGCATTGCAGTTTATTGCAGAAATCCCAAGGAAGGATGTAGACAGGTTTCAGGCTTTCAGCTGTTGCCGGTTCCTTACTTTCATACCAGCAACAATGGCAAACCGATTTAAATCGATCCGATCTAGTCATCTCTTTAGTTTCAATGTGTACAATGGAGAACCCATTGGGGCTGTCACTGACCAGTCGTTAAGAAGGATTCTCTTTGGAATTTCCATGGTCAGAAACAAGAACGAGAAACCACTGTAGAGAGAGACAGACAGAGGCTGGCGTCCAGGTCGCTCTGTGATCGATCGCATAGGGAGACTGTCAGTCTCAATTCTGACAGCCAGAAACCAAAAGAAAAATGAAAAAAAAAACCCACCTGTGAGCTGGTGACGTATATGCTGACGCAGGTATACCTTTTTTTTTATTTTTTTTTCTTTGTCCATGTATCCGAATGAGGACGGTGAAACTTATGCAGATAATATGTGATTTCAGATTTGCACGCGCAGGCAGGCGTGCCAACGTGGAAAGAATTGGTCAAGAATCTTATCTGGCTGCATGTGTGCATATATATCTGTATCATAGATATATATATCTCTTGCAGCAGGACTGGGAGCTGGTCGGCCCCTAGATGCCAGAAGGGCCATTGCAGCGGAGCACTGCTCGGCTCATGGCGCTCCCAACTCCTAACTCCAGTCCAATTAATCCCTTTTCTTTTTGAATTCCTTGTCGGATTCGTCCATGGTTCGCCCGCGCAAACGACATAGAAGGCCAGGTGGCGCAGGTGTGGAGTACAATACAAACCCGATCACATTCGCATCGCATTTTTTAATCTATTTTTGGGAAATTTTTATGAGTGAAATGTACTTGTAGGGCCTTTAATTTGGGAAAAAAATTACATGAGCCCGGGGTCTACTCGACCGGTGTGCACCCCTACGGTATATTTACGACGCGTGGAAGTGGGCCGCGGTATATTTACGACGCGTGGAAGTGGGCCGGTACCGCGTCCGCACGTATCTCGCGGCTTGCTTGCGTATCGTACATGCACCCAGACACCAACTGCTGCTAGATCCACCCGGCGCGTGCACTCAGAGGTGTCTCCTGCTGACGTCAGCGGATGACGCCAGCCGGGTCCCACCTGTCGGTGGCTCGGGCGCAGGGGAGGAGCTCCGCTGGCTGGATTCTCGCCGGCGGCGAGCCCTCCCGCGCCATGGCCACCACCATTGCACTCTCCATGACGGTGCGAACACGTCGGGTTGAAAGATGGAGACCGGCGCGGCGGCTAGACACAACGGCGGCGAACGGCGGCCATGCATGGCGGCGGCGAACTGCTCCGTCCAGCACGTCGCCCTTCGCGTCGCCCTGATTCCGCTTGCCTAGAGTCGCCACGCGGTCTAAGGGTATAGAGCGCAAGGAGGAAGGGAGGAAGATGGACGGCGCGGGACCATCAGCGAAGGCCGGCGAGCGGCGGCGCTTTGGTGAATGTGGTGGCCCGATTGGGACGTGTCGGCCGTCGCTGGGGTGCGCAAGCGAAGGTGGTTGATGACGAGGCGAACACCGAGGCGTGTAAATCACGCGGAGGTGCGGCTGCTGTGGCGCTTGCGGTGGCAGTGCGGCGGCGGCGGCGGCAATGGCTGCCTTTCCGCGGCGCGAAGAGGAAGAAGAGCGAGGCCAGCGCAGAGGGAGGCCCTTCTGTGCGCGGTCGGCTGTGTTAAACAAACAATGCGGTAAAATGCTATCCAGCTTACTAGTACGTCCTATTATTATTGGGCCTCCGGCCCACTCAATCACGCGCCGGCGCGTGGGACTCCTGCACGCCCATGGCTCTCCTGCGCTCCACCAGCGCACACATCCACATGCACCTCCCCTAGATGAACCTCCACCGCACAGACACATGCATCAATCGGAGACTAAATCCCGGTTACTGTTGACACTTCTAACACCACTCACGCTAAGTTGTCATCCCTAGCATGGCGCCAAAAGTGTTGGTATAGAAACTGCTCCTCTAGTCAAGAAAAAATATAGGATCCTCAAGCGAACAGATAATACACCATCGTAGCATTTTACCGGGAAGTATTCCGGTATCGTTATTTATATTTAGCTCAAAGGAAAGAACTAAGGACTTAAACAATGAGATGAACTTGCTAAATATGACTACTTATGAGTGATTGATTGCACAGTCACATACTTTGGCAGAGGGGTAAACCATGATAAATAAGGGAATATAAAGTAATAAGCTCAGGATATAAATCACACAGAGATTAGATATAGACTACTCACATAAGGTAGGTTGACATCTGATTAGCATAAGAAATAGAAATCCTATGTAGGTTCTAATCTACTAAGTCATTCATCTACTCCAACTCTACACTATCACATATAGCACAAAAGACTCTTCATCTATGTATAAGGATCATTGCTATAACAAGCCAAGACATAGCAGGACTTACTACGCAACTTTGGTTCTGCTAGACCTACCAACGGGGGATGGAATATAAAGGACTCAACGGAACTGTCACTTCTGCGATCTACCACACGACCCGGCCAATAGGGTGCATTTGCAGGTAAACGACATCTAAGCACCATGCTTACATAAAATCTACCACCTAACCCTCCCGGGAAGAGAGTTAAGCGCTTTGCAAACATATACATAAACTTATTACCAATCATAACCATATCAAATGTAGAACTAGAATAAACTAGGAACATAATAAATAGAAACATAATGATATTTAGAATAAAGTCACAAGAATAGATACAAGATAATACCAATTCGATGATGAAGATCCGGAATTCCGAGCACGGCGCCCGATTCTTCCTCTATCTAGTCTAAACCTATGTAGAACTTGAAGATCTAGAGTAGCTATTCTAATTCTCTGGTGGAGATGTCTCTCTTTAAACCCCGGCTTTGCTTTGATGGCTACCTCGAATAATGAATTCTAGAATGAATTAGCGTTTAGCCGGGGGCCGGGGGCTCGAATATATAGCCCCCTAGGATGCACCACCATCGGGATCAAACCGACCTAAACGGACGATAAATATTGCTCCTCAAGGTTGGTGGAGGCAGGATCCGCGAGCCTCCACCTGATTGGTGGAGGTGGCCAGTCGGCCGACCCAAGGAGGGAGTCGGCCGACCCTGGCCAATGCCAGGTGGGCCCCCGCTTGCAGGTGTCGCCTTCTGGAGTCTTCTAGAGTATACAATTTTACCCGTTTGGTCTTTCTCTCTATGTAATCATGACATGTGGGCCTCCTTGGATGTTTTCCTGATAATCCCCTGTGAAAACACATATTCACCAAAACTTGTGGAATCTGTCAGTTTAAACCCTAAGTCTATGGTGGTGAACAGATTATATCCCTCTTTCTCTCTCTGGTTGACATATAAAATTGATCATTAACAACCGTCAACAGTTACCTCGTCCACTTCGTCATCCCATCTCGTTCTCACCATTCTTCCCCGCACAGCGAAACCACCCCAATCCCGGCGATTTTCACCACCACCATTGCCTCAACCTGGTGCAGCCATCGGGGCAGGCCGAGCGGCGAGCGAGGGCCAAGGGGCGGCCGCCGTCGCTGGGCACAGCTTGGGCCGCCCAACCGACGTGGCAGCTCCGTCCTCCCGGCTTGGCTTCCTCCACCGTCCCGCGCCAGTCTGCTGCCGCGCCCGGCGTCACGGCCCTCCACCGCGCCAGTCGATGCCTTGTCGACAAGCTTGCGCCGCGCTCCAGTGCATGCGTTCTGCTTGGGTACCCCGCCGATCATCGTGGCTACCGCTGCCGCCACGTCGTGTTCGACGAGTCTGTCTTCCCCTTCTGAGCACCCGATGCCACTCCCTCCTCGCCGGTGCGGCCTCCATCACTGCCCAGCGGCGACGAGTCGATCCCGGCTGCTTCACCCAAACGGCGCCGTCTTGCTGCGCCAACGCACAGCTCCGGCCGTGCCAACGGTCAGCCGATCCCGCCGGGCGCCGCGACGCCGTCCAACCCCGACGCGTCGCACGTGACGCAGTCTTCCCCAGACGCGTCGAACGTGCCCCGCGCCCCGGCATCGCCCGACCTGGCTGGATCGCCAGACAGCCCTAGACCTCCCGGCTCCGCACCCAAGTCGCCGTCTGCAATCGCGACGTCGTCTCCAGCACCCGCACCGCCCGCTACTGGCCATCCGATGGTCACCAGAGCGCGCGCCGGTGTCTTCAAGCCCAACCCACGGTACTCCATGTCTGCTACCGTGGCGATCTCACCTGTTCCCACCTCCGCTCGATCGTGACGAACCTCTTTGTGACCCGAACTGGCGCAATGCAATAGAGACCGAGTTCACTGCTTTACAAGCCAACCGGACATGGCGTCTCGTCGATCGCCCAGCCGGTGCCAACTTGATCATCGGCAAATGGGTGTTCAAGCACAAGTTCAACCCCGATGGAACCCTGGAGCGGTACAAGGCCCGCTGGGTCGTCCGCAGCTTCAAACAGCGACAAGGCATCGACTTCCAGGAGACCTTCACGCCGGTGGTCAAACCGACGAGCATCCGCACTGTCCTCTCCATCGCGGCCTCGAAGCGCTGGCCAACGCGACAGCTCGACGTCTCCAACGCTTTCCTCCACGGCAACCTCGAGGAACACGTCCTCTGTCAACATCCGATCGGGTTCGCGGATGCGGACCGATCGGACGCCGTCTGCCTCCTCGACAAGTCGCTGTACGGTCTACGCCAAGCTCCGCGAGCCTGGTTCACCAGGTTCGCTTCGTACGCCGTCAAGCTGGGGTTCACGGCCACCAGGTCGGACTCCTCCCTCTTCGTCCTGCGCCGTGGGAACGACATCGCCTACCTCCTGCTCTACGTCGACGACATGGTGATCACTGATCACCGCGTCAAGCACTGCGCTTCTCCAACATATCATCATCGGTCTTCGTACAGAGTTCGCAGTCAAGGACATGCTGCGTTTCTTCCTCGGCATAGACGTTCAGCGCTCGGCCGCCGGCTTCTCCCTTTCACAGAGCCGCTACGCCGAGCAGATACTGGAACGCGCCGGGATGGCGAACTGCAAACCTGCCAAGACACCGATCGGCTCCAACGGCAAGCTCGACTCCAACGGCCCGGCCATCGCCGACAAGACGTCATACCGCAGCATCGCCGGTTCTCTCCAGTACCTGACGATCACGCGGCCCGATCTCGCCTTCGCAGTGCAGCAACCATGTCTGTACATGCACGATCCTTGACAGCACCACCTGGCGCAGCTAAAACGGATCTTGCGCTATGTCCGCGGCACGACGTCGCACGGTCTCCTGCTGCGTTCCTCGTCAAGCCTCGACATCACGGCGTACTCGGACGCGGATTGGGGCGGCTGCCCAGAAACGCGTCGCTCGATCTACGTCGGGCTTCTGCGTGTTCCTCGGCGACTCTCTCGTCTCTTGGTCCTCCAAGCGGCAGCTCACCGTCTCTCGGTCGAGCGCCGAGGCCCTTGTGATGGACTGGGTTCTTGGACATGTACACGGCCGACACGTTGTCGCAGAACACCACCGTGGCCTTTGTCACCGGAAACTGAAGCTCGCCAAGGAGTTGCCTTAGCCAGATGCACTCTGCAGCAGCGTTGGCGACGCCCCGGTCAGGCCCTGTGGTATACGTGTTTTTCTCATCTGCTACCAAACCCTAGCTAGGCTATCCGAGTTGAGTATGGATGGCGGCGTACGTGGACCGGGACATGAACAATGACGCGGCCACTGCACCATCGGCGATCCCATGGCAGTGGGGCATGAACATGGAGGGGACTATACTGCCGTGGCCCGTGGCCGGCCATGGCGCCGAAGCCGATGCAAGGCGACATGGCCACGAGTTCTGTTCGTTTGGCTCTATCATGCAAAATAATGAAGGCCTGAAGCCGATCTGCATGCATGACTTTGTATCTTGGGCCATGTGCCGTGTGCCATGTTGGGCATCCAAGACAATGGCACAGCAGTCAGCCAGGCGAACAGGCGCAGCAGGCCAGCAGCCTCTGTTCATAGGCCTCCACTCCAAACGAGCAATTGACGGGCGCGGGCACGCGGGCACGCGCGGGAGCCGCTCCGCCGTGTCCGGCACCTGCTCCCAGGGAGGACTAATTCACGAAGGTTCACTACATGCAGATCTAGCGAACGATATTCCGCATGTCATTCCTTCCTTTTTTGGAAAAAATAAATCCCACCACTTTCCCTAATTGGATAGTGTCGCATGTTCGGTTACACATTCTCCATTTTCAACCGGTTGCACTTGTGTGTTGGGGCCCACGCAAGATGTTTGTTTTAAAATGTTATAACTTTTGAAAGGTGTATTCGTTGTTAATTTTGTCTGCACTGGTATGTTCTTTTTAACAGAGCGAATAAAACTAGACCCAATT
Source organism: Themeda triandra (assembly GCA_018135685.1). Classification (NCBI taxonomy): domain Eukaryota; kingdom Viridiplantae; phylum Streptophyta; class Magnoliopsida; order Poales; family Poaceae; genus Themeda; species Themeda triandra. The sequence goes on along the minus strand of JAENPR010000149.1, from coordinate 826,962 downwards.
TGCATATGTTTCAAAAAAAATAGTGGCTTATGTGCTATCTTATAACAAATAACTTATAAGTATAACTTATAATATATAATTTATATGAAAAACTTAGAAGCTTAAGGGTTATGAAACACAAGTTATATACAAAAGGTTATTAAAACACAAAGGCCAAAATTAACATAGTACTTATACCGTAACTTCCAAACACAAAAGTTATTAACTTGTATACATAAGTTAATCTATAGAACCTATGTACATAGCATAATAAGTTAGTTTGTACAACTTATTTGCATAAGTTAGTATAATAAGTTAGTCTAAATAACTTGTGTACATAAATTAGTATGATAAGTTAGTCCATATAACTTACATACATAGTATAATTTTTTAATTAAAAATTAATGTGAGAAAAAAGTTCTTAAAATATATGGAAGTGTGATCTAGTTTTATTCGTCTTTTCACATAGAACACAATGGTGCGAGACGGAATTGAAATCGGATATATCGTTCGAAAGTTATAACATTTTATTAAAGTAAATACATTGTCTTTTTTAAATGCGCCAGGGGTTCAGTTCATGTGCGGACACTGGTTGCGCCGGTTGGATCGTTCGCTGGGTGGAAGTTTGGACGAACGATCGCCAAAGTGGATTCTTGCTCCCCTTTGCTTCACCCCGCCCTGCTGCCACAGGAGGAAGAAGGAGATAGAGGCCCACTATGCAGACACAAAGGAGATATGAGAGAGGGGTATTTTGGACATTGTTTTAGGCGGGACCCACGTGTCAGGGCGGTCAAAATGTTGAAAATAGACAGAAGTTGGACGGAATGACACACAGGGAAAAACAAAGTTGATGTTGGGCACATAGGGCGAAACGAACTTTCCAATGGCATAGAGGCGGGGTCAATGATTTGTAATGGAAAGTCTCCCGCTGTGGCTGCCGTGCTGCTCTCCATGGTTCGCCGCCTCTGCCTCCACGGCCACTCCGTCTTCGTCGCCTCCATGATGCGCTCGTCGCATCGGCCGCTCCGTCTCCTCTGTCGCCATCTCACTCCACGCTCACCACAACCCCGCCTTGCGTGGCCGCCGTGCCCTAGCGGCCCCCACCGCCCGCGGCGTTACCCGCCAACGGTGCACGGCTCGACGACCTCCATGGCCGCCGCCAATGACATCGGTGCTCCGACCTGTTGCCTCCAAGTCCACGTAAGTCGCTACTTCACCAGGGAGTCAGGGACGATGCTGTGCTTGGCCTCCGCTCTTTAACTGCTCGACGAAATGCCCTGAGGGCTCTGCTTGCTGATCTCCTCCCTCCCTCCCACTCGGCTCCCTCTGCCTCCAGCGCTCCCTCCGCCCGGCGTGGCACCTGTGCCTTGGCTGACATTGCAGCCGATCTCCAATGGAGGTGAGGCGGAGGCATGTGAAATTAGATCTCCTGGTCTGGAATGAAATGAAATGAAATGAATCTGGGAACGTGGTGTTTCTTGCTTTGATTCAGTTGAAATTGACTGACAATAAATTGCAGGAACATATCTGAAAGCAGGCGACACCGCATTCAATCATGTTAGGCAGCGGTGAGGTGAGCTAGCTGGAGCAGGCGGCTTGCCTGGGGTTCGTCTCTTCGTCTTTGTCCGCCATTGGTATCGATCGTCGAAGGAGGTGAGCACATGGGCTTGTATTATATTCAGATCTTGTGTCTCGATGGGATCTCATGTTTTGAGATTCTAGTTTAATGGAGCAGAGCACGCGTCGTTGTTTGTGCCAGTGTTTGTGCCAACACCCAAGCATGATGATGTTTGCGTTGACACCAACAGAATTAATTTATTTGATTGGGTTGCATGCATACTAAACAGGTTGCTTGCATCAGCTGCTAAGTTCCATGCAGACACAAGATCAGGTTGTCGACTCCCAGTGTGACAGGTTGTTGTCTATTTCTTCAGGTTAGCAAACATCAGCTGTTCATCATATCTGCACTATGTGATTTGAAATATGTCTAACCAAATTCGAGATTAATAGTTTGTATTATCATTTGGACACCATAAACATCATAAAAAATCTTTATTTTGATTCAGAGTTGGAGTGGCATACTATGATTCAGATACACGTCAACTTTTTGTGTTAGAAATCTGGGAAGACAGCGCTGGGGATTATCCTCTGATTGATCTTGGTATGTTCCTCACATAAATAGAAATCAGTTTGCTTCCTATTTGTTTGCAATATAGACAGAGGGGCTGCTATGGTAATAAAGGACTTTTAGGATTGGTAGAAAATGAAGCCACATAGCTGACACTTTGTGATCCTGTTTTTGCATCAGTGAAATTTCGGTCAAAACCAAGCACAAAAACAGAAGAAGCACTTTTGTCGGCTTTGCAACGAAATGGTACGCCCACTATCACTTCTTCAAACTGATATAATTAGTTTGGTGCAACCACTTCACCTTAGTAATATGTATGTATTATATACGATGATGAGGTTTTCACATTATTAATCTCTAACCGGAATACACTCTGTTAGCTGAATATCTGCAACCAAAAATGCTTAGTCTGGCCCATTTGGAAAAAGGGACAAGAAGAAACACTTCAGTGGAGCTATGTGATGACCTATGCTATGACTATCAATTTTCTTTTTGGTGTATATCTGTATTCAGGGAACTTGTAAGTGAAGAAACAAAATAACAAGCATGATCTCTTCTTATAAAGTTCACCATAATTAGTAACCCCGAAGCCTCATAGTATTTTTGTTATCTCTCTCAGTGACATCTTTAATCTGATAACTTGATGATATAATACTTTGTATGCATATCTAAACTGCAGATCGATCTACATGAAAGTTGCAGCTATGGATGACGGACTCAGTGCAAAAGAAAGGATATGATTTGTAAGTTATCTTAAATTAGAATCTTGCCACACTAATTGCTACTTACATGTTTCAATTTGTCTCCTAAGATTTTTTAGAAATATTAATTTTGTTCACCGATTTTGTACCAGGAAGTAGTCTTATTGACTCACTGAGAATTTTGGTACACCAATTTTCTACCTAGACAATGTTGAAGCCAGTGAAAGGTCTATGGATCATAAAGTCGTCTCCCGAATATGATGTTTCTCATACAACCGACTATAAAGCATGATAGCAGCAAACACAAAGGTCAGCTGGGATTGCAACAGTTCAGCTGAATTTGGGAAATCGAAGGTAATTGTTTGAAATGAAATGATAAATAACTTGCAACACATCTCCAGCTGTATCTTGCAACTTGCTATAGATAGCACATGTCCCCCACAGCAACACCACGGATGCATCCAATGTTTGTAGGAAACAGTAAGAATTGAGAATTCAGAATATCATGTTGTTCAATAGTATGAAACTTTTAAACATAATTTCACTAATGAGAAGGTACATCCCTTCATGTTATAAAACATGGAATAATTGTTTTATTTCTCACTCTAAGGAACGTTATTTCTTGCTTGCACAGACACATGCGACAGGGTGACCATGAAAGCTGGAGGTCCATGAAGGCAGGTGGATGTGATCCTGGCGGAGTGAAGACCATGGCTAGGGATTAGAGTAAACAGCCCGTGGCAAATTGAACATCAAGGGAAGACTCAATAAAAGAAGAAGATATGGTTAATGTAGTGATGTGAGTTTATGGGGCTGTGACTTTTGTGTAAAAATGTACACAAGCAACCTCGACCAAGTAGTTTGCTAAGCCATGATAACGGGTATTAGTGTTAGAATGTTACTTGAGCATGATATTAAGACTGTCTGGAATATTATCAACCAGCTTAGTTATGGTCGATGTAAGGTCATGTCGTGGTTTCTGGTACTATGTTGACTGGATGAGGCTGTTCTATGAATGAGCCTGTCTTCAGCTTGGTCTGTTGTGGGTTGATTTATCAATTTTTTTTGTTGTTGTGCAAAAAACTTCCCTAAGCCAATTCCATGCTTATCAGATGGTAAAATCGATTCCATCTGTGGAAAAAATGGTGTATGCATCCTCGATCTGTAGAAATGGTGTAAGCAAGGATACAAAGTTCTTCTAGTTGCTAGCATAGTTGCATACTCTAGCTTCATCTCATAAAACTGAATCACTCCCATGCTCTTCATCACGCCTACCAGATCTGCACATGCTTGCTCCATCAGTGAAAACAAACCACTTGTTGGATTTCAATCACTGGTAAAAAAATACTAAATGATACGCCATATGCACATATCAGATGCTCTATGCGCTATTTTAAGAGGTTTGATTCTGATCCCGTTCTTTTTTCTAAGTTGCCATGTTGTCAGTCAATTCTGTTGCTTCTAATAGCAGCCTCATCCCACTGAACATGTCTTCACCTGAATCGAAATAATTCTAGAGATTGGGAGTAGCCAGTGCCAAATTGAAATGTTATAACACAAACACACGAAAAGGAACTGACAGAGCTTCTCGTGGAGATAACTAAATAAATATAAAGGTACTCATGTTTTCCTAGACAGAATGACTATAAATATCTATGATGACGAGTTGATCCCAAGCACATGTTCAGATTGAAAATAAAAGAGAATACTAATATTTACATCAAGTTCTGATCGAAGGGATGAAAGTCTGTCACAGCTGCATCAGCACTACCCGTAATAAAATAGAATGAAACAGAGGTCCCGAAAGTGCCAAAGATCAAATTAGCTCGAGCTGACAGGTTTCTATTTGAATTGCAGAGCATCAACAATCCGGCGTGTTTTCCCTCCCCTTGGGTTCTCTTCATCAGTGCTGGCACAACGCGTCCGCTTCTGCTGGTCCTTTCATGATTTCAGCGTGGAGTGAGAAGGTCTTCCATTCTTAATAGGCCTATACTAAGTGATTAGTATCATCAGAAAGATCTTTAATTCTAGTTTTTAATAAAATTATTTAGAGATATAAATGTTGCACATATTTTCTAAAAATTGAGTCAAACTTATGGCACGAAAACCCAAAATGACACTTATTTTGGGACAGAGGGAGTATAGTCTTAACTCATAATTGCATGTGTGATTTGGAGTTCGGTTTGTCTGCTTGGAATTTTGCGTGGCTCAGTTAATTGTTTCGATCTTACTCGGATCAATTGAAAGTTTGAAACAAACTAGTATACCTCTCAAAACTAGTTTCTAGACTAGTAGATTGAATAGGAAGAGAGCCTGTCGCTTCACACACAACTCTCCATGCCATTTTTTTTCACGTGAGTGCATGAGCATGACTGGCTCACATTGTTGCACGTATAGATTCTAGCTAAGCCCAACCCAAACCCTTCAGGAGGAACTGCCTTTGGCCTATGAAGGGCCAAGCCAACGGCGTCACGGCCGGTGCCACTTCGATCCTTCCTGTTTCTCGTCGCCAACACCAGTCCTCTCCCAGCCGGACACGTATGCTTAGCCAGCAGTCGGTCATCAGCTACTAGCCGTTTGAATTGAATCCCGTAAAAAGAAACTTTGTAGCTCACCAAAACTGGACTATCACGAGGCCTCAAGCAACCAAGCAGCCCAACGTGCAGACTGCAATCTGGTGCAGGCAGGCTCGCAGCCTGTCCACATCCACCGCACACCGCGCTACCGCAGCAGCTGCATGCCAGCGCCAGTAGCTGACGCCGGCCGGTTTGACCGCACACGCAAGCACCGCGGGCGTCTGTTTTCTTTTTTTTTTTTCTTTTTTGAAACGACGGCTCATCTCCTTGCGGCATTGCCATTATCAAAACAACGGAACGGAATAACGTAAGGAGAAAACCGAAGACGCTGTTTTCCTCCCGTCAACACCGCCGTCTCTCCATGCCATGCGTCACTGAGCCGCTCCTCGCCTTGGATGCCCCTTACGTACGGTACATGCATGCCCCTGTGGCACTCCTCGACCGAACGCGGGGACGCCGTGAGCTTGGGTCCCGCTCGCCAGAAGCCCCCGCGCGGCTGCTTTTCCGTCCTGTTTGCCGTCCACGCGCTGCTTTCCATTCGCCGGGCGCGGACGGACGAGCATCCGAAAACCCCTGGCCCCGACGCCCTGGCCTGCAGCCGCCGCCACCTCGCGAAAACCCTCGCCTGCAGCCGCCGCCACCTCTTCTCTTCTCCGGCTCCCCACGACCCCACCAATAAAACCGAGCGAAAACCCTTGTCTGCATCCGCCGCCACATCTTCTCTGTTCCCCTCCCGGTCTTCCTCGTTGCTGCGTTCTGCCAAGCACCGCCGCCGCCGATCGTGTTTGCACCGCGACGCCGCGCGCGCGCGCTGCGCCGCCCGGCCAGGACGCGGGTGCGTCTGCCAACCGGCGCCACCACCTCGCCGCCCCAATTAAGCCGACGGCGTGGTTAGCCCGGCCCCACGCCACAAGACCGCCTCCGTCCTCACCTCCAAGGACAAGGCGCAGGGGCACGGCGTCGGCCTCTACCTCAAGCCGCCACAGCTTCACCCCGGCGATCCAAGATCTGCAATCCCCGCGCCGTAGGTGAGCCCCGGCCGTCAAAGTTTCGACCTTTCTCACCGTCCAAGTTTCTACATTTCTCACCGCGCAACTGCAACCTTGCAGCCTCGGCGACCTGGCAGCGGGACCGTGTCCGCAGCGGCATCTCTCCGACCGCGAGCGTCTCGCCTTCGCAGCGGCATCTCTTCGCCGCGAGCGTCCCGGCCCGGCCACCCTGCATCGAGCCTGCACCCCGCCCCGTACGCGTACGGCCTCCATCGGTGAGTTTTATTCTACCAAGCTCCGCCCTTTTTGTTCCTGGGAGGAAACCCCTGCCTCTTCCGGCTTCTGAGCCGGCGAGTGCCATGCCGAGAGAACAACCCACCGTTTCGCTTCGTGAGTTCTCGTGGCCGTGGGAGTGGTGGGACGCCGCAAGGCCGTGGCGCACGCGGCTCCCGTACAGGCGTCAACCAGAGCACGAAAACACAGCCTTGCACGAGCTCAAGCTCGCCTCTTCCTTCCTGGCACTGCTCCGCCCGAGGCAGAACCGCGACCTCGCGAAAACTTGGGCACGACCTCGCCTCCCTGCCGCGTCGCGGTTAGCCACCTTCACGACTCCGGTGAGCGCACGGCCAAAAGCCGTTCCTTTCCCCATCTTCTCTGTTTCCTGGTAAACCAGCCATCGTTTTTGTCGTAGCCCTTCTGTCCCTTGCAAGATCGATCAATGCTGACACAGCCGGGAATCCCCGGCCATGATCGGGAATTTGCACGAGTACGAGCGCCTCGTCTCCTCACCTCCTCCACTGATCGGGGCATGAAGCCCAAAATGCTAGAATCAACCCACTCCTAGTCTTGATTTGGACTAATCATGTTTTCCCATTGTTATGTTGTTTTGCTAAATCAGATACCGGCGGCTCAGGGACAAGGTTTCGGAGGAGCAGCAGGGGCGATGGCAGCTCTGGGCCAAGGAGGAGCAGCAGGGGCAATGGCAGCTCTGGGCCAAGCAGGAGCAGCAGGGGCGATGGCAGCTCAGGGCCAAGCAGGAGCAGCAGGGGCGATGGCAGCTCAGGGCCAAGGTTTGGGAGGAGACCCAGCAGCTGTTGCCTTGCTCAGAGAGCAACTCAGAGCGCAAGAGCGTGAGGTTGCCAACAATGCCCTGCCTTCACTATTCTGTTTGCTTGTTAAGCCTAACAAGACGTTGAAAAGTGCGGCACTCAAAAAGAGGTATAAAACTGTCACAGATACAGTGTTGGATGCCGATAGGAAGAGAACTTATGACAGCAAAGATCTTGATGGTGCCATCACAGCTAAAACAGAAGAGAGGTCGTCAACTGCTTTCGTGGTGGCAACCAATGGCAATAGAATAAGAGTTCTCACCTGTGCCCACACTCTGGCTGATATTTATACCTTTGGCAACCACAACAAGTTCAGTCTTGCAGAGGTCAATAGGTTATTTCAATTTGAGGTTTACTGCTATCACCACGAGCACAATGTACGCACCAGGCAGATTCAGCAGCCTATTTGTGACCGTGAAAGAGTATCTACTTCAGCACGAGTGGTTGCCCTTGATACAGAAAAAGATTTAATGGTGCTTGAGTTTAGTGGACGTCTGTGTGAGAGAGATGAGAGGGATGTGGGAGGAGTGAGGACATGGTGTCCAGCCGCTCAGCACCCTGTAATCCAGAGGGCCAATGCGGTTCCCGACAAGATGGATACTCTCATTTTGGTTGGTTGGCCACCGCAAAGAGCTGGTGCTATGGTGATTGGACAGGTCTCATTTACGGAGTGGACTTATGATGCTGTCACTTCAACAAACCTAAAAGGTTATAATATGCGGCTTCTGGAAATCCCAGCGATGGCAGGCGATTGTGGCTTCTCAGGAGGACCGGTGCTGAATGCTGCTGGCCAGTACGTCGGCGTGTTTCATGGAGTGTTTAACTTGTTCACAGGTTATGCTGTGTGTTCAGAGGATGTAAACGACTTCCTTGACCGACATCATATGGTATGGCTTAAAAACTTCCCCTCTCTAAAATAAAACTACCACTTTTATTTGTGAAAAAATAACTTTGATAAAATATAGGTTAAAAATATGAATATTTGTGTCACACAATTAGTATTTTCGGAAAAAATCTTTATATCTAGTTTTTTTAGCAACTTTGAAGATTCAAATATTATACACATTTCTAATTTTTACTTATATTGTCCATTTCAGCTCGATTGGCCTTAGAGTGATCTTTTGCTGCTACTTCCACCTCTACCGAGGCCTACCCAACTGAACCTGCACCTTCTTCTCGTTCCGGTCGCATGCCCGACACGCCGCCTGGCCTTGCCGGCACCAGGTGCGGCAACGCAAACGATGGCTCTGGCATGAACAGCATGTTCCTTTTGTACTGTGGCAGACTGGAAGTGGCCGGATCTTATCTCATGTTTGGCATCATCTTATTTCATGAATTTGATTTATATGTTTGGTATGGTCGTTGGTCGATACTGAACCCCGGGCTTGAATTAGATTTGGCTGAACCTGGGTACTGTGTTTGCAAATGAAGTTGCTCCATTTTTGGTTGGTGCTAGTTATCTTTATGGCTGTTTGGGTTGGTTCTCCGTATCTACGTTTTCAAAGCTAGAGCTCTCCTAGATACTGTAGACTTATAAGTAGGGTGTACTCTAACGAACAGATCGCCCAGCGGAGAAATGAATAGAAATGAACATCAGCACAGCAGAGACACTTTACACAGGCGAGTCGAATTAGGAAACCCTGACCTTACTGTCCTGCAATGGTCTTAAGCGAATAAAGCTGGTGCGGAACAACCACGTTAAATAGGCTATTTACCCCCACAGGGCCAATAGAGCAAAAATATAAAGATTGCCTTGTTTCGGAAAAGAAAAGGGTGGGAATGTAAAACCTGCCTCGCCATATCCATAGCAACAACATTGTGCATTGATAGAGTGAGCATCCCCAACCGTTTTGCATATTTCATTTGACAAATAAGTGAGTTTGCCAAGTCCCAACTAAATATGGTAAAAGTAAAAAAAGACAATTTTCAATGGTTTGGCATTATTCACTTGGTAAAAAAGAAAATTGTCGACAGGAGCACGCGCAGGGGGAGGAATTCTCGCGAGCGAGCAATGCCAAGCCCGAGCCGGGTGTGCATATATGGAAGTTATTTCCATGTTTTTACTAAGTCAACCAAAATATCAATCATATTTGCCAAACCGTTAGGTATGTGTTTTTAAACTTTTTTGCAAATACATAAATATAAAGCCTATTTGCCAAACGGTTAAGGATGCTCTAACATGGTTGTAACTGATGGCTATATGATTCAACAGGATAAATTACTAACCGGACCGAAGGGTTCATAATAACCGATTGATATAGAGGATGGATGAATATAGAGGATAAAGAGTGCCGCTAGTCTTAGAGCATCCCCAACTGTTTGGCGAATAGGCTTTGCATTTATGTATTTGCAAAAAAGTCTAAAAAACACATATCCAACGGTTTGGCAAATAGGATTGATATTTTGGTTAATTTGGCAAAAACCTGGGAATGACTCCCATATATGCCAAGCCGGCTCGGGCTTGGTATCGCTCGCTTCGCGAAAATCCTCCCCCCCCCCGTGTACTCTCGCGCATGCTTCGCGCTTCCCATCGCCGCAATTTTCTTTTTTGCCAAGTGAATAATGCCACATCATTGGAGACTGACTTTTTTTTAGCATTGCCATATTTAGTTAGAACTTAAACTCCCTTATTTGCCAAACAAAATATGCAAAACGGTTAGATATGCTCTTAAAATAGTGGCTTCTCAGGTTGCTTAGAGCATCTCCAACAGTTCCCCCATCCACACCCCCAACGAGAAAAACCTGCAATTTGGGGGGTTTGCAAGCTCCAACAGTTCCCCAATCCAATTCCCAATGAGAATTTTTTTCTCATAGCCCTCAAAACCAGCCCACAATCCCTCAAATAAAGGGGAACAACCCCTCCCTGCGAACCACCCCGCATACCCCTGCACTGTTGCCGAGCTAGACGAATCACTGTCGTACGCCATCATCGGGGCTGGAGGACCGTGGAGGAGATGGTGCCGCTAGATCCGACGCCACATCCACCCGGAAGAGCCCGTGCTCGGCGGAGGCGTGCTTCCTCTAGCTCAAGATGCCCGTGAGTAGTCCGACTGCTGACGTGCTTCCTCGAGCTCGAACCACGACGGAGTCTGGTGGGGGAGAGGAAGCGGTGTTCAGTGGGGAAGAGGATGCGATGGCGCGGGCGAGAGATCAGCGGCGACGGGCGCCAGAGAAGGAAAAAGGAACAGCTGCGAGAGAAGAAGCGACGTTGGTGTACGCGAAGCTGCGTGCGGGAGAAGAATACCGCTTCGCGTGGAGTAAAGAGAAAAAAGAAAGAACGAGGGAGAAAATAATGGTTACACTTACTAGTGGGATCCACCTCTATTGGGGTCAATTATTGGCTATGTGCTGCAGCACCTCATGAAGCAAGCAGTGGTATTGAACTATCCTCATCATCTTGTTATTGGAGGAGAAGTATTGAGGAACGAAGTATCAAGGAACTGTTGGAGATGTCTAACCTCGAATGCGCCACGTCACCTGAGCTACAAACAACTGTTTAGCCGGGAGGTGAATAGGACTATATGAACGGGTAGACATGGCCAGAGGATTATAGGAACGGATAGACATGGACACAGGCTGGCCTGCTAGGATGTGGACGGGTAAGATTTTGCTGTCCACTTTTATTTTACTAATATATCGAAGTACCCTCTTCTTCCTCAAATAAGCAAAGGCACTTCATACACTCATGCTTCATGCATTCAAAATATCAAGAGAAGCCGAGCCAGGGCTAAAGCTGGAGTATAAACCGTTTAGGAAACCATTGTTGACTATCTAATTAACTCATTACCAAATGCATGGAAACCATGGTTGAATATCTAATCAACTCATATTATCAACATGCACCAAACAACCAAAGCCCAAATAAGCAGGGGCACTTCATGAATTCAACATCCCCCGTCCATTCAAAAAAATCAGGACACACTGTTTGGCCAAACATTCCCCGAAATGGTTTTTCTACTTTTAAATAAGTCGATGCATCAGATGGACCTACAACATACTTCTATACACAGCACCACATCATAAGCTTCCAGCTTGCCGAGGACTCCCACTACTCACTATTTCTCACTTGCCACGGGGGCGCAAGACCCTTCCAGATGGCATCAGCATGGCACTGGTTTCCTTGCGCTTTGTGCTTGTAGATGATGCCTGCCTTACTGCAGTAGAAGAATCAAAACCAACCATAAGAAATGGGAAACCACAAAAATGTAAAGAATGAGAGCTGTGAACCAAGATTAAATTGCAACCAGATTAAGATGAAACCAATGTATTGTTGTAATTGAATAATTTGTTCTTATAGAAACATAGAATCAAATATGAAGAAAAAAAATTCATTAAGAGTGTAACTAGGATCATTTTTTCTTCCACTTAGTCCCCCCAACCCCCAAACCACACACAAATCGCCTCACAGTTCAATTGAATCAATAAGTAAATTTAAGTTATTTCGCAGTTCAATTGAATCAATCAAGTAAATTTAAGTTATTTATTTAAGTTATTTCAAAGTTCAATTGAATCAATCAAGTGAACTTTTAACCAGCTGAACTAGCCTTTCATAAAGATTATTCCCATGTGAAATCATGTGAGATTTAATAAAACAAAGATACAGATCATCTTTCACTTCTCAACTTCCTTACCTGAGTGAAAGCATGAAAATCCCAAAGGCAGGTTTATATTATGCTCCTTGCCCTTGATGAGGTCATGAACCTTCAGCTGCAAGAGAAACATTATATTCAATTGTTTACCTTTTGTTATTTTAAAAGAAATGAACTTTAAAAATTTACATTTTAATACTACTAAAAAGTTTAAATATACCTTGAGAATAACCTTAGATAATTCACTTTTCCTTTCTAAAAATTTCCAGCCTAGAGACAATAAATAACCCTCCAACTGGAACAAAATTTAAACAAATAAGAACAGATATATTTTCACATATTTAATAGAACTATATATATTCTGAAATTTTCACCTGTGGCATAGTCAGAGCGCGCATCCCGTTAAATGACACAATTACATCCCCATCTCTAATTCCAACTATCTCTGCTGTGGAGTCCACTTCAACCTAAAGAAAAAATGACTTACAATACCGACAATGCACATATATACTACAATATGGCATAATAGTGGGAATCTAAACAAAAGATTTGCATACAAATTGCTGAATAAGTTCATACCTCATCGACAATGTAACCACTATGAATATTATGTTCATACAAGATTTCCTCCCTCTTATGAATGTCTAGAAACTGCACCGCTCTTAAGCATAAACCAAGTATTGGCCGTGCAATACACCTAAAAACATTTCAAATTTAACCAATCATCAAATAAAAATATAAAAATTAAACTATATTATTATCTATTTCTCCATGCCATTTTCAGCAGCAAAGATAACTTTGGAATAAAAATAAAAATATATAATCAACAAAATGTTTGACAACTATGTCATTACTGATATTTCATACCCATATGAATCCTAAGCCTCACCAGATAGGACCGTGTTGCCCATTAACCCACTAATCATTAGATCCATCAAAATGCGATTTGGACCACTCAATTAAAATGTAATGGGTTCTCACCCGCTAAGCCGCAAACCTGCTCCATCCCCCACATGCACGACCATCCCCCGCATGCATCGCTTGGGGAGTGCCATCACCAAGAACCAACTCCACTATGTGGTATGTGCAACAATTTCAGGTAACACATATTTCTCCCATTTTGATTTTTTTTAAATTTATGCTCTACACTTACATATCTATGTGCTTTTCTACTTTGAGAAGCATATATGCACTTAGGTCGGTTTGCTACAATAACCGACCTGCTACAGTGCTAACCATCTAATGCATAGAGATAGCAACAGCTATGTGCTACTTGGTTCATACCCAAAACTTATTTTGCACCTTCACTGACCCTGCTGATTCTACTACTACAGCAGCAGTTAAAATGAAGCCTTTAAACTCTAGAGGGCAGTAGCCGCTCCGCTCCCCCCGACCCCCCCCGGCTGTTGTTTTGCATACACTTCAGTAGTCAAAACAAAATAGCCTTTACTCGAGAAAACAAATTACTTATCCAACAAAGTTTAGTCTCTCTATTCTAGGATTATATGGCTTGTGTATAACTACTGATAAGCTCCACAACACACAAAGAGTAATAGGTTCTCAACTACAGATAATAGAAATCAGCAGAGCCTATGTACAAAAGATTAGAAATGTGTTGCCATTACTTGCACAGGAAATTACAAGAGACATCGAAGGACTAAACTTGACAAAGACTGAAACAGAGTGGCTGCTATCCAATAGTGAGTGCTTTGTCAGACTAAAAACAAAAATACTAGCTAAAATTTTTAGCTCAAAAAGACTGAATGAATACAAAAACAAAATAAAAATGAACTTCCTAACTGCAATTGATTATCTCAAAACTAGCAGGAACTACTGATAAACTCCACAACACAGATAGAGAGAAAGACAGTTTTTCTCGATGTTCAATGCAAACAAGCATTGACCAAATCATGAAGTAGGAACTGAAACTGAAACTGACTTCAGAGTTCAAGAAGAAAGGCAGCAAGTTACAATTGCAGAGTGTTCATCGCATTGCAGCAAAACTAGGAACTTTTGTCTTCCACATCAAGAAGTAGGATTCAGGCACACAAAAAAAGGACAGCGCCCGCAACACACCAAACAAAAAACATAGAACAGAGCACAATATTTAGAATACAATAAGAAAATAAGATTGAAATCTAAAACTGAAACTAAGACTAAAACCTAAGACTCAAACTACTGAACCTAAAATGAAACTAAGACTAAAACCTAAGACTCAAACTACTGAACCTAAAACTATGAAACTGACACCTAAAAATAGAATCCGGTTGTTTTAGTTTAACACAATATCTAAGTTTCTTGTAGGACATAATCCGGTTGTTTTTTGGGACAGAAACAACCGGTAGACATTCCCATTTCAATATAATCTTGAGCGACCATGTGCTCATTATACTGTACCACAGGATCGGACCAAACTGATATGGATGGTTCTTGGCCTCTCCTTCATCTCTGGGCTTGCAAGGTGAGTCCACGCCTAGTTAAAAATTCGGTTTCATGGGTTGTGTTCCATATTCAAACAGCATGCTCTCTGATTGCTGCCCTCATTTTATATACACTTAGGTCGGTTTGCTACAGTAACCGACCTGCTACAGTGCTAGCCATCTAATAGCAACAACTATGTTCCTACGTGCTTCATACCCAAAACTTATTTTGCACCTTCACTGACCGTGCTGATTCTACTACCACTGCACGAGTTAAAATGAAGCCTTTAGACTCTAGAGGGCAGAGCAGTTAAAATGAAGCCTCTAGACTCTAGAGGGCAGTAGCAGCTCCGCCCAGCATTGTTTTGCATAAACTTCAATAGTGAAAACAAAGTAGCTTTTTTACTCGAGATAACAAATTACTTATCCAACAAAGTTTAGTCTCTATTTCATGATTAAATGGCTTGTGTACAATACTAAGGATATCAATTATCAAATCATACCTGAAGTTTCTTTCCATTTCAACTAATGTCTTGACAATAAAGCTCGGAAGAACAGCGGTTTTTGACCACCCAACAAAAAAGGCCAATCCAGCAACATAGCCATCTCGATCCATTACAAATCCAAATGTGCTATTCTGTATTAAACATGTATAAATAATTTAACAATTTAATATAGCAATAAAGTAAAAATGCAACATTTGAGAAGTAATTTTGTTAATACCTCTGGAAGCACGCAGTCCACATATAAATAATAATTACGATCCAAATAGCTTTCATTGTGACACATGACTTTCCCTGTCACAGTCAACAGTGCAGAATCTTCACTTCTCGCCAGTATAAATACCTCTTCTCCATATTCTGGACTTGACACGAAAGAAGGGCACTGAAATGGTTTATCCACCAAGATCTCCAAGACCGCAATGCCATAGTAGGGATCAAAGAACATAAGCTCTCCATCCCTAATTGTCTTATTTGGCAGACGAACTAGTAGCTAAACAAGAAAGATTAGAGTTAAGATAATATTTCAATAAAACATTACATAACGGATTAGGGATCTACTATTTTTGTGCTCTTTGTAAAGTTTAACAAAAATGCTTAAATAATATAGAAGTCAAAACAATTTACAATTTAGGACAGCAAATAGCATCCATCCACTTCTAGAAATATGAGTTGAGTGACTTAATTATAGTCTAATGACAATCATGTTTTCAGGCTTAATTAGAGAGAGACCATATTACTTTAGTACTATATTACAATAATATCACAAATAGGAGAAAAAATGAAGCACTACATATTCTTTTATTAAGATACGCCGCAAAAATTGTATTGAAAATTTAGTATATTTACTATAATATGTGGCTTAAAAAAATATAAGTGTATCCTCCTTTTGTCTTGTGTTGCACATGCATATATCTAGTTAGATGAACCATAATGCATATCAGATTCTAATGACAATCATGTTTTCAGGCCTAATAAAATAAACTAAAAGTACATATTAGGTTCTAATAAATAGCATGTTTGCAAAACTAATTAGATGAACAAAAAGTATGTTTGTGTACCTTATGATTGAGCAATTGCCCATCATAATCACAGATGGCCTTGGAGCTAGTCAGTATCCTAATGTAATCATCAGACTTGGAAGGACCAATAACAATTCCAGTAAACTGCCAGTTTGGAATTTCTTTATCATTTCCAATGGGGATAGAAGAAATACTGACAATCGAGCTTGATAACTTAAAAAACATCTCCTTTTGTTCTATTGAGAACACCTCAACGGAAGGTGTCTTCATCTTCATCCCTTTTGTCCCCTTTCCTTTTCTTTCCCTCAAGATAGGAGGATTGGAGACAGGATCTAAACAAAGAACGCACAAAATACAAGAGTTAGGTAGGGCTGGAACTTAATTTGAGGAGTAATGTCTAGAACTTATTTTGATTTGGTGGAGTAATGATGAAAAACAACCATGGGCAGCATTCTCATAGGCGATGGTAATTGCTCTGTGCCACTCTTCAATCTCTTCACGACTTCCACACTCAGGGAATTCAGGACAGCTGATAGGGAGAGGGCGGTGACTCCGGATGAGGGGCAGGGCATTATCATGTGAGAGGATCCACTCCTCGTCCTCTGCCTCTTCTGTGTCACATGTTATACAAAGAGCACAAGCATAAAATTTATTTACAGCATGATATCCAATTAAGTGATATCAAGAACGCTTTCAACCATTTTATTGATATCAACAATTTTATCAAGCTTAACATAGAACATACATTCAGCTGGAGATATCTTTGTGAAAAATTCAGCATGACTAATCAATTTCACATGGTCATCATTATTAGCATGTAATGCATGACTAATCAATCAAGGACGGCATAGAACATACATTCAGGAGATACCTTTGTAAAAAATTCACATGACTAATCAATTTCACATGATCATCGTTATTGACATGTAAAGCATGACTAATCAATCAAGCTTGACATAGAACATACATTCAACAGGAGATATCTTTGTGATAAGTTCAGCATGACTAAACAATTTCACATGGTCATTATTATCGGCATGTAAAGCATGACTAATCAATCAAGCTTGACAAAGAACATACATTCAGCATGACTAATCAATTTCACATGGTTATCATCATTGGCTTGTAAAGCATGACTCATCATTATTGGCATGTAATGTATCACATTATATCAGTCAAAGCACAGCAATGATCTTTCATGATTGAACAATTGTCATCGACTTGCAAATTTTCAGAACTCATATAAACATGTGGAGCTATCAAATCAGCATAAAGATTTTGTGTAGGGTCAATTCTAATTGAGACAAGCATATCATCACAATTACTCACAAATTTATGTTGCAAATTCAGATCTAAATAATTTTGATTAACTTTCAGTTTTGGTAATGGTGCAAGTATAGGATGTATCTCTGAACTTTTACCTTTTTCCTCGCTCCTCTGCTCGGCAGTGAGGAACCGAGACTCCACTAGTCTCCCGCCCACCTCCCATAGCCATGTCGACTTGCCGCCCTTCTTCGTCGTCGTCTCCACCGCCACAGCTGAAGAGGGCTCCCCGACATGTCTCCTCTCCATGCTCCTCCTCGTCGCCACCGCCGAGTCGCGATCCGTGTCGCGAGACCTCTCCGATTCCCTCCTCGTCGCCACCGCCGTGTCGCGATCCGTGTCACGAGACCTCTCATGTCCCCTCCTCGTCGCCACCGCCGTGTGGCGAGACGTGTCGCGAGACCTCGTGTGGCGAGAGAGCCTCTCCGGTCGCCTCCTCTCCGCCGGCGGCGGCGTGTCGCGATCCATCTCAGGCGCAGCCGACAAACGCGCCGCGGTGAGAGGGATCTAGTTTTTTTTTTTTTTTTTTTTTTACAAGAAAGGGATCTAGGGTTGGAAACGGGGGCAGCCGACAAACGCGTCGCGGTGAGAGGGATCGGATGATTCGGATCTAGGGTTGGAAACTGGGATTTGGGAACGAAGTCTTAACGGGCGCCATCGGGCTCGAAAACGAAACCAGGGCCCATATTTGGGCGTCGCGACTGTGCCGTCAGGCGTTGTGCCCTCCCAAGTAATTTAGGCCTCAGTCAGCCCAACAAGAGACGACCTGGGCCTTGTTTAGATTGCAAAAAAAATTACCACTTTCGTCTTCTTTGACAAATATTGTTGATAATTGGACCAACCAGCCAAAAGATTCATCTAATGATTTTCAACTAAATTATGCAATTAATTATTTATTTTACCTATATTTAATGCTCCATGCAAAGCGGCTAAAAATTGATGTGATGGAGAGAGAGTGAAAAAAACTTGGAATTTTGATGGTATCTAAACAAGGCCCTCGTGGTTGTAGGTGTGGCATGAGTTCTATTTTTTTCAGCTAGCCCTGCAAGAGACAACCTGGTCCACCTCAACGTCAGTGGTTTTCCTCCGGCTTCTGGTGACTCATGTTTGGCGGCGTCGGCGGTGTCGGCGATCTTCGTCGCAACGGATGCGGCGGCTTTCTTTCTCGTAGAATATAGATTGGACGGTTGTCCTACGTATCCTTATTCGGTGTACTTGTATTTTGATTTGTTTATTTCGTTAATTAATACAAGTATACATTATTATTAAAAGCCGAGTCCGTGTCCATTGGGGTTAGCCACGGAGGGCTCCACCGAGGCGCCGCCACCGACGTTTTGTGCTCTCGCCGGCGAGGTCGCCGGTTCCTTCCGCCTCCGGCGGCCCTTGGGGCCTCGGATGTGCAGGAAACCGTGTGACCTTGACCGACTGTGTAGATTAGGTCCCTCTTCTAGGGTTAGGGTTTCCGGCGGCGCGAGCTTGGTGGAGGTGGTAGCGCAGCTATGGTGGAATAAGGTCCTCCCGGTCTTCGTCCACCTCGTCGTCGCCTGACGACGGGAGGCCTGTGAGGCGGCTGCTAGTTCGTCGTGGTGGCGGAGCGGCAGTGCTCGTGCTGGGTTTAAGGTCAAGGCTACGGTGGCGGCTGAGGGCATGGCGGCAAGATGAAATGCGGTGGATCGAACTCGATCTGCCGGTGGCACGGATCGGGATTGAGCGAGCTTGGCTTCACCTGCGACGGCGGATGCCATCGTCGGCGCCGCTCTCGTCGTTCCAACTGGATTGTGATCCCGACGGATGGGTGCCCAAAGACTTCGTCGCCTCCGCGAGATTGAGCGTCTCGCTGCGGTCCACCTCAACGCCGGTGGTTTCCTCCGGCTTTTGGTGATTTAGGTTTGGCGGCGTCGGGCCGGTGTCGCGATCTTCGTCGGCGGATGCGGCCGGCTTCTTTTCTCGTAGAATATAGGTTGGACAAATGTCCCTACGTATCCTTATTTGGTGTACTTGTATTTGAACTTGTTTATTTCTATTAATTAATATGCATTATCAAAAAAATTATTAAAGGGGATTGTTTGATATAAATAATTAAATATTGTTCAGGTTCTGCTAATTTCCTAAAATCCCTTGGATTTCAACATAATTTTAAGTGCTTCTATACATACACACTAATTAAATGACGGACTGTGGTGTACCTATCAAAAATTTCAGCTTTTTCTATAAATCCTTTGCTTTTAAGTGTAATTTTTCAGTGTTAGTATATGCTACGGTACATTGTGGTGGAGTCGAAGCCTGCGTACATTCTAGTAGTACATGCTATCAAAGTAGATAAATACTGTACTAGACTACTACTACTAGTGTGTGTCCATTGTTACTCAACATGTATTCATTATTTTTGTCAAAAAAAAAAAACTGTAATCATAAGCTTTCGGATCCATTTCTGCACATATCTAATCATAAAAACGAATACACCAGATCAGAATGATGTAAAGCCGCATCACTTTAACATATACTGTATTGACAATAGCAGAACTGGTTTCCCCAAACCAAAATAAGCTGTTGACACAAAACGAAACTGGTTTCACAAAACCGGAGGACAGCATACTCTGTTGGCAGACACGAAGCTGGTTTCACCAAAACAAAAGGTTACTAAGTATTCAAACTTTAACATTCGACTCTTCAATGTGCGGCAAATGAATAATAAAAGGGCCATATGTTCGGACTATTAGCAACGGTGCAAGCTCAGTTTTCAGCCTGTCTGCTGAGGAAGATAGCGACAGGGGCACCAGGCGATGGTGGTTTTTCCTGCAGCAGTGAAGCATGCTCACCAGCCTTGGCGCGAGCGGCTTGGTCGGACACCGAGAGCACCTCAACTTCCTCAAGGCCAAGCTGCCTCTTGATCAGCTCCAAGTTCTCCTGGAGAACATCCATCTCACTGAACGGAAGCTTCAAGTCCAGCGCCTGCGGACCAACATCCCTTGCCTCGTCCTTCTTATCCTTGATGAAGGGCATGCACAGCTTTAGAACCTGCTTCAAGTTCATTTCCTGCCCGATGGGACACTCCTTCAGAGCATCTGCTATTTCCTTATCAGGTGCGAAGGAGCGACTTTGGCTGTCAAACTTGGACTGCAGGACCCTCAAGCACTGCTCTTTCCAGCCAGAGTAGTGCTCATCCACATATATAAGGCCAATGCTCATCTTCTTCTTCTCTGATGGTGGTGCTGGTGCAGCTCCCTTCTTAGGCTTCTTGGAACCAGACTCTTGCTTCTGAAGCAGCTTCCTGAACGAAACTATGGAGTCCTGCAAGTATTTATTTGCAATTCTCAGTGTAGGATCTGGGTTGTCTGCGACTGGCCAGCCAGCTTTTATTGCAAAGCCTTCTTTCTTCAAGATCTTCTGCCAGACGTGCTCAGCATAGTGCGGGCAGATGGGGGTGATGAGCCTGGTCTGGACATCCATAAATCGCCACAACAGTTCACGGTTCATGCCTGCTGCACCACAAGAGAGCCTGTACTCATCTCTAGCTGATTGAAGGTCATAGAACCCAGACGTCAGGGCTTCTCTGAACATGAAAGCATTGTAGCTTTTCTCAGTTTCTTTGATTGCAATGTTCATCTCGTTTGCAAACACACGGTCAGCATATGTAGTGGGTGGCCCAGCTCTTAATTTAGATTCAACAGCTGTAACCTCTTCCATCCATGAAATTTCCTTTGTAAGCCTCATCACAGCAGAATTTGCAGTGTCAGTGACAAAGTTTGCATCATCGTTACCATCACCAGCATCAGCAAGGGCAAATCTAGTGGCATCAGAAGAGTACTTTTTTATGGAATCTTCGAGAGTTAAGAAATTCCCTGTGGACTTGGACATTTTTTCAGAATTAAGCATAAGATGCCCATTGCAGCGGAAACCAAGAGGCCAATGGTGCTCAGGAAGAAGTGCTGTATGATTGTATATGCAGAATGTCAGATGGTTTTGAATAAGGTCTTTACCAGACACACGGATATCAAACGGGTACCAGTACTTAAATTCCTGCTTCATTTTGTTCAACAGAGCAGTAGGGATGTCACTTTTTGGTGCTGGACCATCACAAAACAAAAAATCCCAGACTTCATCTGTCATTTCTTCTGGCCTTATTGAAGGTGTTCCTTTCCCATACATATTACCATTTTGCAAATGATGTGCAACTGTATAATAAGCCATGTATAGGGTTGAATCAGAAAGAGATTCTACAAGGAACTGCTCATCCCATGGGATTCGAGTACCAAGGCCAAAAGAACGCGAACAAGCCCACTGGTTCAGCCAGCCCAATGTGTGTTCAAAACCATTGCGGGTTTCAGTTGAGAATGTATTCATGCGGTCCAAACATTTGACTGCCTTCTGCTTCCATTCAGCCTCACCATAAGTTATGTACCACTGATCAGTGAGGGCAACAACACATTCATCACCAGATCTAGACATGACCTTCTTCTCCGGCTCACTATACAACACGGCTGTGCCTTCTTCCAAAAGCTTGCTTTTAATCAGCGGTTTCGCTTCTTGAACCTTTCTACCCTTGAACTCACCTTCAATCATTGTTCCATCAGTAAATCCCTTCAGATATGTCATTCTTTTGGCTTCAGCAAGCTTCTCCTTATCATTCTGGCTTTTAATCTTAAGATCATGGCAAACCTTCTCTGCTGACTTGTCTCCAAATTCAGGAATGTGGATTATTGGTATAATCTTATAAGGAAGAACCCACTCATCTTTCACTCCATACTTTGCTCTGAATGCTGGCTTTGCGACTAAATCTTGCAGAGCCATGAAATCATCAGGTGAATCACTTGGAACACTAGTCACAATGCCAGTACCTTTGTCAGTCAAGACAGTGAGCATTGGAAGAGCATATATGGTTTCATTGAAGGCAAGAGGAGATTTCAGTGGCAAACCAATCAAATCATTGCCAGACAGCTCAAATAAGCAGGTTGGTTTTTCAGGGACCCTGGATAGGTGTTGGTATGCAAGATTAAGAGCAGACCTGGCTGTAAGGATGAAGACTTCAGTGTCGTTGATCTCAAAAGCACCATATGTTCCATCAGGAAGGACCCAGCAATTTGTCTGTCCATACATCGTCTCAGGCCTTAGAGTAGCAGCTGCCAGATATACCTTCCTCCCTTCCAATGCCTTCAGCTTGGGAGGAAAAGGTGATATCACCTCCATTTTAATCAAGACATATTCCTGTGGCTGCACACCTTCACCTGTTGCCCTATCATGATCAGCACAAGGTTGGCCATCCAACGGAGAGTAGATCGTGTACCTCATGTCTTTAACAACCTTGCCCAGTTTCTTCAGCTTCCTCATCTGCCACTTAACAAAAGCATCATAGTACGGATTCATGTCAGTAGTTATGAATGACCTCCTCCAGTCACAACCCAAGCCAAATTTCTGGAGAACCTCCTTTGCCAATGGAGGGAAGTGAGTCAACCAGTGATACGGATCTTGAAATTTAGCAATTTCTTCATCATCTAGACCAAAGCTCTTCATGATCTCCCACTGGTACTTTTGTGCACCAGCCTTTGCAGTAGCCTTGGACTTCTTCCCCTTAAACTTATCTGGGGCAACAACATCAGCCTGCTCAGCTTGGATAGCATCTGCTGCTGCAGCACTAGAATCATCTGCCACAGGAAACACTGGAGGATATCCATATTGTTGGATTTCCCTGGCAAGCTTATCAGCTGAGGCCTTGATGGGCATTCCAGTGCAGTGGAAAGCAAAGGGCAAAAGGACATTGGACCCACGAAGCCTATGGTATGCAGCACCAAACTCAAGCTTGGACAACGAGAAGGCATGGCCCAGATGCAGCAAGCCATTCATGTAAGGGTATGGAAAGTTCCCAAAGAATTTTTCCCCAGGGCTTGGAGGCTCATTGCCAGGATCAGCCTCAAAAACCTTGTTCTCATCCCAAAACTTCTGAACTTCTGATTCATTGTTCAGCAAAAAGTCTGTCCGGGCACGACTCTTAGGCTCATCAGGATTCGTTGACATTTTCCTGGAACATCAACAAAAAAGAATGTCAAAGGTCAGCATCTCAAATTGATTCTTTTTAACTCAACCACATTCATATCTGAAGTGTAAAGGAGAGAAGAGCTAACAAAGGCATCAAACGTACAGAACCAAACATTTATTTTAGGACGAAGTATAGCATCACAATCTCATGTTAACTCGACTGATTTCATATCTTAGGCGTAAAAAAAGAGAGCTAACAGATGCCTGAAACATACTTAGCATCTACTTTGAATGAAATATAAAATCACAATTTGATATTAACTCAACTGAATTCGCATCAGTAACTCAAAAATATAAGCGCTAACAGGAGCATGAAACATACAGAAACAGTTCAACTGAAACCATATCTCAAGTGTAAAGAAAAGAAGAACTAACAGATGTATGAAACATACAAATACAAGCATTTATTTTTTTAAAGAAGTAAACCATGACAGTTTAATTTTAAATGAACTGAGCTGATATCTGAAGTGTAAAGAAATGGTGAAGCTGACAGACACATGAGAAAAATAGGAATACACATTTACTTCTGAAAAAAGTATAACATCAGAAACTGTCCCCCACCCAAGGTCCAACCCCAACTTCTATGAAGCGATACGGCTACGGATATAACATGAGACAAGCTGTTCAGTTCGATTCAATCAAACCCCAAATTGGCATGGCACATGAAAGGACTGCTAATGATAATTATGTCCCTATCATCAACAGGGCAAGAGTTCTTCAATATTTTTTTGTCCAAGTTTGTTTGCCACATGAATGAAGTCACATCCACCCAGCAAACACTAGAAACCAACCCCGCCAAGCCACCAAGGCAATCAGCAAGTAGATCAATGACAACAAGACAGCCCTGTCCAACCCCACTAGGAGAAGCTAGGACATTTGCCAAGAAATTCGGTATACAGAAACACAAAATAAGCACAAGTACAGTACAGTACATGCGAAAGGTCTAAGTTGAAAACTGCATGAATTGAATTACAACATGAATACTACTAGTTCTAGAATGATTTGCTGATTCATTGGCAATCATGTGTTTCCCAAAACAGAAAGATGCGTCAAATCTTACTAAGACATCTGCTTAAGTACTTATGGCCACGAACTGAACTGCCCTAGAGGTCATTGGGACTTGCTATACATCACCAAATAGGCAATTACAAGTGATCAAGCACTGAACAGGCAGCGAAAGGGTCTGAAAAAGCAACTAACCCTCCGTTCACGCAGCAGATGCTCCTGAAGACGTCCTTGATTCCCCGGTTCAGGAACTTGGCCTCCGACGCTGCAAATTCGCCCACAATCAATCATCACGACGAGATATGAAGAAACCCTGACCCGAAACCGGCCACGTACATAACCGAACAGGGCCGAGAAACAAGTATGACGAGCGTAGATGCACGAGCTGGAGTGTCCGCTTACAGAGATTCTTGCCGGCGAGCAAAGTCGCGATGCGCGCCAGCGCCCCCCGGGCCTCCCTCTTCGTCGGATGTCGGCGCGACCCCCCTGGAGAACGAGCCGCGGCAGCAGCTTGCGCGGGGCGGCGGCGGCGGCGGCCGTGAGGAGTCGCTAGCAACTAGCTAGCGCTGGTGTGGAGAAGGAGGTAGGGTTGGATTAGTTTGTGCCTTTAAGGGGGGTTTGGACTTTGGGCTGGATATGGTAATCATGGGCCTATGTGCGCTACCTTTAGGCCCGCTTCTGCTGGCCGGGCCTGGAATTTCGTGTCCCCCACGGCACCGGGGTTGCTGGTTTGTGGGTTGTCACAGTCACGGCCCAGCGGATTAAGATTTTTTTATTTCGTTACTTTTATTAATTTTTTGTTTTTTAAAAACACAAAATTAGCCCTTTAGAAAATTTGTAAAAATATAAACTTCTACCACCAATTGAAGTGCGCCAAAACGTTTTATAATTTTAAATTGAGGGATTACATAAAACGGAAAAATACAGCAATTCAATTAGCGGTAAAGAAAATTCCGTGAGTTGAATTTGCGGCTTTCAAATACCGTCAGTTCAATTAGCGACAGACTATATTCAGGTGATATTTTTTATTAGTAGGAAATTATTTATTTATTAAAAAAAGACTGTCCGAAACAAACGTGTGCTGCTACTTGATGATGAGCCTATACATCGTCCTTCGTGGCGGCCCGGACAAGGGACCCCTCCATTTCATCTCTCATGTAGTAATGGAGAGATGGAGACTTGGAGAGTACGTAGAATTCTGTCGTCAGATCACAACTGACGCGAAGCAACGAGCGAGGGGACCTCTGGACTCTGGTCCGTTGGCAATATATATATGCAGCAGGTAGAGCAGGTTCCTGCAACGTTCTAGATGCATGGATTCCTCGTCTGCTGGTCCCTCGGCGACGACGGCGCGCGCTGCCGTGTGAATAACCGTAGGCCGCCGTGGCGTGTGCGGTCTGCGGTGCGTGTGCCTCTGCATACGGTCCCCGTTCCCGTTCGCAGGGCGGCAAGCCATCAGCGATGAGCGAGCGAGCGCATGACATGATCGATCGTCGACCTCGCCGACGCCGATATACGGTGCAGGTCCGAGTCACGAATCCACCGGTGATGCAATGCGATCCGTCCCGCCGTTGCGCCCAAGCAACATCATCGGCTCACAAATGATTGATGGCTCCAGCCGCTTCTTCGCAAGTTCGCATTCTCGCTTCCACGCATGCATGGCGAGCGAGAGAAAGAGTATCCCAACGACTGGATTTGCACGGCCTCTCCTCGCAGGCACGCAAGGCGCATGAGCGCCCTAGTGCACGCATCCATCAGTACGTGCATGCACAGCGCGGCCACAATAATGCACGCATGGCGCCAGTGGTCGATCCTCGTCATTCTCGTCGTCACTCGACGACTGGCCGCAACGAACACTACGTGAAAAACCCACTGTAGGAGCGCCTCGTCACTTCTAGTAGGGGCGGCGTGTCCAATCCACCTTTATACCGGCAGACGGGGAGGCATGCGGCCGATCACCGGCCGCCCTCGTTAACGATTGTAGGGGCGTAGGGCGGTGATCCAGCCGCCCTTACTAGTGGCTCCGTATCCAAATTTACCATATAGTGGGTTTTCACAAAATTAGTTAAAACGAGACACCAAATTACCTCAAATGAAAAACTTTTGAATACAAGATAGTTTTGTCTCATCAAGATACATATTTCATACATAGAAAATTTTTGTATATGGAAAAGTTTTAGTAAACTCTTCTCACGGGGTTTGAAAATCCAACGAGACTTGGTCAACCCTAGTCAAACGAGGCACCAAATGACCTTAAATGAAAAACTTTTGGATACAAGATAGTTTTGTCTAATCAAGATACATATTTAATACATAGAACACTTTTCCATTTGGAAAAGTTTTAGTAAACTCTTCTCACAGGGTTTGAAAATCCAAGGCGAGACTTGGTCAACTCTAGTCAAACGAGATACCAAATGACCTCAAATGAAAAACTTTTGAATACAAGATAGTTTTGTCTCATCAAGATACATATTTCATACATAGACCATTTTTGCATTTGAGGAAGTGTTGGTAAACTCTAGTCACAAATTCTTGAATCCCACGCAGACTTAATGAAACTTCATGCGGACGAGTGGATTTAGAACTACACTTTCACAACGTCGTCAAATGTAAAAATGACCTTTATATGAACTGTTCATTTTGACGAGTGGATCAAACTTGATGTTCATGACTTTTCGAGGTGGGCCCGTCTAGGGGGTCGAAAACCCGCGTCTAGCCGCGAAAAACTGAAGTTTCAAAGTTTGAGTGGTCGAAACCATCTCAGATGAAAAGGTGACCATTGGATAAAATATGTATCTTGATGAGTGGATCAAACTTGCTGTTCATCACTTTTGCATCCGAGGCAATCTAGGGTCCGGTCTACGTGTATTTTCCGAAAAAACGAAGGTTTGACTTGGTCAACCTAGGTCAAACGAGGTACCAAATGACCTCAAATGAAAAACTTTTGAATACAAGATAGTTTTATCTCATCAAGATACATATTTCATGTATAGAACATTTTTGCATTTGGAAAATTTTTAGTAAACTCTTCTCACAGGGTTTGAAAATCCAAGCGAGACTTGGTCAACTCTAGTCAAACGAGGTACCAAATGACCTCAAATGAAAAACTTTTGAATACAAGATAGTTTTGTCTCATCAAGATACATATTTCATACATAGACCATTTTTACATTTGATGAATTGTTGGTAAACTCTAGTCACAAATTCTTGAATCCCACGCAGACTTAATGAAACTTCATGCGGGACGAGTGGATTTAGAACTACACTTTCACAACACTTCGTCAAATGTAAAAATGACCTTTATATGAACTGTTCGTCTTGACGAGTGGATCAAACTTGATGTTCATGACTTTTCGAGATGGGCCCGTCTAGGGGGTCGAAAACCCGCGTCTAGCCGCGAAAAACTGAAGTTTTAAAGTTTGAGTGGTCAAAACCATCTCAGATGAAAAGGTGACCATTGGATAAAATATGTATCTTGATGAGTGGATCAAACTTGCTGTTCATCACTTTTACATCCGAGGCCATCTAGGGTCCGGTCTACGTGTATTTTCCGAAAACGAAGGTTTGACTTGGTCAACCTAGGTCAAACGAGGTACCAAATGACCTCAAATGAAAAACTTTTGAATACAAGATAGTTTTATCTCATCAAGATACATATTTCATGTATAGAACACTTTTGCATTTGGAAAATTTTTAGTAAACTCTTCTCACAGGGTTTGAAAATCCAAGGCGAGACTTGGTCAACTCTAGTCAAACGAGGTACCAAATGACCTCAAATGAAAAACTTTTGAATACAAGATAGTTTTATCTCATCAAGATACATATTTCATACATAGACCATTTTTGCATTTAAGGAAGTGTTGGTAAACTCTAGTCACAAATTCTTGAATCCCACGCAGACTTAATGAAACTTCATGTAGGACGAGTGGATTTAGAACTACACTTTCACAATGCTTCGTCAAATGTAAAAATGACCTTTATATGAACTGTTCATCTTGACGAGTGGATCAAACTTGATGTTCATGACTTTTCGAGGTGGGTCCGTCTAGGGGTCGAAAACCCGCGTCTAGCCGCGAAAAACTGAAGTTTCAAAGTTTGAGTGGTCGAAACCATCTCAGATGAAAAGGTGACCATTGGATAAAATATGTATCTTGATGAGTGGATCAAACTTGCTGTTCATCACTTTTGCATCCGAGGCAATCTAGGGTCCGGTCTACGTGTATTTTCCGAAAAAACGAAGGTTTGACTTGGTCAACCTAGGTCAAACGAGGTACCAAATGACCTCAAATGAAAATTTTTTGAATACAAGATAGTTTTATCTCATCAAGATACATATTTCATGTATAGAACACTTTTGCATTTGGAAAATTTTTAGTAAACTCTTCTTACGGGTTTGAAAATCCAAGGCGAGACTTGGTCAACTCTAGTCAAACGAGGTACCAAATGACCTCAAATGAAAAACTTTTGAATACAAGATAGTTTTGTCTCATCAAGATACATATTTTATACATAGACCATTTTTGTATTTGAGGAAGTGTTGGTAAACTCTAGTCACAAATTCTTGAATCCCACGCAGACTTAATGAAACTTCATGCGGGACGAGTGGATTTAGAACTACACTTTCGCAACGCTTCGTCAAATGCAAAAACATGAATTTCAATGTGTATCTTGATGAGTGGATAAAACTTGTTGTTCATCACTTTTGCATCTCGAGGCCATCTAGGGTCCTATCAATGTGTATTTTCTAAAAACGCGTATTTCAATGTTTGAGTGGTCCAAACACTTATTTTCTAAAAATACTTATTTTTTCATCGGTAATGTGAGCTCAAATAAAACATGAATTCTTACGCATATTTTTTTAAAAAAAATTAATTGTCATTGTTAGACATGACATATAATTTAGGTTATAGTATTTTCATTCTAAAAATAAAAGAAAAATGAAATACTTAATTGTATTATTTATTTATATTGTAGCAATCCAGCCCATATAGAAAATTGGCCCAAACTGGCCCATCTGAAAAACCCTAGACTATATAATCCCTTCCTCACTCTCTCTTTTCCCCTCACCCTCCTCAGGCCGCCGCACTGCTCTCTCTCTTTTTCCCTCATCGATCCCCAGCGCCGCCGCCTGACCCACCCCAGCGCCGCCGCCCGCAGATAGGGAGGAGGAGCCGGGGGCGATGCCGACGCCTGACCCTCCTTGACCTCACCGCGGCCGACGAGGCCACTCCCCTCTCGCACCCCGCGTCGCCCGCCCCGAAGCAACCTAGCCTCGCCCCGCTCCAACCCTAGCCGCCCAGCCAGCCCGCTCCCCTCGCTTCCGCCTCCGAAGAGCGGCCCGCCCGCCCATGGCGGAGATCGAGGTGGTGGTTTCCGGCGACGGCAGGCGGCAGCAGGAGCAAGGCGCGGGGATCCTCGAGAAGCTGCCGCCCGACACCGACTCCAGGCTCTGCTTCGCGCAGGTTCCCGCGTCGGACGGGCCGCTCGGCACCGCCTACTGCGCCGCGGATCCGCCGTCCCGAGCTGCAGAGGCGCTGGCCTCGCCCTGCTGACCTCGCGCGCAGTTGCGCCGGGCTCTGTCCTGGGTGTGGCCGTGCTTCGTGCAGCGCCCCCACGGAGCTTGCCCGCACAGCTGCGCTGCCGGGCACGGTCGCGCCGTCGTCCTCCAAGGGAGCTTCGCCGTGGCGGCCTCGTGTGCTGCTGCTGCCGCACCACCATCCCGTGGTGCTCGATCGCACTGCCGTACCACCAAGCCGCTGCCGACCACTAAATCTTGGACTTGTCTGTAAGTGCTTCTTGTTTTAGTCCTTCACACTTCACAGATGCAAAATAGAATGGATTCATACACATGAATGCTTCCAAATCTGAGACTCAAGAAAGGTTAATTTGTTCAAATCTGAGACTCAAGAAAGGTTAATTTGTTCACGGCTATTATTGTTATATTGTAGTGGTCCGTGTCCTGTAGCCTGTTTGATTATATCCTAGTATATATCCATTGTTATATTGTAGTGGAGTTAGAATTTCATAGTTGCCATCTACCATTGTTTGGGTTACAGAGCTAGTTGATGCCTGTGTTTTGTGAGCTTTTGTAAGAGCCGTGGAAAGGAATGGCAGAATCTCAAAAGAAGCTATCTAAAATTGGTTTGAGGTTCAGAATCCTGAATCCTGATGAGGCTATGAGGTGAGAAAAAAGTTCACAACTATAGTATTTTGTGGAGTATATCACAATGCCAATCAAGTGAACTTCTCAGAATGTCAGAATGTAGGAGCAGCAACTATTTTATAAGTAGTTAATGGAACCTTTGTAAGCACTTGATTGAGTTATGTCACTTAATTGATATGCTGATGCACTTGATTAGCTGCTGCATTAGCTAATTTGTAAATACCTGAATAGTTACTTGTTTGTTCATTTATTTTCTGAACAGACATACAGAGTAGCAAATATGCTACTAACTTATTAGGGATCTGAACTATTTGGTCTTATCTATGTTTTAGGTGCCGTGGAAAACAGTGGATTGCTTATGGAAGCATTGTGACATGGTAAGATACTTTGCACACTTATTTTGCCTGCAGTTTACTGACAGATATCTTAGCTAGCAACTTAGGTTCTCAGCTGACTTTGTGCTTTATTCAAGGCCATTGATTCATGTATGACTTCATTGGTTATAATGTGCTACAGAACACACTATTATTCTTTGCTTGTATTGTTGATGGAACGGTAAGTACAGAACAAGATAAGGATCCTTTAAGAGTTGTCTGCTAGCAGATTTCAGATCTGCAGTAAGGATACTTCTGTGTCGTGCACTATATTTATCATGACATTGAACTCTTATTACTTTCTGTTGTGCACTACTTAGCTTGACAGGCACTACATGTAGTTCCTTTTAGTTATAACTGAAGCAATTCTATAGTGAACTATGAACATGTAGCTGCTCTATCATGTTTTTTTTTCCAACTATGGTCACAAGTTCTATTCATGGTTGCAGGTTTCATCATTTTATAGCAGCAGCATGGGAGGTCATTCTGTTATCAATTCAGCTTTCAGCGGTATTACATTTGCACTGAACTTGTGACCATGAAATTGTGATAGAGCTAGCATATGTTATTTCCACTTAGATTTTTTGATATAGTTATTGTGCCTGATCTCAATATGCTGTATCTATGTGGAATAGAACTTGTGAACTATGGCTATGTAATGCTGGACTTATGGAACTTTTGCATTATAAACTTGTGGTCCACTGTAACATATCAAATA
The DNA here is from genome assembly GCA_018135685.1 of Themeda triandra. Taxonomy (NCBI): domain Eukaryota; kingdom Viridiplantae; phylum Streptophyta; class Magnoliopsida; order Poales; family Poaceae; genus Themeda; species Themeda triandra. The sequence continues at coordinate 795,333 of JAENPR010000149.1, read as the reverse complement.
GATTTGACCACAACACACATATATATAATTCAAATAGTCTATTTGAATTATATATATGTGCTGTGGTCAGATCTCATATTTGTGAATTTTTATTTTTTTTTTGTGCTGAAAATTCACTGTAGGGGCGGCTCTAGATTGAGCCGCCCTTACAGTGGATGTCACCGTAAGGGCGGCCGGATCACCCGCCCTTACAAACTGAACCCACCGTAAGGCGGTTGGTGTTGAGCGCCGCCCTACAGTGGCCGACCACCGTAAGATCGGGCGCGTAGGGTGGCGGTGGCGAACCGCCCCTACAAAGGATGACATTTTGACCGCCCCTACAGTGCTTCTCTGTAGTAGTGGAACCGAAGTGGCCGGGCGAGGAGGAAGAAGAAGACAGGAGCTGGCTAGCTTAAAGCCAGGCTGGACCCTCGGTGTCCTAGCTAGCTCTAGAGTGTGAACAGGCCAGCCACAGGGGTTCATAACAGACAGTGTTGGGACGCCAAGCAACGTTCCGTGGAGAAGAAACTATTTCGTCCTCCTTGCATTACTCTGCTCCTGAAAGGCTGAAACGGGGCAAATCACAGCGAGGATGGGCGTCTGATGCTGCTTGTTTTGCTTCATCTAGCCAGGGAGTCCAGCTGTTCTGCACATCATGCTCCATATCAATATCAAGCACTCGAGCTGCAGCTGATCGAGCCCTCCAAGTTGCAGATAGTGACATCACCATTATGATGTTAAAGTTAATGTAATACAGGAGCATTATTACATTGTTCTGTCCTTCCTTCCCCCCCCCCCCCCCCCCCCACTCCCCCAAAAATAATAAAATAAAATAAAAAGAAATTGTTCTGCCTGTATCGATCATGCTATCAACTTCTGCGCCTTCTTGTTCAGACTTCAGAGTATCAAAATCAGCAAACAATAAAAGGCTTCACCGAGCTACTCCTGGTTTGGTTTGGTGTGTACGCGTATTGCACCACGATTTCATTTTTCTACTAACGTACAGGAATACGTACTCCTATGTTTCAAAATATAAGTCATTTTATTTATTTTTAGAATCAAAGTATCTTGAGTTTAATAAAAAAATAATTAAATTATAGAGAAAAATACAAATATTCATGACATCAAATAGGTATACTATAAAAATATATTTAATAAATAATATAATGATATTTATTTGATATAATAAAATTGTATAAACTTAGCCAAAGTTAAGATATTTTGAATCTATACAAGAAAGTTAAATGACTTATAATTTGATAAGGAGTACATTTTACACGGTCAAACAACACTGACCATTTTATTGTTGCATCCCATCGTGCTCACGTTAAATGCACAGACAAACTCAATCAGTAAGGAAATCAATGTTTTCTAGTGCAACCTACTAACTAGCTGATAAGTTGTTCGCAAGATCCATAATTCCATATTTTGTGCGCACTCTAATAATTGGATAAATCCATACATGTGTAAGTCACGCCTAGCTGAAATCTTGGTTGGATGATTCCCTTCACTTCCAAATACATGTGTAGTTCCCTCTCAATTAATCCCTCCTCTCGATACTAAATATAGTAGATTGGTGACGAATGAGGGGATAATTTATTTCCAAAAAAAAAGGCCTAAGCGCGATGATAACTCACTCTTCCCTATCACGATATGATGCAGAGAAATTGCGAACATGATCTCCAAAATATGATATGATATCACGATCGATATCCTGATTGACCGACCAAACTACACTAGTACAACCAAGCATTCCATCTTCCGAAATCCGAAATATATATACTTACCATGCAAATGATGATACGTCATCATTAACTAACGATCGATTATCATCCCGCCCCTACGGAGATACGTACGGTGGCATCGCTGCGGAAACCACGGCGCTGAGTCCACTCGGCAACACATTTCCGTACACTAGGAGTCCGGTCTATAAAGGGCGTCCGTGGCGTGGACTAGCACCGGCGGGCGCCGTCGATCGACGCACCTCCATCTCCATCCCTCCACCGCCGTGCCAGCGCCATCATTGATCTCCGCCTAGCCAGCCAACAGCTCCACATGGAGGCGCTGCTCCCGAGCTCCGCCAGCGGCATCTCGCCGAAGATCAGCACGATCCTGCAGTCGCACGTGTACCCGCGGTTCGGCCGCGTCCTGCGCGCCCTCGCCCGGGTCAAGTCCGCGCTCCTCGACGCCCTCGGCGGCAAGACCAAGTGGGGCGCGCGCCGGCGCCGGCGGAGGAAGCAGCAGCAGCACCGCGCGAGGAAGATGAGGAGCAGCAGCACCAGGAAGCAGCTGGCCGCCGCCGCCAACATCGGCGGCGGTTGGGCAAAGAGGCTGCCGCACCTCACCTGGTCCGGCGGTGGGCTGTCGCCGGTCCGGACCGCGGCCGTGGAGGCGCTGGACGTGGACTACCACGTGTACCCGTGCTACGAGTCGGTGTGGAACGCGGTCGTCGTCCCCGCGGCGGCGACTCCCGGCGGCGAGTACTGCGGGTACCTGCGCTGGCTCGAGGAGGAGATGCCCGACGAGGTGGTGGTCGTGGAGGAGGACGACGACGAAGGGGAGGAAGTCGACTCCGACGTCGACGACGGCGACGCCACCGGCGGGAACGAGATCGACCGGCTAGCGGAGCAGTTCATCGCGAGGTGCCGTGCCAAGTTCTTGCTGGAGAAGCAGGAGTCGTACGACCGGTGTCAGGCGATGATCGCCAGGAGCCTTTGAATCCGTCATCTTCATCAGGATTCATTCGATGCGTTTTTTTTCTTTTTTTCTTTTTCCTCACAGAACCATATATGGATTTGGCGATGCGTGCGTACGTGTTCATAATAATTTGCGTGCAGTGGCTGCAGCACGCATGCATGATCGAGTGCTGCAAGCTAGCGTTTGTGGTTCTTTTTTCTTTGTAGTGTCGAGATTGATGAAATATATAGCACCCAGTATACGTAAATTAATTAATGGAGCACGCAGCTGGCTTTCTTATTGCACCTTCAGTTCAACAGGAAATGTGTAAGCGTTTGTTGGACCGGCATGCTTCGTTTGAAATCTCTGATAAGAGATAACATCTCTAGCGCTAGAAAATGAAGTTGAATTCCTTCATATAACCGAGACTAAAGCAAAAATAGATGCGGATCCAAAAGTTTGTTCTTTACCAGTGAATAGTGAAACAATCTGCTATGAATTCAGGTTTGATGAAATGGAGGCTTATCCATGTCTATATACACTTATAATTTGAACGCTAACGTAGATTAGTAATAGGGAACTGCTCCGGTGGTCCTCTTTTTCCCACTAGCACAAATCTCGAAGCACCTATTTAATTAATTAAATATTAATTAAGTTTGGATCTGGGCTGACCCGTATCCAGTCGAAGCCCAAACCCAAACCCAGCCGCCACCCATTTGATTATAGGATTAGTGAAGGACTTCAATGCAAAAGAAACAAACAATACAGATCGATCGTTCTATGGACTCCGTCACATCTACTTGTTCATTCGAACGGAGCCCGGCGGCGGCGGCGGCGGCGGCGGCGGAGGACCAGCCCCATCCGAACTCGAGCACGACCGCAGAGAGGACGTAGCCCGCGATGTTCCCGACGGCACACGACACGAGCGACGGCGCGGGTACAGGCCGTCCCTCCCCGAGGCGCAGCGACGCAGCCCAGTCCTCCCCGAGGCGCGGCGACGCATCCGAGTCCTCCCCGAGGCGTGGCGGTGCGGACCGCCTCTCCTGATCCGCGACAGCCGGGCTCCGGCGGGCTGCGCGCGGCCTCTCTGGATCCGCGATGGCGGGGCACCGGCGGGCGGAGCATCGCACGGAGGTAGCCCCGCATCGAGGTGGGAACGCGTTTGGAGGCGCGCTCCTGATGGCAGTCTTCGTGGCCGCGCTCTCGTGGGCGCCGACGTCGGTGGGCGTCGTGGGCGGCCATCAGGGGTACTTTGGCACGGTGGGCGGGATGTCATCCGGCGCGCTCCTGATGGCATGTCATCCGGCGCGCTGCGGGAGGACGTGCCGCGGCACGGTGGGCGGGTGCATGGAGTACTTCGGCGCCAATGCCGAGGGCGAGGCCGACGCGCCGTCGATGGCCACGGGCGGCAGCAAACGCCGGGTGCCGCAGGACGGGTCCGGCTACATCGGCTGCACACGCTGCGCCGGGACAACATGCCGTGCTCGCAGCACGGCTTGTCCGGCTGCAACTGTCAGCCCGGCGCCGAGGCCAACCCCTATCCCAGCTGCCAACGCCATCACCCAGTGCAGTGGCTGATGCTAAAACTAGATTAGGAAAGCACATGTACTAGTTAGGTTATGGATTGAGCTAAGCCAAAGGACTATGGACCTGGAGTAGAGAACTTGGTTCTCAGCCGGCGAAATATCAGAGACTGGTGGGCACAATTAATCAAACCGCAGAATCAAAGCAACGGCAAGGAAGGCACACTCACAGCAAGAGCTTTTTGAGACAATCCAGAACGACCTTCAGCTGCTACATCTAGCACAGGAGGAATTGTAGCTTTCAATGTGTTGAGCTGTTGTGTTTTTTCCTCTTAAGTTTCTCATCATATTTTTGGTCCACCTTCTCAGTTTTGTAACTTCTATGTAAATAGGGTCTTTGCTTCCTACTAAATGAAAAGGCAGACCAACTGTCAATCTGTGCTAAAAAAAATTGGATTCAGCTTCTTTCAGGTATACAGTCATACAGATTGATGGCTGGAGAGTGAACTGAACTGTCTAGCTGAGCTACCTTTGGTTCAGAGGAGGTTAAAACTTAAAACCGGTCTAGGAGTTCGTGCTTAGCATGTGAGGACAGGGAGGGTTTGGGAAGCACGTTGTTATCAGTCAATGTTAACAAACAAACAAACGTCAAACAAACCAAAATATAATAGTTTTAACAAAATCATGTCAACCCAAACTCAGTGCTCTCAAATGAGCCCTTTTTTGTTGTTATATTGTCAACTATTGCAAATGGAAATGGGCCAGCAGTCTTCCACTTGATCTTGGACAGCTCGATGAGTCGATGATCAGAATATCAGATGATGAACATGGAACAAACGACATAGCTTTAGTAGTGGCAGTGATAAGGTTCTGGTCCAGGGGCCAACCCCTATCCCAGCGGCTGCAACGCCATCACCCAGTGCAACGCCATCACTTCTTGGGCATCAGACCTGTGGGCGGTGACTTGGGATTAGAAGTACTACACGAAGTTTCAGATGAACAATCACCTGAAGGCCATGAGACCGTGATGGCTAATCCCAATTGGATTTATCCATCTTACAGCATAACCAACATTTCCATGAGCCTGTCATATACAGGGCCAATAAGGCTGCATTTGTAATTGAATAACCACAAATCAAATTAGATACATGCTGAGCGGCCATCAATTATAAGGAATTGAACCTTGCAAATCATGTCTATCATAACCACACACCAAAAACATTGGAGTATTTGAGTATAAAATCAAATGACCTAAGAAACAAAATCGAGCGTTGTGAATGTAAAACTTCATCGACATGTCCAAAACTCTTAAAAGCCAACCGACTACTTATTCCTGAGCGTGTACCGCAAAACTCTTATAAGACTACTAAATAAAACCAACTATTCCTCGTCATCAATCGAATCCATGGTCTTTTCAGCTCCCTCCTTCGCCTTAGCTTCGTTCATGATCTCTTCGGCTATCTTCTTCGCCTCAGCTTCATTAGCCTCTAAAGGATGAGTTCAGCAGCCATCTGCCTCCTGAACATTGGTATATCTTTCTGCTAAAACAAAATCATCATGTTAGATCACACCGTGAAATTAGTAAGGTGTCAACAATAAAAGGGGAAAAGAAATAAAATGGAAAACAAACCTGCGTAAATTTTTTTGGAATTTTGTACCATTCCAAAGCTCCATATATTTAATAGCAAATACGCCGCATGAGTACCTACACATTGAATAATTGAGTACAGTGAGACAACTATAATGCACAGACAGTGAAAGCATCAATGTTTAAGTTGGCGTACCCATCAGTTTGTCTCGGAATATTTTTTTCATTGGTTTCACTTCCCAGGAGGAAACATTGTCAGGAAACTCGGCACTAGTCTTTGCTGTGTAATCGATCCCTTTTATCTAGAAAGGCAAAGTGAAAGAAGTTAAGGAAAGCTTTAACAAAATGAAAATTCATGGCATAAGTACATAATAGTAGACTTAGATGTCATACCACTCTTTCTATTTGACCACGATACATGTCTAGACTCCATTGTAGTGAGTCTAGAATCTGAAATTCATTATTCTTGGGTATCATAACCAGTACAACCCAATGATCTGGTCCCATCAAATTAACAGGGAAAAAGACCTATGTGAGGAAAAGAAACTTGGATCATTATTTGAGTTACATATACAATATATGTCATTCTAGAACTATATACTACAATTTTGTTTACCTTCTCATAGGTAAAAATCTCCCTGGCCATTTTCTTGAGATAGCTATCGGGTGTTGGACAATCATTCTCAGATGGCAAGGCACGAGAGAACATCCAACTGTAATGTGCTGGGCATAATAGTCGATTGTCCTGGACACGGGGTTGTAGTATGTTTGCCGTGTAAGCATCCATAACCTGCACAGATTGAATACAATGTATATTAGTAACATGTGTCCAAGATTAAAATGTAGAAATATGCAGCACAGTGCAGGAACGAATAATTCAACCTCGTTACCCAAATACTTCGGAGGATTTGTAAGCGCCGCCATGTCTTTTGCCACAACGAACTCTTTATATTTAGCAATCTTGAAGACAAAACGATCCTCTTTAAATGCAGAAAGTGAATTCACAGATTGTATGACTGCATTTTCTTGCACAGTGACAACTTCTTTGGGAACAGATTTGTTACCTGCAAATAAATTTGCAATATGAACACTCAAATTTTATAAGCAATATAATATTACCAGATCGGCGCAATGGTAATGCAAAAAAACATAAATAGAAAGTACCTTTATTTTTTTCATATTCTCTGTCTGCAGTTTTGTTTGCGGTGACAGCCTCTTTGGAAACAGAAATTTTGCCTATACAAAAAATAGCAAAAAAAAAAATCCTAAAAATGTCCTATACAATATGATGTGAACAGTTTGGGAAACCTACAAATGCAAAAAAAAAAAAATTGTTGTATGGAACGAACCTTTTTTTCCAGACTTCATCGGTGACCTAAATTTCATTGGAAGCGACCGCTTTCTCTTGCTTCGTTTGACTCTCCCTGCCACAGTTGGCTCAGCACCATCAGATTCAAAAGTATAATATTCAGCACTATATTCCTGCTCGTCACTTGCGTCGTCACTTGCGTCTGTGTTATCTGTGTCTGAGGCATCTGCAGCTTCATCGAAGTCGTCCTGCACATTTAACAAGTGTTCAGTTCATACTGGTTTCTCCTATTTTAGATAAAAGTACGAAAACAGACAGTATCAAAGGTTAACGAAATGATCTTAATTTCCACACATCAGACGATCTTAATTTGTACTAATTTGGCGACTCAAAACATACAGTATCGAACGTTTGTACTGAGGTTCGACGCGTCGACGTCGACGGACGCGTCCCCGTCCGGCCGACTTGGCGGCACCTAAGCCGAGCGAGCCAAACGGCGAGGGCGACGACGGCGACGCGCCGAGGCGCGGCACAGACGGCGTGGGCGCAGCAGGGATAGGGCTCGGATTATGATGGAGCAGTGCTGGGTGGTGGCGGGCGCTGTTGGGTGGGTGTGGAACTCGGGAGAAAATCAGGGTTACCCAATATATATATATATGGCATAAAATAGATGGGCTTGGTCAAGGGTTCGGCTACTGAATATGGCCCAAGGCCCATGTGCTACACCAAAACGCTAGGACGTAAAAAATTGGCCACGTATTGTTCATTGTTCAATTAAATGCAAATACACATAACGAATACGGTATTTTAAATAAAATTAACAAATCTGGTAAACTCAAATTTAAGTAACATTTTATGTACAATATTTCTTAAAACATATATGTAACAAAGAAGTGAGACGAAATAATTACCAATAGATTCCTTGAAAGAAGATAGTTGGTACGATTCTTTATGTTTTTGACTGTCTTTTCTAACGAAGAAATCCTCTTGGTGTTTTCTTCACAGTCGGTACACATGGTAGGAGCCCTAGTTTGTGGAGTCCTAAAGTTTTTGTTGTCCTTCTTACTGGAACCTTTTCGAAGCTGTACAAATTTTTACAAAACATTATTCGTACTTCATATCAACAATAATCAAATGATAATGAGGATGAAAATAAGATACCTCTTCAATAGGGGTCTCATTTTTCAAATCATTCACAATCTACAAATAATAACAACATCATTAATAGTAATAGTAGTAGTAGTAATAATAATAATAATAATAATAATAATAATAATAATAATAATAATAATAATAGTAATAATAATAATAATAATAATAATAATAATAATAATAATAATAATAATAATAATAATAATAATAATAATAATAATAATAATAATAGTAAAAGTAATGAAAGTAAAAATAATACCAGTGCAGAGGTGCGTCCATGTTGAATGTCATATAAGTCTCTCCTATACGCAGTGTGTTCATCCCAGAAAGCCATATAGGGAGGATTACGTGAAGAAAAGAAAAAGTTGCTTTCATATGGCCGAACCTTTTCCCAATAACAGAACTGCACAAGAACATAATTCAAAGTTTTTCAGAATTATGAATAGAGTGAGGAGCATGTAACTAATACAATTAGGTTTCATACCTGGAGAAGAGCTAAGTTACCAGCTGGCCAATCGTTTGCGCGAGTGGCATCACTCATCTTAACAAGGTTAGCCTTTAAAAAGTCCAAGGTAAATGCATTCCAATTCATGGTTTGTAATGTTGCACTGTCACGTACTAAAGCAAAGTACGAAAATGGTACGTGTGTGGTTGACACGGGAGCTAATATTGTACCAAGTGCAAAGAGCACAAAACTCATGACAAAGTCATGATCAGGGATTCTGCTGCCAATGACATTACAATACAAATGACTAATACTGAAGCCCTCACTGGTGCATCCTTTCTTAAGAACCTCTGGTATATTTTCGCGAGTAACGGCTTGGTCTGGTTGTACAACCACTCCAACATTGGTAAGCCCGAATATTACATCAACATCATCGTTCAACATTGAGAAGCACTGTTCCGTGCCTATCTCAAACATATCATTCTTTGCGTTGTAATTCATAATTAGGAACTTCAACAATACCTTGCGCATCTTTACCTCCTTTATTTCTAGTAAAGACCCCCAAGCCTAGTGTTTTTACCATGCCCATATGATCCATGTTGAGATGCATAGAGGGATTTGTTTAGTTAAGATTGATTTCGGATTAGGATTGTTATACAGATCAAATCCTCTCACCATTTTAGATTGCATAGAGGGATAAATCCTGTCGCCATTTTAGATTGCATAGAGGGATTTGTTCAGTTAAGATTGATTTTGGATTAGGATTGTTATACCAATTAAATCCTGTCGCCATTTTAGATTGTGTAGAGGGATTTGTTATGTTAATTTTGTTTTAGGCAGGATGATTACAATGTAACTGACGACGTTGCTTGCATCTCTCAAGTCATTTGCAGATCCAGAACCAGACGTGGAGAGCGATGAAATCATTGAAGCTCTCTACGATGACAGTGGTCATCGCAGGGATTTTCAGGGAGATCTGTCCAGAATGACTGTGATCCTCAGCGTTCACAATGTCGCTGATGGATGCATTTCAGCTAGACTTGTTTATTCTGTCGATGTATCTTGTATCCATAGTCTTGGTAGCAATTGCTCTGGGAGAGTCATTTCTAGTTTCCTAAAGGAGAATTTGTCATGTATTGATCCTTTTATAACTGAGTTGCAGAGTTTCGATACATATTCGATCGCTAAACATTCCGGCAATTGAATGATGCCAAACCACTTGGATCAAAGCGTTCAATAAGCAAACAATATGCCAACAATTTGCCATAGATACATGAAACATTGCAATTGTAGTTTTTCGTCCATATTCATGCAAGTCGCAGCAAACTATTACAGTAAAATTGAAAAACAACCATCTCATCATTCTAAGCAGGAAACCAAAAAAAGAAGCACACTCAGATCTGTCTCAGCAGCCGACCCACACCTCTGTACCTTGCACATTCATGGAGCCTGCAAATTTGCATGTTTAAGTATGGTTATCCTATACATCAACAAACAACTGTAGATGAAATCAAAGGAATATGAAAATTACTTACTCTCCATGGACATGATCGCCTGTTGTGTCCCTCTTTGCGGCATATGGTGCATCTATTTCTCCGTGTTTCATGAAATGATTTAATCCTTTGGCTATCCGTGTTCCGATTACCTCCAGGTTTCCCACTTTTCCTAGGTGCACCTTTGTTGACAACAACAAGTGGATCACGGACTATGCCCTTAGTAAATTTACATGAATCATTGTCTACTGGTTGGCAATCAACCCCACTATATTCAGGTTTGTACTTCTTTGATATGATGCCCCCCAAATATTCCTTGAGCTGACTGAATTCATTTAAGTTATTTGAAGCAACATCAAATGCTTCTGCACCAAGTATGGTAAGATTGCTGTATCTTGATCGCTTTTCTGTCCAACCATACAAATTACTTTCACGGCTGGAAGGAAGGCCAACCTTTGCATGTTTCGAGTGTCTGCGCAGAATACAACACTTTGGCAAATCTGATGATTTCCAATCAACCAATAGTACCAAAATATGGGTGCAGGGCAGACCCTCACGATCCATCTTACGACAGCTGCATTTGAGTTTCATCTCTGAATTGCTATACCAATTGTCAACAAGATACACTGATTTCTTATTCTCCTTGCGTGCCACAACAAACCTCTGTGAATCAATACCAACAAGTGTCTCATAAATACGAAAATCATCAGTCTTGGATAACTCCTCTTGCAATTTGTAAAAGTTTGTGGCTGTCAACACTTCTGAAAACGCCACTTCAATATCTTTGTGATCTGTAAGTGGAACTGGGTTTGAATGCGTATCCCTGCAATCCAAGTCGGCCTCGGTTTCTCGGAAGCGGGTCACACAGTTCTCATAGTGCTCCACCATGTCTAGTAATGTCATCTGTCTGTTTAGGTGCCTGTGGAGACTAGAGTTGAGACTTTCACTCCTCTGATTAGTTTTCATACCAAGGAATAACTTCTCAAACTGAAACGAGGCAGCCCATAATGTCTTATTGTTGTGCATCATTTTCAGCCAGTGACTATTTGTAGCAGTCTTGTACTCTACAGTAAAGTCTTTCCATCTTTGCTCAAATTTGGCAGGCGAAGTTCCATAATATATAAGTGGTCTGAAGGCTTCAACAGCCTTTACACCCAGATGCTTGGGCAAATTTTCCTCCACATGCCATGAACAAATGCGATGGTTCACACCAGGTAGCACCTCTCGAATAGCTTTCATCATGGCGTAGTCACCATCAGTTATTATTGATTTAGGTTTCTGCTGACACATTGCTTTCATCAATGCTCGAAGCAACCAAGTGAAGGTTTGAACACGCTCATCTGACACGATACCGCACCCAAAAAGTGTTGTGCTTCTGTGCTGGTTCATCCCAACGAAGGGAACAAAAGGCATCTTATACCTGTTCATTCGGTAGGTACTGTCAAACACGACGACATCACCAAATGATTGGTAGTCCATACGGGACTGGCTATCACACCAAAACAGAGTCCTCAGACGACCATCGCCATCAAGCTGGGAATCATAATAGAAGTCGGGATCATCCTTCTGCTTTCTCTGCATGAGACCTAACGCCGCCATTGCATCACCATGTTCGATCCTTTTTCTCTTGTTCCTCGAAGAGAAGTTGTATGCATCCTTCCTAATGATGCCAACTTCACTGTACCCACCATATTTGCACTGAAGAACATCCATGATGATATTCTTACGGATCCCAACAGCTTCCATTGCCAAGATTTCCGTTTTCTGGAAATCCTTCAATTTCCGGTGAGACCAGAGAAATGGAACTTCATCTTTTGTGGCGAGACGATGGTTGTGCCCGTCCACAAAATTACTCACATACCATACACCACGGCTTCGATCCAGCCTGATTTCCAGTTTTGCCTGACAAGCACATCTAGTTAGAGCTCTTGGTCTACGGCTTAATTCCTCCTTCTCTAGCCATTTTGTGTCTCGCTCGCCTTGTCGAGAACACAAAAACCGCCTGAACAATAGTTGTCCAGAGTGCTTGGCACGCCTCACCTTCTGCTTTCTGACACTGAAACCCTTGTCCCTCGCATACTTGTTATAGAAACTGTACGCCTCCCCTTCAGTTCCAAAGGTCTTATTGACTATGTCCCAGTACTCATCCAATGTATTGTTCATCTCTGCACCAGCTGCCGTTCTCATAAATGTATCCTGGTCATTAGCACAGTTGTCGCCTCTCCTGCGGACGCAAATGAAATGTCGCATTTCATCAGTACGGACATATGAAACACCATCACAAACTAGCTGCCCAAAAACCATACTATTGATCAAATAAATACGGAGTCATATGGAAAAATTTACCGGTGCATCTCTTTGAGCATCACCACCAATCTCCTTTCCCATGGGTGATAAACTTGAATTCGACGACGTGTTTTCATCATCTGAACTGCTATCATCAGCAGCCCCAAGATGGAAGTCTGTTTCCTCCTCATGTTCATCTTCATCTCCGTTATCCACTATGAGCCCCGACTGCAGTTTGTCACCTGAATTCAAGGCACATATCTTCTCATAACTCAGGAGTAACTGGGATCTCAATGCATACCATGGAAAATGAATATTCAGTCAAAGAAAAAAATATCCCTACTAGCTGATGATAGCAGAATACTAATCTATTAGAGGCAAACACACCTTGTGAAATCCTAGGCCAAACACAGTATACCAATTGGGTACCACAAAATAATTTTTGTACTATCCTACTCGACTAAACAGCACCCTGAATTGACACCGTCGTCAGATCGCAATACATCACACCCACATCTCCTAAAATAGGCTGAGCCAATCCCACGGTCAAACCAAAATTCTAAATCCATTCACGCTCATCTGATCTTTGTTGGTCAGTCCATGTGGCAATAACTGTCGTTGCTACTACTGCTTACCAGCCACCACCCAGGCAACCACACTAAATCCAATCATATGACTTGCAAATTTCCTCTGAACAGATACAGATTAGGTCGGTGGCCATGAGGCCGTCTAACAGGCACAGATTAGGGCAGGAGCACACCTGTTGACGCCGCCGGCTCCCTCCGCAGCTCCAAGCGCCGCCGCCGCCCCTCTCCAGTCAGCGAGCCGGGCTCCTCCTCCGCTAGCTCCTGCCGCGGGCGCCCCGCATCCCGTCGGGCGCCGCGTGCGCCGCGCTCGGCGCCGCCTACTTCCTCGACGTCCACACTCTCGCCTTCTTCTTGGCCGCGCAGCACGCCAGTGGCGTCGTCCAGTCTGCAGGCTGGCCGTGCGTCGTCGCCGTCGTGGGGAACTGGTTCGGCCACGCGTCGAAGCACACCATCATGGGGGTGTGGAACTCGCACACCTCCGTCGGGAACATCGCGGGCTCCGTCCTCGCCGTGGCCGTGCTCGAGTTCGGATGGGGCTGGTCCTCCGCCGCCGCTGCCGCTGCTCTCCATGCGCCGCCGCCGCCGGGCTCCGTTCGAATGAACGAGTAGATGTGACGGAGTCCATAGAACGATCGATCTGTATTGTTTGTTTCTTTTGCATTGAAGTCCTTCACTAATCCTATAATCAAATGGGTGGCGGCTGGGTTTGGGTTTGGGCTTCGACTGGATACGGGTCAGCCCAGATCCAAACTTAATTAATATTTAATTAATTAAATAGGTGCTTCGAGATTTGTGCTAGTGGGAAAAAGAGGACCACCGGAGCAGTTCCCTTAGTAATATTGACAACATTTCATCTTTCGAAACAATACGACATAACTTTATTCATTCAAGATTGATTGACAACATTTCATCCACTAGTAACTACTAGCAATTTTTTTTTCAACCAACAATCTTTTCTTTGCTAATAGATCCATAGTAGTAAAATATGGAATAAATTCAAAGATCTAGACATCACAAGATCCTTGAGCTTCATTCATCGAACGCGTTATGACTGCTATATATTTGGATCCAATTGACTTCCAAGACACTGATTCGAGGAGTTAATCCTAATTTGCCAGAAATAAAGGTAACAGAATCAAGATTTGTTGCCTTGTTCTTAAAACAAATTAATTAAAATTGATCATCAGTTTGACCTATTCCCAAAATCGAAATATGGAAATAAATCCTGACTTGTCCCCGCATATTTTCCTCCAGCACATACATTATCCCTGATATATATCCCCATCCTGCCCCAAAGTCATGCTCACGGACACATAAAAAATCTTCTACTATTATTAGGTTCCTTACGATTAACATATTTAAACTTTGACCATCAAGGGGCTTTCAAAAAACTTTTTCATTGAAAATTTAAATTTAGTACTATTACTATAGCTCTGAATTTTAGTTATGGAAGCATTAGTTTTGCTATATTTGCTTTACATTTTGTGCCCATGAATAACGTTGATTCTTATTAAGAATCTTAAGAATTTCTTAAGATTTTTTGTGCCCGTGGAAGCATTTGAATAACGTTGGACTTTCAAATAGGAAAAGTTCCGAACCGAACAGTTTCTATTTGGGCTCGGACACGAATCCTTCCTTCTCCACCACCAACTCCGTAAGGAGGCCCAAGGCCCAACTTTCGTTTCAATAAAGAACCAAAATAGCATCCTCTCGTAGTCCTCCTTTCCTCTGCCTCCGACCTCCGTCCGTAGCGAATCGGATCGGGGCCTAGGGTTTCGGCGCGCCTCTCCAACCAGACGCGAGGGCTAGGCTGAGCATGGACGGAGCAGGCGCGGCCCGGAAGAGGTACCGGCCGGAGACGGCGAACGGGGCTGTCGCCGGTGGGAAGCGCTCCAAAGGTGAGGCATCGCTGTCCCACCAATCCCATCTGCCGTTCGCCTCGATTTTTTGGTTCTACACTAGGCTAGATGTCGTTTGTCCTCGCCCCTCGCGAGATGTGCTTCGGTGACTGGATCTGTCTGTGTCCTGCGAGAGCTGAGCGAGAAGGTATTCTGGTTGGTCGTTTGATTATGCTTCTTATGCGTGCCGTGTGCGCAATGAGATGCGCATCCGGGGTGTTCGTGACAGGGGATTGGTGTGGGTCCGGGCTTGTTAGAGATTTTGTTTTCGTTCAATCACAAGCTTCGCTTGCTTCAAGTAATGCGTGGATTCGTCGAATAGTAGCTCGTTGCCTCCAAAATTGAATTACAAATCATGAGTTTTCTACTCCATCCTTAGGCTTTTACTCTCTTATTAACTTCGACTCCTAAATTGGACCTTAAAGTCTAGCTTCGTATTTGACTCCTAAATCCAAGTAATGTGTGTGAAGATGGATCAAAAGAATACAATCAAATCTGAAGGAAGCAGATAGGGTTGCAGACTGAAAATTTTTATTTTATATAAATGTATCACAGTTAGGTATAAACAGTTTTGCCCAGCTACTGATAAAAAATTGTCAGTGCTAACATGTTCTTATCTGAGCCACTTATCCTCCTTTAGTTACTACTAGTACTAAGAAAGTCTGTGTGCTCCAAAATCTAGTTAGGACTGTGCGTCATGACAGTAGTAATACAGTAAAAATAGTTTAGAACTCGTAGTCTGGAATGTTATTTAAGAGTTCTGACAGTGTAATAGTATGAAGCTCATCTAGATGTATTTTGTTGAAAAGGGGGATAATTTTCTAGAGAAGAAATAGTAATCTGAAGCATATTTGGAAATCAAAGCACCTCTTGCCTCTTGAATCTTGATCGGTGTAACTGGACAATTCACCAATCACCCGTTCAACAAACAGGACTTGTATGTTCCTGGATCTAGTTAGGATTATGTGCCTCACGACAATATTGGTACAAGTAGTTTTTAGAACTGTCTGTAAACATTGTTTTAGAGTTCAGATACTGTAATGGTACAAGTCTGTTCTAGATGTATTTTGTTGAAAATAGGAATAGTTTTCTAGGGAAAAATAGTAATGTGAAGCATATATGGTAATGAAGCCACCTTGTGGCTCTTGAATATTTAATTATTTATCAAAATGCAATTCGACAGTTCATCAGTTCAATGAACACCAAAAAAGATGCAGACACATGGTATTTGTCAGTATAGAAACCCTACTAATCTTTGTTTCAACTGTATAATAACTATCTTCTGCAGGATAACTACAATGGAATCTTTTACCATATAAAATCTTGTTCGTTCATCACATACATTGGAGATAAATTCTATATACGTACTTGATTATAGAAGATCAATAATTCAAACTTCTAACACGTGAGAAAATGTAATTAATTTTATGCAACAGACACGGAGTCATTTCAAACTGGTCTATCAAGCAAATCGAAGCCTTGCACCAAGTTTTTCAGGTTATAATCTTAACCTATTTGAAATAACATCAGAATGGTAACCTGTATCTTTTTCACTCTTCTTACAGCAAATCAATTCTTTGAAAGTTTCATTATATATGCCAAAGATGTATGAAATATTTGAATAACTCTAAATTGTGATACGTTACATGAGCTGCTCTATTTTATTAATAATCTCAGTAGATGAACTTGCCTTTTTTCCCTCTGGCTAGTTAAGAGTTTAGATGAGTACGATACATACCAACGATCCACTCTTGCTTTATGGTGCATTCAGAATAGACAGGGCACAATGTATTGATTTTTAGTGATGGAAGTGTTTGTCAGTAGATTCAAATTTCATTTTGTTATTATATTATGGTATTATGCTTTCTTTATATTGTTATTGTTATTACTTCAATATGCCTGAATATATGGTTTAGATGTTTGGGTATTTCATCTCTTATTGAAAGCTCATTCCTGCATACTTAAAATCATCATTAGATAAATCTTCATAAATAATATGGTCTCCTTTGAATGTTGCAGTACCATTGGGTGCCCGTTTGGTGAGGGATGCCATTTTCAGCACTTTGTCCCTGGTGGTTACCCGGCAGTTGCAAAAATGCTCAATCTAGCTAGCCCTGCTGTGTCTGCGCCATCAAGAACTCATGTGGATCATGCTGCTCTTACCAGCGCCTCCCATCCAGCTTCAACGGGCAAGACACGCATCTGCACCAAGTACAATACTACAGAAGGCTGCAGATTTGGTGATAAGTGTCATTTCGCTCATGGCGAAAGAGAGCTTGGGAGGCCAGCCTACATGTCTCATGAAGGACCTCCTATGGGTGGTCGATATGGAGGCCTATCTGAACCTCTGCAACAAGCTTCCATGGGCCCTCCAGCAGGAAACTTTGGTGCTTCCGCGACTGCCAAGATAAGTGTGGATGCCTCTCTTGCTGGTGGCATCATCGGTAAGGGTGGGGCCAACACTAAGCAGATAAGCAGAATTACAGGCGTCAAGCTCTCCATCCGTGACCATGAGTCTGACCCCAGCCAGAAGAACATTGAGCTTGAAGGCAGTTTTGATCAGATCAAGCAAGCCAGCGACATGGTGAGGGACCTCATCGCGAAAATCAGCGCAAACATGCCGGCGAAAAACCCATCTGCTGCCGCGGCGCCAGCAGGAGGCCGAGGCGGCGGTCTCGGGGCCAGGGGCAACTACAAGACGAAGCTGTGCGAGAACTTTGTGAAGGGTGCCTGCCCTTTCGGCGACCGGTGCCACTTTGCCCATGGCGAGACGGAGCAGCGGAGAGGTGCTGCTTGAGAGTCGAGGTGCTCTAGGCATGAGAGATGCCCTGTGCTCTCTCCTTTTGCTACTGTGAATTTTTCTCCTTGCAGCGTTAGGCGGTTAGACTGTTGTATTGCGATTCCAGACGATTAAACTCTAGATTTCAGCCGATTAAACAGATTTCGGTTTTTTTATAAGTTTGAGAAAATGTTAATCTGTCACCCATGCCCCTGAATGTTATGACTTGATGGCAACTTGCATTTTGTGGTCAGTTAGCAGCTGCTGGCCCATGACAAACCTGTGTGACTTTCCTAACGTTGTCTCTGTAAATTTCGCTGTGTAAACTGTCGAAAAACAGTTGAGGCGGAAATGAAAATATCAGACGACTTATCTCGGCTATTCTTTACGATTTCCACGTCGCCTAGCCAGCAGCAGCCTGCACCACCACGCCACCAACGGCGCCTGTAGTGTCTGTACTCTACTCTGTAGACTGTAGCACGAGAGAGAAATCTGTAGCCCAGCAGCTCGTCAGGCATGGCGGCCGCCGTGGCGCTGACCCCGGCCTCTCCAGCGCTCCTCCCTGTCCCCTTCCGCGGCCGCCGCGACGGCCGGGTGCGCCTCTCGCCCCGCCGGCCCCGCTACTCGGCGGGGCGCTGCAGAGCCACGGCCCAGACCTTCCAAGGGGGCCCTGCCGCCAGCTACGCCCGCGAGATGGAGCGCCTCTCCGCCAAGGAGTCCCTGCTCCTCGCCGTGAGCACTTCCTCTTCCTCTGCTCCTTCTCAGTGTCTCGACTAGTACTACCTGCTGACCTTCTTGTGAGGTGCCTACGGGAGGCTCATGTCCCCACACCGTACCAAATTCTAGGCGCTACTGTCGAGTTCTAAACCTGCAATTTTCATCTAAATTTCACTTTGAAAATTTTCCTCCACAACCTCAGCAATTAGGAAATGATATTTTCCTGTGATTGTGTGTCTGCGTTGTGAAATGACAGCTTGAGTCAGCTAGTTGATACTGAACTTTCGAGGTATTTTCTTAACTAGGGTATATGAATTTCTTTTTACCAATTTCAGTTTAAAGATGCTGGGGTTTTGAGGCCTTGGTCAGCGGGAAGACCACTGAGATGCAGAGGATCGATGTCAATGAGCGGATTGTTGGACTTGAACGCTTGAATCCGACGCCACGCCCCACGACGTAAGTGTTATGGCTAACAACGATGTATTATGTGCTGTAGCTTAGTTGAAATACTTCTCATAGCAACCCTAAGATTTAACCACTCAGATGAGATGAACTTTCTGTGATTTTGACCAAAAATCTTTTCTGTGTAAGCATACTAATTCCATACATCTATTTACTTTGCAGATCACCGTTTCTGGAGGGTCGATGGAATTTTGAATGGTTTGGTGATAGCAGTCCTGGAGCATTCGCAGCCCGTCTTTTGTTTGAGTATGTCCCTGTCGGTCGTCGCTGCTTGTTGGATGCAAGTTATTTCAATATTTCATTTGCCTTGAATTCAGTTTTAAGTCAAGCTTCTCCTGATACCAAGTGTGTTCTAATTTGAAGGAGGTCACCTACATCTGTTGCACACTTTACTGGACTCGATGTGCTGATCAAGGATGGATACTCCAAGCTCTCATCTAACCTCAAGTTTCTAAATACGGTAATGCCAGAAGATTTTAGGAGGGCACCTGCTATTTTTGCATAGCTTATGGGATCCATCTTTAATTCTTGAGATTATTGGTTCTATATGACATTTATGGGCCTGGCAAGTCAGTATCGCTTACAAGTTACAAGATGCAGGATTCACCTTCCATAAGCTACTTCATAATTATGCTGAAGTCATTTATTAGCTAGTTGTTAATATCTGTATTTGTTTTGAAAATATTACACATTATTATCTGTATTACCTGCCAAATTGAATGTTTCTGTGTGATTGGGGACTATTTTATTGTTAAACTCCCATTCTCACTATTAGCAACTTCCTTTTTCTGTTTCCAGATACAAAGCAAATTCCTACTGACTACTCAATTGTCCGTTGAGGGGCCCATCAGGATGAAAGAGGAATACATTGAGGGGCTTATAGAGATTCCCAGAATCAATGAAGAATCATTGCCTGAACAGTTAAAGGGCTTGCTTGGCCAAACTGCAGGAGCTCTACAACAACTTCCTAGCCCTATAAGGGATGCTGTTTCAGAGGGGCTTAAAGTGCCACTTGGTAAGTAGGCAGGGCTTCACACTCTTGTAGCCATATGCTAGTTTAGAATACTATAATTGCTGGAACTATATATACTAGGCACACACGCTTGTAGTTTCAGAGGACGTACTGCCTGCTTAGATAAAGCAACCACCGATTCTGTTACATGAATTCTTTTGTCAAGAAATTCTTGCCAATTTATTTGCCAAAATATTAAATTGTTGAGGAACATGTTAACATTGATAGTTGAGGAATTCTTCTGTAGCTTACTCTGAGGGTTTGGAAACAGAACCGACTGTAAAACTGGAGGGATCCAATTGTTTATAAGTAAAGAAAACCTTTTATAATTTATTTAAAGTGACATTCCTTTTTTACATGTAAATTTAACAGTCATTTCATTTACATTTTGATTTGCTTGGTTATACCAAATTGGAGTTGGACTATAGTAGGTCATTAGAGTTATGGTAGTTTTTCATGCCATCGTTGCATGAGCGCATAATAGCTGTATTCCATGACTTCTGTAGTTACATTACATTTCATTGTTAATTACAGGTGGAGCATTTCAACGCTTATTCATGATCTCTTACTTGGATGAAGAAATATTGGTACGTTTCTTTAATGTACTTGCAGGGGTGCCAAATTCATTTGCATTAATATACGGTTATCTCAGCAGTCAGTGGAATCACAAGACAAATGACAGCGTGTTTAGTTGATGTACTTTCTAAAGAAAAAAACAAGAGCCACAAACAGAGTAGTGACAACAAATTGGTTGTCATGTTTGTGCAATTATTGAATTTCTTGTTTGCCCTTTTTAGACTTCAGTTCTTAAGCTCATTGAGTTGAAGGCTGATGACCAACTGAATCAGAATGCCACAAAGGTTTATTATTGTTCATTGTGCACAGTTTAAGGACTTGTTTGGATACCAAGGGCTAATTGTTATAGCCAGCCAAAAATTAGCGCTAACCCATCCAAACAGAGGGCTAATAGGTGGACTAATTTATTAGCCAAGCCTCCAACTAGTTGTTAGCAAACTAGCTGGCCAACCCCTACTAATGTTGGCAAATTTTTAGCTCCAGCTAATAACTAGCCCTAGCTGACTGTCGCTTAATTGAATTCAGTAGTTCGGGTGATCACCTTACTGTAAGTCCTATCTGCTGTAAACTGGATTTGCTTCCTTCTTATATTATTATATGATATAGCAGTGCTCCTGCTATTTTTTCTAAAAAAAAGAGTTCAGTACACATTCAGCATGCCTTTAGGAGAATGCTATACACAATGCCTTTAAGAGAAGGAGAAATGGTTTGAATTTGAACATACATGTCGTTGTTTTTTTCAGTCACAGATAAGACGCTAGTAATTATCTCCCTAAAAGATTAACTGTTTATCGTGTTCTCTCATCATTTTGACGTGGTTCTCTCTGTCAGTGTCATTGTCCATCTGATTGCCAGGAATGACTCTTCCCTGAAGTCTTTTGACTTGGATTTTTATTTACCCATGCTTCATGATACAAATGGATAGTTTAAACCCTCATGTTATTTTACCTAATATTAATTTTATAGTGAGTGTGGGAAAAATGGCAACTTCTCACAGTTTTGCTGTCATCTTTTTTCAGATTATCAGAGATGCTGCTGGAGCACCTGATGTCTTAACCAGACTTGAGGGGCCACAACCGACTCCAGGTGATGGCACAGCAGATGCAGTGATATCAGAATATGAAAGCTAATGCCTGATTAGTAACTGTAACTCCACACCTAGCTCCTGTGTATGGCACCTTTCTCCTTCTACCTGGTCGTTTTCTCAGGCTCGCACATATATAAAAGGTTGTAGTGTTGTCAACGATAACGACCACGTGAGTGTTTTTACTTGGTACATCCTTTCGGCTATTCTGAATGTGGGCAATAATATCAAATGACCTTCACAAGTTCATATTAAAAAATTACTGCTTCTTCAAAGTCAATTGATAAGTTCCAGGATACAGCCTGGTAATCGCTCAATGCCGTGCAGAGCAAATGACAATGTGCCCCATGCCCAATGATGGTGTGCTAATGTAAAGGCCGTTCTGCTCCCATCAGCAGGGCAGCTGTGCAGCACCAGTGGCGACAGCAGCAACTGCCCCGTCTCTCTCTCTCTCTCTCTAGAAAAAAGCTGAATGACAGACAGTGGTAACCTCGTGTAAACCAATCAAAAAAATTTGCTGCAGTAGACGCAAATCTGTGACTTCAATCATGTCTATTTTGCCCTGTGAACGTGCGGCGCAAGTTTTGGTTCTAAATAAACGAGTAAATCAGAACTGAATTCTGACAGATTAAGACTTCGGAGTTCAGAGAAATCCCTTTCCATTTGCAGTTGCCGCCGCATTCAGAGGTAAAGAGACTAGTAGAGTTCGAATCAAACACTGACAGAACTCGTTGTAAATAAACACAAAACTAATTCGACGTTTCCATCGGGCTCATGAAACTATGAAAAAGGCAGACTTGGAACAACGAAACATGGCCAAAGAGACGAAGGATGGACATTCATGTCCGGTGATTTATCTTCGCAAACCGAGCAAACTCGAGATCTTCTCATAATAACTGTAAATCCTCATCGTTCTCTAATGCATGAACATGACAGTAAATTCTCATCGTTCTCGATCTAGTGCAGGAACATAGTGACTGACCAGGAGATTTAGGGAAAAATGTGCCCGGCTGTGCCAGCGCATGCACCTGATCAGAAATAACTAAAACCGCCGGCATGCACCTGATCAGAAATGAAAACCGGCCACGGCGCCGTCCATGTCGCAGGGGGTGAAGAAATCCTCGATGCCCTGGTAGAAGCCGCCGTCGTGGTAGGGGTAGCCGTCCATCTCGAGCGCGCGCAGGAACCCTCCCCCTTCCCCACCCGACGGGAACGGCGTCTCGGCGGGCTCCTCCTTCACCTTTATCCCGATCCCCACCGCGGCGCCGGCGGCGCAGGCGCCGGGGCCCTCGTCGCCCGCCGTGTCGCACGACGACGAGGAGGCGGAAGTCGGCGGCGACGGCGACGCGTCCCCGCCGGTGGACGCCGACGACGACGCGCAGGAGTCCTTCTTGGGTGGTGGCTTGCCGGTGAGCCGCTGGACGAGCTCGCGGAAGTGCCGGGCCTCCGTCTTGATGACCTCCGCCTCCACGACGTGGATGATCCTGATCTTCGGCTGCGGCGCCTTCGCGATGGCGTGGGAGAGCCGGTGCGCCGGCGGCGACGACGACGATGCGCCGCGGGACGAGGATGGGAGCTTCCCGGCGACCTTCATGGCGTCGCCGCCGGAGAGTAGTTCGTTGTGTGTGTGAGAGAGAGAGAGGGCGAAGGAGACGGAGGCTCGATGACTATCAGTACCCGCAACGGCCACGCCAGTGGAGGAGAGCAGCTGAGAGCACACGAGCTTTATATAGAAGAGACGCTCGGGCCTCGGGCGGTTTGGTGGCCTCGGATTCTTGGATGCGGCGGCCTCTGCCATACATCCCGTGTGCCAGCGGTCGGATCGGAAAATCAAACGGTCGATGTAATATATGGTGCCGTGCGCAAATTAGTGTTTATTGTTTATGTTCATGCAATGGTATACACAAATTTAATGACCATGTCAGCATTAATCGGTAGATATTTAATTAGTCACACATAATATTAAACTATCAATGATTCTATATTTTTCCAAAGAATCCAGTGGCTTACGAAATGAAACCATTTGAAATTCTTATATATGTCATAATATAGGATGTCACAGTAGGCAAATCCAAAATAAAAGAAAACCACTTTCCATTTCTACTCACTATATTCTAAATTGTAAGATAGTTTGTCTTTTTTAAAATAAATAGCTTTCATTATACAGTTAGATATACACTATTTATAGACATATAGCAAAAATCATATGTCTAAAAAATAAATATCCTTCAAATTTGGAACGGGGTAGTACAACATTTTTTTTAATCTGAATCCTTATAGTTATTGCTAGGGGCAGATAATTCATATTCTTTAGGCAATATAAGATGTATTCCCTCTATTCCAAATTGCAAGTTATTTTGGTTTTTTCTAGATTCATGACAAAAAAAATACTAATTGAGACATAGCATTTATCTAGATGCATACCAAAAGATATGCATCTACTCCCTCGGTCCCTAAAAGACTGTCGCCGTGGAAAGCGTGCCACAAGTTTGACTCAATTTGTAGAAAATATATGCAATATTTAAATAAATTTGTTAAAAACTAGATTTAAAGATCTTTCTAATGATACAAATTATATACTATAAATACTTATAATTTTTAACATATAATTGGTCAAAGTTGCTTCTCGGGAAGCGAAGCGACGGTCTTTTAGGGATGGGGGAGTAGAAAAAACAAGCGTGCTCAATCTATTGATAGGGCCTATAATTGGGTAAAAAATTAGCCCAGGCTAAATGAGTTTGGCTGGCTAGTTGGCGCATAATTAGTTGAACGTTTGTCTAGAAAAGTTAGCTCTCCTAGTTGGATTTGCTAGAGCTAATTTTGGCTATATTTTTGCTAGCTAGCAATTAACCCTAACATCCAAACATGCTTATAGTGTGCTCAATCTAACATTTATATTGTACATTTATTAGTTTCCTCATATAGAGAGGCCTTTTTCAACGGATCTGTATCGGTGTACAATATATTTCTCTTTTGTTTTTACTACTTAACTTAATCATATGCATTTTGTGCATTTATTCCATTGGATATAGTACAACAACGTTCAGTTTTTTTATGTTCTCTACTTCCCTTAATTTGGGTCTATATAGATACTCGCTCTATCTGCGTTAGCAACACGTGTCAGGTGCCAATGAACCATTTATGCATACTCCCTCCGTCCTGATATATAGAGCATTTTTGCTATTTTGGGCCAAAATAATAAAGAGAACAATAGACGCATGTAGCCCTCACTTACCTTCCTAATGTATTAAAATTTGATTCGATTTGCATAATTAAAGGAGAAACTCTCAATCTTCTAATACAAAATAGGCAAGGAAATGAATTACTTTCTATATAGAAAATAATCATGCACTTTTATTTAAGTAACATTATCTTCTTGTTTCCCGAATGCACTATATTTTAGAAAAAATTCAAAAGTTAGAATGCTCTATATATCAGGACGGAGGGAGTACATGTCAACATGCCTCGTTTTTTGCAGTTTGCTAAAGGAAGAATTGCTTATTTGGTCCTGAAAAAAAGTTCACTTACTTATTTGGCCCTCTTTGTTTCGAACTTGTCTATTTGGACCTAAAGTAAAATTTTGTTACTTATATGGCCCTCCGTTACTTTGAAGGTGTTAACGGTGTTAACTGCCATGTAAAAAGACCTTTTTGCCCCTGTGATAAAAAATAGAAAAACAAGGTCTTTCTTATTTAATATATGTTGAATATCTATAAAGATTAATACAGCTTTTTTTTATAACAAGATTAGTACTGTTCCTCTTTGTCTTTTCCTTCCTTTGAGTTTATCTTATAATCTGCCAAAATGTGTAAGACGCTAACCGCTGAATCCACAGCAAAGCAACCCCAGCCATTCATCCTTTCCACGTCCATGCACAGCTCCGTTGCATGCAGAGTTGCAAAAAAAAAAAAAAAAAAAAAAAAGCTCCGTTGCATGCCAGCCACTTTGACAACTTCTCAAACCATCCATGCAATTCTCGCTGGATCCCGTCTCCGTTTATCATCGCCAGCATGCTAGCCAAAAAAAGGCATTGCCCCATCCGTGTCCTCTCCCACGCGCCGGCAGCCGAATGCTGTGCCGCGCCAACACAGGAGTCTCCGAGGACGAGCAGCGCGGCGCGCGGGAGGACCGAGAGGAGAAATCAGGGGTAGAGTTGTCTTTTCACGTGTGATGGATCCAGAGACTAACGGGTTGACCAGACGGAATCTAACAGAGGGCCAAATAAGTAACAAAATTTTACTTTAGGGCCAAATAGACAAGTTCAAAGAAAAGAAGGCCAAATAAGTAAGCGAACTTTTTTTCAGGGCCAAATAAGCAATTCTCCCTTCGCTAAAAAAACAAGATTAAAACTAAAACATGCAATATTGACTAAGAGACAGTTAAATGGATTAATAATTTAAGCTTATAGCAGATAAGGTGTGTATAATAGAAAAAAGGAGATATTTTGTTGATCAAGAGGCTTTTCTTCTACATATCCTTTCTGTGATTATTTATATAATTAAAGAGTGCGGTTGCTTTCTTTCATGAAAAAGAACAACATGATCCGGCCTTTGTTGTTGTGAAATGTCTTCGTTTGGATGGACAAAGACATTGGCGTCAAGTTGACATAAGAAAAATAGCACGCAGTAGTATACAAACAAAAGGACTAGTAAAAAGTAGTGAGAAATAAACAAAGTCGTAATCGAGGTGACAAGGACCTCTCAATTGGAAAAGTTGGTCACTGCAGCGCATGCATGTACACTTGCTACCTTTCCAGGGGCGATTAACTTTTTAAGACCATATGTACTTGTCATCCCCTACATGTCTTTAATATATTGGTTTGCTTATATTTATCTAGGCAACGGATCTAGCTAACTAGAACTAACGATCCTGGACCAGCAGGATGTTGATCGAGGGGGCGCAGACAAGAGAGGTGGAAGGAGAGATTTGTAAAAGTGTGATTAAGAGTGGGCGGTTAAGTGCAAAATCCTCATCTACCGCGCTCAACATGCATCCCATTGCCATTTATCTATCTAGCTACTATCCTCATCTACAACATGCATCCATATGTGTACCGAGTTGGCTTGCATGGACCTTTCACGGTGTTCAAAAGTTGAGGCGTGTGTGTGTGCATTAATATGTGCGGTTGAAATATATAAATCATGCATGTATATTCAAGCCAGGGAGGTCACATTGATCAGTGCATGTATCGCTTTTAATTCAAGAGTCAACTCGTTTGTTTAGGTGCATGTCAACTAGTCGGCCCTGCTAGCTTGCCTCTATATTCTAGCCGACCCCATTCTGTAACTCAAACAGCTAGCTAGGCGCTAGGGTTATTTTTTTTAATGGTACACTGCTGCACATATGATTTGTAGACACCTCTTTCATGAATAGAGATGGCTTAGTTCACAACCGCCTCTAAAAATAGTTTTCAAAACGAGCCAGCTCTAGGCCTTGTTTAGATTGTCTCCAAATTCTAAGTTTTTTTCACTCTCTCTTCATCACATCAATTTTTAGACTCATGCATGGAGCATTAAATGTAGGTAAAAATAATAACTAATTACACAGTTTAGTTTGAAATCACGAGATGAATCTTTTGAGCCTAGTTGGTCCACGATTGGATAATATTTTTTAAATAAGACAAAAGAGTTACTATTCATCAGGTTGAAATTTTTTGCAATCTAAACAAGGCCCTAGTACAGTTGTAGAAAGGACTGTTATTTTCAGTAGCCTCAATGAAAGTCTAGAGGTGGCTAGATCGAGCTGCTTCTAAAAATTGATTGATCAGGCGGCTTTTAAAAATTGATTTCTAGAGACAACGGGGGTCTAGAACTATTTCTAAAAATGAGATAGTTTACAGGAGATTAGAACTTTGGAAAGCATGACTTGAACCATTCTTTTTTTATTAAGGAATAAAGGTATTGTGGCCTTCCACATTCACTAGTGAATGGGTACAACCGATTGGTATAGAAAAAATGTCCGAACCACTCTCTACTACGCAGAGCACACAACATAAAAATTTGAAAATATATATCTACTGCTTCTAACCCATTCTTATCGTTTCTATCAACCAAAAAGCCTAGCACATCGCCGCCAAACTCATAACCAGCTGGCTTCGCGAACTTGGAGTCAAAACCAGAAGCCACAAGCCAAATAAAGTGAATATTTTTTTTTTGGGTGATTGAGTGTTAAAAGTGGTGAACAAGGCATTCCACAGGAATATCACCATATAGGACACTCAAAAGAGATGTATTTTCACCATCTCCTTAAAACCACAAAAGCTAAGCGTCCCTTTGTAAGTATGACCCCCTCATTCTAAATACTAGAGGAAAATCTCTATTTTTAATGGGAGCTTATTGTCACTGCCCCTGTCCACCATGGGTGCAATCCGGTCAGAAGAAGCAAACGGGCTCGAGCAAGGAGCTCTCGCGTTGCCGGCCCACAGTGGCAGTGTGATGCCTGCGAGGCCTAGCCCACAAGCGAAGTGTGAAGCGGCCCGCCTGAAGACTCGCTGCCGGCTCCATCGTCTATTTCTGTCTCCGATCCCTGAGATCGACGCATCCATCACAAGAACAAACTTGTATTTCTTTCTTACATTGCAAGTAATATATAGCGTATCGTAGACTACCTCCTGTTACTTTCCTGCGATCGCCGGAGCCCCGTCGGCAGCCAGCACCGGGGCTGCTGACAACCTGGTATCAGCTCACCGGTCTTCGGACCCGCGCTGGATCGAGTTCCGGCCGACCACGACCACTACACCCGCCGCCGAAGAGCTCTCGGCGCCATGGAGCCCAACACCGCCACCGCAATCGACAAGCTGCTCAAGCAGATCGAGGACCTGGACAAGCGCTCCGCGGAGCGTTGGGGCCGGTTGGAGAAGCGCGTGGACGACGCCGAGACGGATCTCAAGGAGCGTGAGCTCGCCGTCGACCACCGCCTCGGCAAGCTGGAGCGGTTCGCTGGCGGCCAGTACTCCGCCGCCGTCGTCGCCGACAACTGGGGACATCAGTTCGAGGAACGCCTCAACGAGATCGAGGATCGCGTCGCGGACGTCGAGCTCTCCCGCTTCGACGCCATCCGCAACGAGCGCGACGACCGCGTCGAGGAGCTGGAGTCCACCGTCGGCGGCTTGCAGTCCTGGCGGATGGAGGTGGACGGCTTCATCTCCGGCGTCTACGCATCCGAGCGCGTCGTCAACCGCTCCTCCGACAGCGCGCCGCGCCACCTTGGTGCGGCGGCGCACCACGAGACGGTCGCCGGGCGCCCACCTGCCGGATCTACGACCGTCTGGCCCGACGGGCACCGCGTTGGCTATGGGTCAAATCCGACCATAGCCCAACACCACTCCAGTGGTACGTACGAGATTCCCCACTCCTCTGTTGTTCATCCTGTTCATCACGCTCAACCTGTTCGTCCCCCAGTTCCACCGTATCCGCCACCACCCCAATTTCCCCCAATTCTTCCAAACACAAATCCGCCACCACCCCCAATTCATCAACCCCAATTCCACCCCAATCCAAATCCAATCACCTCCACCTCCTATTCAACAACCACACGCCCACAACAATCCCCAATACCAATTCAACCATGCACCCACCAATTCACAAGTTCATCCAAGCAAATTTTCAGCCTCAAAATTCAATTTCACCCTACTCGCCTTACCATACGCAGCAGCTTCTCCCCAAATTACCCACCCACACATCACCCACCTTCTCAATTTTCTCCTCAGTATCCCAATCATTCCGTACTCTTCCCACTAACCACAATATTTCAAGTCCACACCAGTATATTCCCAACAATTCCACACCACATTATGTCCCTCATCAGCCAAATGCTTTAGGCCAACTCCCCAAAATTACTTTTCCATCATTTGATGGTTCCAACCCACAGCTGTGGCTTAAAAGGGCTAAATCCTACTTCACCATGTACTCTGTCCACCCAAGCATGTGGTTGAATGTAGCTACTCACCACTTCTTCGAAGCAGCGGCTCGCTGGCTTCAGTCTGTTGAACCACAACTTGACAATATTTCGTGGGAGTCCTTTGCTGCATTGGTCCTTGACCGTTTCAGCCGTGATCACCATGATGCACTCTTGCGTCAACAAATGCACATCCGTCAAAATTCCACTGTCCAAGACTATGTCGATCGCTTTGTCGCTCTACCAAAGCAACTCTCTGCTTACGAGCCCAAACTTGATCAGCGTGCTCTCATTCAGCGCTTCATGGATGGACTTATCGACCCAATTCGGGCTGTTGTTATGATGCACAAACCAGTCGATTTGGACTCTGCCTGTTCCCTTGCTCTGTTACAGGAGGAGGCGCAAGCACATGCGCGTGGCAAGGAGTATCGAAGATGGGATTCCAAGCCTCTTTCATTCAAGCCGGCTCAGGTTCAGCCTGCTGCCACAGTGAAGCCATCAGGTGCTACTGAAGGTACGAATGCTGATCGTCGAGCAACTGATCCTGCCCGTCAGCGTCCTTCAGTTGATGATAGGCTGTCCAACCTCAAGGCGATGCGCAAGGCTCAGGGCTTGTGTATGCGGTGTGGTGAGAAATGGTCTCACGGTCATCGGTGCTCTCTGCAGCTCCAGTTGCAAGCTATGCAGGAAGTTTTTGAGGCCTGTGAACCCTGTTTGGCTCGGATGATGATTCTGTTTCGATCCACCGATGTTGAGGCACCTAAAGCTTCTCGTGAATCACACCAGGCTTGTATGCTTTTGGCAAGTGCTTCTCTGTCTCCGCCAAATTCTGTGCGTGTTTTCCAGCTGAAGGGTACATTGGCTGGGCAGGAGGTTTCCATGCTTGTCGATTCTGGGAGCTCCCACTCTTTCATCAGCACAGATGTTGCAGCTCGCCTGTCTGATGTTCAGTCATTGCCTTGCCCGGTGTCAGTGCGTCTTGCTGATGGCAGTCTGGTTTCGTGCACCACCTATTTTCCTGCAGTGGAATGGACTTCTAATGGTTATTCTTTCCACTCTTCATTTAAGGTTTTACCTCTGAGCAGTTATGATGTGATTTTGGGAGTTGATTGGTTGGCTGCCTTTTCTCCTATTCGCTCTCATTGGGGTCAGGGTTGGATGTCCATTACTTATGATGGCTCTGCAGTTACTCTCCATGGTTGTGCTGCTGATACTATTTCTGATCATGAAGCCTCTGAACTGCAAGTCTTTCACATTGCTTCAGATGCTCAACCTGCTATTTCAGAGGTGGTGCCACCAGAGATTCAGTCTTTATTGGATCAGTTTGCACCACTGTTTGCTGAACCTGCTGATCTTCCACCTCGACGCAATTGTGATCATACTATTCCTTTGGTGCCCGGGGCTCAGCCGGTTTCTGTTCGACAGTATCGGTATTCTCCAGCACTCAAGACTGAAATAGAAAATCAGGTGGCAGATTTGCTTAAGGCCGGTTTCATCAGACCAAGCTCCAGTCCTTTCTCCTCTCCGGTTTTGTTGGTCAAGAAGAAGGACAAATCCTGGAGGATGTGCATTGACTACCGCATGCTGAATGCCCTTACTGTGAAGACAAAATTTCCTATTCCAGCCATCGATGAACTCTTGGATGAATTGTCTTCAGCAAAATGGTTTTCTTCCTTGGATCTTTCGGGCTGGCTTCAATCAAATTTGTTTGGCACCTGGGGAGGAGTTCAAAACAGCCTTTCAAACCCATTGGGGGCAGTTCGAATATACAGTCATGTCATTCGGCCTCACGGGAGCACCAAATTCTTTCCAAAGCGCCATGAACAAGACCCTGCACCCCCTTTTGCGCAGATGTGCCATCGTTTTCTTTGACGACATCCTTATTTACAGCCGGACATTCGAAGAACACATTCAACACTTGCGGCAAGTGTTTGAGCTCTTGGCCCAAGATCAATGGTTGATCAAGCTGAGCAAATGCACATTCGCTCAACAGTCTATAGCATATTTGGGACACATAATATCTGCTGATGGTGTTGGCACTGATCCAGCCAAGATTGACTCAGTCTCCAATTGGCCAATTCCTACTGACGTCAAGCAACTTCGCAGTTTCCTTGGCCTGTGTGGCAGAACCTCCTAAGTAATGTGGCCCACATGCACTAATCCTTGTCTTAACAGACCTCGGATGAATATGCACATGTTCCACAAGACTTAATTAGCTCTGTCGGGTTAAACCCGAAACATCCACGATTTTTCGAGCAAGATCAATCATTACAAGAGACATTGCAGTGTACAACAGTTTTACAATAAAATAATATACATCAGAGTAAAGTGCGGAAGTCTTACAATAACATAAGTTTACAACTCAAATTTTAAAACTTACAAACCATAAGTTTAGTTATTACAAACTCTGGTGGAGTAGATAGCATTAGAATAACTTTATACAGCACTTCAAACGTAGTGCTTTGCCCACAAGCCAAACACACTACTCGTCGTCACTCGCGTCAACCACTGACATGCAACAGGGTGCGAAGCAGGCCTGAGCATGGGACTCACCTGCAACAAGGGTTCAACAAACCCTGAGTACAAAAGTACTCCGCAAGACTGACCCGACGAAAAAGAGGTGAAGACTCAGGAATGCAGGCCAGATAGGAATCAAGGTAAGGTCCAAAGCAAGAGCCAAAACTTTTGCATAAAAGCAACTAGGAGTGAGTCCTTAAACTCAAGTTTTATTCTCAAGTTAACCTGGTGGGGTTTATTTAAGCTAAACTAATCTAAGTTAAACCAGCAGATCAAGATAATTCATACAACTCTCTTTTACTTCTACCATCAAGTAACCATCTTTTATCTACGATACGAGTGCGAGGATCAAGTCTCCATAACCGAGGAGCACGACATTTCGAAATGATTTACTCAGCTGAGGATTCCTAAACACACGATATAAGGAGACTCTCGTCCACAATTATATCAATTCTTAGCTTTGGATACGGTCCCCCTCGAACCCGAGACCTTGTCCCCCGAGGGTATCCGCTACTCCCGCCATCTCACCACTCCCATTGCGTGGGTTTACCGTCCTAGTAATGAAATCTCCTATGCAAGAACTTGCCCCATAGGGTATGTGAGTAGTTGCAAAGTCATGATCCAAGGGCCAACAACGAACGGTCCTTAACTGATAAGTCGGAAACACTACATCAAGACTCCTTTTCCGATGCAAGTTACCCGACCGATCTTAACTTTCATGGTCTAACATCCTTGCTCATCAAGTGATAACATAGCAACCATTTTAAAATAGTTTTGTTGAAAGCCTACCATAAGCAGAGGACTAGGCATTACTACGCATTTTCGGAATAAAACAGGTATCAAGGATGATGTACGAATAACAAGGTAGATAATGCGCAATTAGGATATCACTCAACTTCTAGCACCTAATGCAACATTTCAGAATATAAGTGATAAAACTTTATAAAAACAAGGAAGGTTTGAATGTATCCGGGGCTTTCCTTGATTGAGAGAGTAGACGACACTTGACTCCTCAATACCAGAAATACCAAAATCCAACTCCGGAACTGGTTCCTCCTTCGGATTTGGATCAACGGAAATCTCCTCGTTCACGCGGTCTACACGATAAATGACATGTTTTACTATGATGGAATATAAAACATGATGCTCAAGTGTACTTAAAAGAATTTAAACAACATAGATTAAGTTAACCCTAGGGTTTAATTAAGGTTAACTACGTCATTAGTGGAAATGGTTAATTAATAAAGTAAATATTAATTAAACCCTAACGACATCATTAATGAAAAGCACAATCAATTAATTAAGTGCCAAAGGTCATTAAGGTTAATGACCTAAGGTCATCAATCAATCCCAAAATCACATCAAACCCTATTAATTATGCTTAAATTAACACTACTTAACTAACTAAAATAAATAAAGAAATTAGGGCATAAAATAAAAGTTGTCAAATTAATTCCAAAAATTAATTTTTAAGTAGATTACATCAAAAATAGTGTACAAAATAATTTTCATGATTTTTGGATAAATAAATAATTTATTAAAAATCAAAGAAGACTCATTTTTCAATTAAAAGGGATAATTTTTGAACATAGCAAAACTACCCAACATTGACATTTCAAATTTTTCCCAGATAGAGGACCTCATAAAGAACACACACAAAAATTTTCAGAATTTTTGGAGCTACACATGAATTTCTATGATTTTTGGAAGAAAATAACATTTTCTCGCATAAATAGAAAAGAAAAAGAATTTAGAAAAAAGAAAAACGGTCACTCGACCGAATCTGGACCGACTCGGCCCAGTACTGTTGGGATCCGGCCCAGCAAGGAGCAGGCCGGCTGTTGACATTTCTAACGCCACTTAGTGTTAGGTTGTCATCCCTAACATGGCGCCAAAAATGCTGGTACTAAATAATGCAACTCGCTACTAGAAATAAATATGGGATCCGCAAGCGCATGATAATACCGATGTAGCATTTTAACCAGGAGTAATCCAGGTATCGTTATTTATATTTTTACCACTGGGAAGGGAATGCACTGGATAATGAGTGATGAGCAATGCACATGCAGTAATGGAGAGCTTAACCTTGTCTCAGTATCAATCATCTCATACAGGTAAGTGTCACATAAAATATAGGAATGAATGATAAATGACATAAGATAAATGAGAGCATTTAGCCACATAAAATAATAGTAATAAGCCATCTCAACTTAGCACTCTAAGCTTATAACACTAGCATGGACTAGGACGATCTAGGGTATAATCCTATGTTATTCTAACTATAAGGTCAAAGCATACAATGATTAGTGCAAGAACATCTAGCAATCATGGCGGGAAAAGGTTACATCTATGCATAGTGATATTATCGGAAAGACAAGAGACATAGCAATGACTTCAATGTAATAGGTTGTTCTACTAAGACCTACCAACGGGGATGGAATACAAAGGACTCAACGGAACTGTCACTTCCGCGATCTACCACACGACCCGGCCAATAGGGTGTAATCGCGATAAATACAATCTAGGCACCACGCCTACACAATATTTACCACTCACCCATCGATCTAATGAGCAAGTGCTATACGATCCTATGCATAAACATAATTCTAGTCCAACTATGCTAAACATATAATCAAAGTAAACTAAGAACAATATAATTGAGAACATAATCAAATAGAGCAAAGTCAAGTCGATATAATAGAATAGAATAAAGTACTACTCATAGTATCACGAACAATGATGAATATTACAAGAATGTAGAGGGGAATTACCAAGAACTCCGACAGATCCGGACTCCAAGCTAGGCTTGATTCCCTCTAGATCTATTCCTATGTAGCTATGCTACTAAACTATGGAGCTCTAATTGAGATGGTGGCTCTGGCTTCTCTGAATTCTAATGAGAGAATGAACTCTTGAATGAATTAGGAATGAATTAGGGTTTCACCCGGGGCCGGGGCTCTGAATATATAGCCCCCTAGGATTAACCACGGCCCTCGGATCAAACCGACCTAAATGGACGATAATTATTCATCCTCAAAGGCGGTGGAGGCGGGATCCACGAGACTCCACCCGATTGGTGGAGGTGGGGGGAGTCGGCCGACTCCCCTGGGTCGGCCGACCGGCCACCCCGCTGTGTGGGCCCCAGCTTCCGTGGTTTGCCTTCTCGGAGTCTTCTAGATTATACAATTTTACCCGTTCGGTCTTTATCTCTATGTAATCATGACATGTGGGCCTCCTTTGGTTCTCTTTCTCGATAACCCCCGCGAGAAATAGACAATCACCAAAACTCGTGGAATTCATCGTTGTAACCCCTATATCTAACAAGTGAACTCATATTAGTCCTTTCTCTTCTTTGCGTTGACGGTATAAAATTGATACTTAACGACCGTCAACAAACTCCCCCAAGCTTACCTTTTGCTCGTCCCCGAGCAAAGATAGACTCAGTGATGGATCAGGAGTTGCTACAATACTTTCACTCCTCACAAGTACACATGCGTTCAAACAAGAACTCTCCTCCGGATTAGAGTGAACAATTCTGACTCAAAACTCACTCATATTACCTTTCACCATGGGGCTTGTAACCGTCACTTGGATCTTGAGTAGTTGAAAGATAGAACGGTCAAGTCAAGCGCCATGTTTCTCGCTCTTTGATCAACTATTATCCCGGAGTTTTTGCAAGGTTTTGAAATAAAACTCGAGTTCCTTGTATGAACCTTTCAAGTCTCTCATTTGTGGTATTTCGGATCCTTTCTAAGGCATGAGTAGTGTATGCCTTCTCTCTTCTCTCGAATATGTGGTATTTATGGAACTAAGGCATAGTGGAAAGTGCCTTCTCTCTCTCACCCTACTTTCTAATAGGCTTATGTGGAGCTCATAGGTGGGGAGACACTCAAACTCACTTGCATATATTGCATAGTTAAGACATGGATCCAATAGGAACTAAAATAATAATAAAGTCATATGTGCATGTGAATGAGGAAATGGAATGGATGAGATGATGATAGGATGATGGTGGAATGATGGTGATAAGGAAATGATTATGAGGGGTACTCAACCGGTGAACATCTACTTCTACACTCGCTCCTTTGGGGATAACATGACTCCCTTTATTCGGAAACCTTGAAACTTTCTTGAATGGAAGGACTTGGCTACTCTTTCTTTTTCTTTCTTTCTTCTTTCTTTCTTTCTTCTTTTTTTTTTTTTTTTTTTTTTTTTTTTTTAGAGCAACCAATCCTCCCGAAAACGAAACTTTAGCACAGGGAGTGTATAACTTGAAATGATAATGACTAGAGCTTTTATGTAGGCAAATAGAACGGCGATGATTATGTCTAGATGTTCACTCCTAGAATAGGAGTAGAACCTTTTCTGGATGATGTGAAATGAATGGCGTATGTATATGTGGATGGATGAATGGATGGATGCGTACTCCCGGTGTAGGAGCAAAGATAAGTGCGTGTCTCTAAGGTAGAGATAGCACAATATGTGGGGAATGCGTACTCCCGGGATAGGAGCGATAAGTGCGTATCTCCGGGGTAGAGATAGCACAATATGTGGTGGATATGGATCTATATGTGGGTGGTACTTCGAGGAAACGTAAGTAGCACGGAATGAATGTAGTATTTATAAAATGGGTGCATGCTTCGAGGACGTAAGTAGCATAGATCAATGGATGGAGAGCACATAGTATTGACTTTAACTGCGTGACTAATTCCTTATGGGTCCACAGCATAACCACACTCAATGCCTATAAAGTCTACACTCAAACCTACAATATGATCTATATAAACAGATGGGTTTTCCTAATCTAGTAAGCATGAATGTATGGCAGTGGTAGGAATTTAAACTCTCATCATAAAGGAACTCATCATGCAGGAATTTAATATTTTTTTAAGATAAATTCTCCGAACTCTTAGTATCTCTAGGAACAAGATGGACAATGACTCAAAACCTTCCCATATCATACCCGTCAACCACCTAGACTTAGATCAAGTGTTCGCTACCCACAAGTTTCGGGTTCGAGC
This sequence comes from Themeda triandra, assembly GCA_018135685.1. Taxonomy (NCBI): domain Eukaryota; kingdom Viridiplantae; phylum Streptophyta; class Magnoliopsida; order Poales; family Poaceae; genus Themeda; species Themeda triandra. Next base: position 758,333 of record JAENPR010000149.1, on the reverse strand, counting down.
AACTCTCAAATCTAAACAGTTGTGTCCAAGACTCGGGAGAGTGCAAGGTTGAAAACTAGGTACTTGAAAGGAATTACGGCAGCAACTATTCATCATCTCCATGTAGAGTTTATTCTAAGGATCACTTTTAAAGACAAACATTGCAAGAGCTCTCCAAAAGTAGAAAAGATAAATAAGGAAATCTTTCTCGGTTTCTATGGTTATGCAACTTTTTTTTTTTTTTTTTTTTTTTTAGTTGTTTTAACAAAGCATACTTTAATAAAGCATAATTGGATAAGTTGGAAACACTTAGCTTGGTACACGGGGATGCTCTCCCCCAAGCCGGATGTTGACATAGTCTCCGATGATGTTGCCGATGTGCACCGAAGACGTTCTAGTCCTCCCGGTGTGTCGTAGATTGTTGCCGTCGGAGACAAGATTCAATTTTCGCGGCAAAGACTCCGACAGGGGATTGGATGTCCTTCGCTCGTTAGCTCTTTCTTGATCCTTGATGTTCTGTGAAGCTCAAATAGACAACAAAGCTTGTGGAACTAATTAAGTGTTAGTGACAAAAACCTCTAGGCTTTAGTTGTCTAGAACTTTCTTAACTTAGACTTGTTCTAACAGATCACAAGAAATATTTTTTTATCTTTTTATTATTTAAGGAATGCGAGATTGGGAAATAAATATGCCGAGAAATTATTTTTGTGCCACCACGGTGAATGGTTATCCACATGGGGCTTAAAGTTTTTTCTGGATGCAAATGCACAACATCTTTATTTTCTTTTCAAGAGTAAAGATGCAACAAAGATGCAAGTAGGGAAATAAATATACTAAGGTAAAAATATAATGCTGAAAAAGTGATGCTGATAAATACCAAGTTACCTCTTGGCGCGGCGTTCGGTGGTTTTAAGTCCTCCGAACAGGACTTGTCATGTTTGCTCATTTTTCAAGGGGCGCATTGGCTGGCGCCTCCGATGATGTCGCCTCGTGTGTAGGAGTTGATTCTGATTTTGCTTTTACTTTCCACACCTTCTTTGTTGGAGAGGGTGACCTTGAGGAGGAAGCTTCTTGGATCACTTGTTTCTCTTCTGGTAGCACCTCTTCGGGTTCTTCTACAATGTTCTTCTCTTCTGGGTACCGATCTTCATATCTTGACACTTCTCCCTCATAGTTGGCCCATCCATCTGTAGTGATGTTCTTCTTGTTCTGGCGACGGGTACGCTGCCTTCTCCTTGCTCTGTTCTTCTTGGGCTCCTCAGTGATTATATAATTATTGTTGAAGTAGCGGCATACCTTCTCGGTGGGAAAGTGGAAATGGATCTCTCCCGTCCCAATATAGATGATAGCTCGTGGTATTCGGAATGGTCTTCCTAGGATGATTGGAGGATCATAGTCATCTCCCATGTCAATGACTAGGAAGTCTCGTAGGGACATAATGGTCATCTATCTGGATGAGGACATCCTTCACTTCTCCTTCGACGAAGCGGAATGTCCGATCCGCCATCCGCACCGTGCATAGGTAGGCTCCAAAGGCATAGTGCCATATAGATACTCATAGGTTACCTTGGCCATGATGTTGACGCCCGATCCGGTGTCACGAGCAGTTTTTATTGAAAGAGCTTCGTTGATGGAGCATTGAATGGTTGGGACACACGGGTCATCCTTCTTGATTAGACGTGGGGATCCGAGTAAGTGGTCATGCTCCTTGTGGACTGCAGTGACCATCCTCACTTGTCTCCGTCTTCTTGGTCTTCTTATCTTTGTTCTTGCTCTTCTTAGCCGGATTCTTCTTCTTCTCACTCGTTGATGAGGGTGTGCTTTGGGAACTGCAAAGACTGTTCTCTTGAAGAAGAAGGTTTCTCGCTTGCCCTTGATGTTGAAGATGATCTTGGCGTTGTTGGCATACATGATGGCTCCAAAGCGGTGTTCAAGAATGGTCGTCCCAAAATGACAGGGGACCTTTCATTACTGCCTGTATCCACTACCACGAAGTCTGCTGGAACATACGAGTTGCCCACTCGTACACATATGTCTTCAAGTATTCCCAAAGGAACACGGAGTGACTGATCTGCAAGCTGTAAGCACATAGTTGTGTATGCTAAGGGGCATCTGAATAGCTTCTCATATATCACTCTTGGCATGATGTTGATGCTTGCACCGAAGTCACAGATTGCCTCATTGAAATTGGTACTTCCAATGGAGATCGGAATGATCGGTCTCCCGGATCGCCCTTCTTGATTGGCGAGTTGAGTCAATCCATGACCCCTTCGATGGATCACTCCGGCTATCTTCTACATTGAATATATCAACAAGATTTGCAGTCTCGAGCTCTTCGGGTTGTCCCGCCGTTTACCTTGGCCGGTGGAGGGAGCAAGGTTAACAAGCCGTTGTACCTGCGACTCAAGTATCTTGTTGAAGCCGAAGGCGGCTTTTGATGGCATTGGAAAAGCCATCCATTCTCAATGCCGAGTGTCTCTAGGACCTTGTCATTTGATGTCGCCTTCTTGGACATTGTCCATCATCTTGCCTTGGTTCAAAGCACTAGCTCTCTCAAAGGCGGGCCGGTTGTAATTATTGTAGGAGGAGTTGTTACCTTGATAGTTGCCCGAGTAGTTAGGCCTCTGCTGCCGATTCCAACCTTGATTCCGCGAGGACGGTAGTAATTATTGTTGTTGTTGTTGTTGAGGTAGTTCACGTCCTCCTTCGCTCGGGCGCTAGCACCCGTGTGCCCGCCTCTCCACACTCTTCACATGTCATGCGAGCATCATGTATATGCATGACTTCTTTCTTCTCAGGACTCTCTCATCGAGCCTCTTCATTAGCAAATCCATTTTGGCACAAAGATGTCTACCTCCTTCACCGGTGCATTCCTCCACCTCTCTTGCGGGTCCGAGTTCTTTCTTCACTCCAACCTTGGTTGGATGCCATCTTCTCCACAAGAGCCGTGGCTTGAGGAATAGTGAGTGATAAGAATGCACCTCCAGCGGCATCCATCGTCTCACGTGTGTTGTTGCTAAGCCCATGGTAGAATGTCCGCATAAGCGGCCAATTCTCCATGCCATGATGAGGACACTCGAGGATGTAATCTTGAAAGCGCTCCCAAGCTTCTCGGGACAGCCTCATCATGATGTTGCTTTGAAAGCTTGATATCTTCCCGCGAAGAGCATTTGTCTTGCCCATTGGGAAGAACTTCGCCAAGAAATTGGTGGAACATAATGCCCACGTAGGATTCTTCTCCTTATTGGCGTAGAACCACCGCTTCGCTCTCCCCAAGAGTGAGAATGGGAAGAGGCGAAGTAGTATAGCATCTCTCGGGGACATCCTTGATAGTGAATGTGCTACAAATCTCCGAAAGTGTTGGAGATGAGCACTAGCATCTTCATGGGCCTTCCCACGAACCGGCTTGCTTGCACCATGTTGATTAGCGCAGCTTGAGCTCAAAAGCTCCTTCGATGTCCGCAGCTGGTCCAAGTACGAATGTTGTCCGTAGTTGGAGCCGAGAACTCGCGGAGTGACTTGTTCGCCATGGCTTCAAACGCGGTGTCAAGTCTCGCACGAAAGGTTGACTTTCTCGCTTCGACAAACTTCCAAGTTGAGTTGATGATGATGATGATTGATTGGTTTTCTTCAACTTGCTTCCGGCCTTCCCGAATAAAGCTTCGGATTGTCAATATAATTATCGGGAAGAATTGTCTTTTTCATACATTACCCGCATAAGATATAAGAATAGACGAAAAACAAGGGTAAGGGTCCGTATGAGTAGAGAATGGTGACAAGTGCTCAATCTCATTATGTAGTGCAATGCTGCTCATTATCCATTGGCTTTCAACCTTCCCCGGCAACGGCGCCAAAAATGCTTGTTGACATTTCTAACGCCACTTAGTGTTAGGTTGTCATCCCTAACATGGCGCCAAAAATGCTGGTACTAAATAATGCAACTGCTACTAGAAATAAATATGGGATCCGCAGCGCACGTATAATACCGATGTAGCATTTTAACCGGGAGTAATCCAGGTATCGTTATTTATATTTTTACCACTGGGAAGGGAATGCACTGGATAATGAGTGATGAGCAATGCACATGCTTTGTAATGGAGAGCTTAACCTTGTCTCGTATCAATCATCTCATACGGGGTAAGTGTCACATAAAATATAGGAATGAATGATAAATGACATAAGATAAATGAGAGCATTTAGCCACATAAAATAATAGTAATAAGCCATCTCAACTTAGCACTCTAAGCTTATAACACTAGCATGGACTAGGACGATCTAGGGTATAATCCTATGTTATTCTAACTATAAGGTCAAAGCATACAATGATTAGTGCAAGAACATCTAGCAATCATGGCGGGAAAAGGTTACATCTATGCATAGTGATATTACCGAGAGAAGACAAGAGACATAGCAATGACTTCAATGTAATAGGTTGTTCTACTAAGACCTACCAACGGGGATGGAATACAAAGGACTCAACGGAACTGTCACTTCCGCGATCTACCACACGACCCGGCCAATAGGGTGTAATCGCAGATAAATACAATCTAGGCACCACGCCTACACAATATTTACCACTCACCCATCGATCTAATGAGCAAGTGCTATACGATCCTATGCATAAACATAATTCTAGTCCAACTATGCTAAACATATAATCAAAGTAAACTAAGAACAATATAATTGAGAACATAATCAAATAGAGCAAAGTCAAGTCGATATAATAGAATAGAATAAAGTACTACTCATAGTATCACGAACAATGATGAATATTACAAGAATGTAGAGGGAATTACCAAGAACTCCGACAGATCCGGACTCCAAGCTAGGCTTGATTCCCTCTAGATCTATTCCTATGTAGCTATGCTACTAAACTATGGAGCTCTAATTGAGATGGTGGCTCTGGCTTCTCGAATTCTAATGAGAGAATGAACTCTTGAATGAATTAGGAATGAATTAGGGTTTCACCCGGGGCCAGGGGGCTCGAATATATAGCCCCCTAGGATTAACCACAGCCCTCGGATCAAACCGACCTAAATGGACGATAATTATTCATCCTCAAAGGCGGTGGAGGCGGGATCCACGAGACTCCACCCGATTGGTGGAGGTGGGGAGTCGGCCGACTCCCCCGGGTCGGCCGACCGCCACCCCCGCTGTGGGCCCCGGCTTCCGGGTTTGCCTTCTCGGAGTCTTCTAGATTATACAATTTTACCCGTTCGGTCTTTATCTCTATGTAATCATGACATGTGGGCCTCCTTTGGTTCTCTTTACGATAACCCCCGCGAAATAGACAATCACCAAAACTCGTGGAATTACGTCGGTGTAACCCCTATATCTAACAAGTGAACTCATATTAGTCCTTTCTCTTGCTGCGTTGACGGTATAAAATTGATACTTAACGACCGTCAACACCGGCCCAACTTGGCCCAACAGGCCAGGCCGACGACGGCGACGACCTCGCCGGCGATTCCTCGCCGGCGGCGAGGTTTCAGGCGGCGGTAGGGGCACCATCGTGACCCTCTTGACAGCGCGAATCGATTGAGCTAGAACATGGGGTGGCTAGGGTAAGGCAACGAGCTCACCGCCGGCCATGGCGGTCACGGCGGCGCTGCGCGCGACGCGCCGGCGGCGAGGAGCCGGTAGAGCTCAAGCGGAGGGCAAGGTTAGCACCAGCAGCCCACCGTGGTTCTGCTGCGCTAGAAGATGAGACCGGAGATGAGGTGGAGCAAGGTCGACGGCGTGCGGGTCGAGCTTAGCGGCGCCGGCGGCGGCGGCGGAGAAGATGACGGCGGACGGACGCCCGGGCGAACTTGGGCGGCGCGAGTGGGTGCAAATGATGCGCAAGGATCAGGCGATGCGGCGAGCAAGAGCAAGCGGACGAAGGTGGAGTGGTGACGGTGAATTTTGACGGCGGCTGGCGGCGGTCGGTGGTGGCCGGGAAGAAGAAAGAGAGAAGAATGGCGGCCGGCTGGGGCATTTATAGGGCAATGGAGAGCTAGAGGAGTGGCTAGCGACTTCACGAAGGCGTCCAGGTGCTCAGCTTCGCGTCCCAGCGCTAGAAGATGCGCGTTGGCCACGGCGGACGGCGGCATGGCCAACGGCGATGAGGAACAGGGAGGGAGGAGAAGGGGAGATCGTCCTCCTCGGCTTTAAGGCGGTCCAGCGACCCAGGGAGATGATCGACACGCGGCGATGAAGCTCCCCGTCGAGCTCGTGCTGGCGGTCGGCGGCGACAGGCCGGAATGGGCGGCGAAGACACGGCGACGGTGGCGCACAGTGAGGGGAACAGGACGATGATGACGTCAGCAGAGGGGGTGTTTTCGGAAATCTGCCAATAACTCCAAAATTTTAAACTAAACTTGAAAAAGTCCAAAAAGTAACCCTAGCTAATTTTTCAAAATCTACAACTTTCTCAACTAGAAGAATTTCAAATTCCAAACAGAAATTTGAGTTTGAAATCAAATTTGAAAAGGGAACAAAAACCCTAGAATAAAATATATGCAAAATCTTTTGATTTTTCTAAATAACTTGAAAATCTCCAAAACTATGGAATGTGCATCTTTTCAAACCACACATTTTCTCCAAAAAGTATTTTCCCAAAATATGCATAGTTTTTGAAATATGACCTGAAATTCAAGAGGGGACAGTTGTCGAAAACAAACTCTTTTCCAAATCATTTGAAATTCTTTTTGGAAACTTGAAAATTTTTGTTCACCAACATTGTTGCTCTCATCAAGACACACAACTAGGCTATCAAAATTAAACACAAGCATCATCTCAGAAGCACATTCAACCTAGAAAATAAATTTGTTTTACTTGATGCAAAACAAGGTTATCCTAATCAGGGATGATTTGCAATGCAAATGATGCCATGTCAGATTTTAGTTTACCGTAACATCAGAGATGTTACAGCCTGGCGGGATATTATCGAAAATTTGTCCGCAATTTCGCAGTCATTGCTCGTCCCTTGCATGATCTTCTCCACAAAGGTACCTTGTTTGTCTGGACCCCTGCACACCAAACATCTTTTGATTCCTTGAAAGCTGCTCTGGTTTCTGCCCCTGTCTTGGCCTTGCCGGATTTCTCCAAGGAATTCCAAATTCAAACCGATGCTTGTGATAAAGGAGTGGGTGCAGTTCTTCTTCAGCAAGGACACCCGTTAGCTTTTGTCAGTAAAGCTCTTGGTCCTCGTACTCAGGGTCTGTCTGCTTACGAGAAGGAGTATCTTGCTATACTCGTGGCAGTCGAGCAGTGGCGCTCCTACCTCCAACATGCTGAGTTCACCATTTTCTCAGACCATCGCAGCCTCATGCACCTCACTGAGCAGCGGCTGCACACCCCATGGCAATTGAAGATGTACACCAAGTTATGTGGGCTTCAATATCCAATTCTATACAAACCTGGTGCCACAAACCAAGCTGCGGACGCCCTGTCCCGCCATCCAGCGCCGTCCGCTCAACTTAATGCAGTTTCCTCAGTCCAGCCCGCTTGGCTTTCGGATGTTGTTGCAGGATATGCTGCTGATGCTGCTTCTACTAAGATACTGCAGGAGTTAGTCGTCAACCCCACTGCTCATCCTCCTTATTCTATCCGCAATGGTGTTCTGCTGTATCAGGACTGTGTTTGGGTTGGGGATAACCCTGAATTGCAACTTAAAATCATTCATGCTCTACACAGCTCGGCTTTGGGGGGCCATTCCGGGTTTCCGATTACCTATAGACGTATTCGGAAGCTGTTTGCCTGTGAAAGGTCACAATGGCTAGAGGGGGGGGGTGAATAGCCTAATAAAAATTCTAGCAAAGACACTAGACAACAAATTAGATAGCTAGGCGGCAAATGTGCAAAGCTAAAGCTTCGACTACTCTATGCAAGCCGTCCTACACAATTCAAGGCTACACAAAACAATTGCACAACAACCACGGTGATAAGCTACACAATGACGGTTCACCGGCAACCGAACAAACAATTCTACCCACGGGATTTAGTCTACACAAAGAGTGGTTCCCGACCGACCACAACAAGCAATTCTACTTTGCGGGAATGTAAAGAGGGGATGAAGATTTATACCGCCGCGTAGAGATGAAGATGGCCAATCACCTAGAGAAGCTCAAGTACAAACACAATGGAGGTCGAAGCCTCGGCAATCACAAATCAACACAAAGATTTTTTACCGAGGTTCACTTGCTTCCCGGCAAGCTAGTCCTCGTTGTGGCGATGCACTTGCTTGGTGAGTTGCCCGCTCAATTGGCTCGGTGCCAAAGACCCCAATGGGGAGCCGCAATCTCCACACAAGACAAGGATCCACAAGCCACGAGCAATCCACTAGAGTTGCAATTTGGCCCTCCGCCGGGGAAGCACAACAACCCCTCACAAAATCACCTTGATTGGGGGCGGACACAATCACCAAATCCCCTCACCAATCAATCTTACTCCAACCGTCTAGGTGACGGGAATCACCAAGAGTAACAAGAAAACCACACTTGCAATCACCACCTAGTGCCACAAAATCGAAATCACATATGCAATGCACTAGGGTTCCCAACTCCTCTCATGAGCTAGCACCAACCATGGAGAGGGAGAGGAGAGGGAGGGGATCCTCTTAGATCTCTCAAATCGATCTCTAGAGCACACTCTTTCACTTGATTGGAGCACAAATCAATGGAGTGAAGGGAGGATTGGAGCTCTCTCTTGTTCTAGGGTTTGAGTTTGGGGAAGAACAAGGGAGGAGAAGAGGCTCTCTGTTTTTTTTCGTTGAATGAATGAGCAGCAGCAGCGAGAGAGAGGGCAGGCAGCAGCGCCCCTGCCCTTTATTCCCGTCCGGTCATCCAGTCCAACGGGTGGGAGCGGCCTCTGGCCCCCACCACGTGCCCACTCCTTCAGCTCCAACGGGCGGCATCCAGAGCGCTCCACTTCTTTCAGTCGAAGGAACCAGCAGCAGCAATAAAATTCGCGAGCAGGAAAAACACCAGCGCGGCCCAAACTCGCGCCAAAGTGGCCCAAGGCGCGCGCCGCAAGTCAGCAGGCCTGCTCGGCCACAGGGGCTCGCGGCCGCTCGGCCCAGCAACGCAGGCGCCCAAGCGAGCCGGCCCAACAGAGGAGGCGGCCCAGCGGCGCTCCCTGGCGCGCGGCCACAGGCGGCGGCCAAGTGGCGGGCGGGAGCAGGCGGCCCACGCGGCGCGGCCCAGCGGCGGCTCCAGCGGCCCACGACCAGCGCGCGGGAGCAGGCGGCCCAGTTCGGGCGCGCGCGGCGTGCCAGCAGGCCAGCAGGCCAGCTCGGCCCACTCGGCGGCACAGGTGCAGCAGAAGCTCCAGCAGCGGCCCATTCGTATTCCAGCGAGGAGAGGAGGACCAGCAGCGGTTGATCGAAGGAATTTCCGGTTCAATTGCCAAGCAGAGCTCTCTGTTTCAAACGAAGCAAGACAGAGAACTAGACTAGGAAATTCACTTGGATATTCCAACCCTCTGAAAATTTCTGCACAGACTAGGATATTTCCAGTTTGACCAAAACTCAATCCAAAAAAGAGATATCTCATCCAAAAGATGTCAAACCTCAGATCCAAAAGAGATAGCACTACACCAAGACTTTCCAAGGGAATTCTCAACCATTTCATCACACCACTAAACCCCGATGCAAATGCAAAGAAAAAACATTTTAGTGGCACTAGATGATCAACGCAAATATGGTCTTCCCCTCTTAATAGTACGGTTATCGAATCTAAATCACTCACACCCTCTATGGTGTCTTGAGTGCAAACAAAAATGGCCCCTATAAAAAATACCTTTGCCTTGAGCCCTTTTTGTTTTTCTCTTTCTTCTTTTCAAGTTGGAGCTCATGATCATCACAACATGTCCATCATACTCCATACACAAATGTTGTCAACCTATCTCAATTCACTTTAGAGCAAAAGGTTAGCAACTAGGTTTCATCAACTAGCCAAAAACAAACATGGAGCTTTCAATCTCTCCCTTTTTGGTAATTGATGACAATCTTCACAAAGATATGGAAATTGAATTCAATATGAAATTGAATTGCTTGTCCAAGACATTTTGATCATGAATCTTGGATTGGACAGGCATTTCAATTCCGCTTTTGGTAGTGGTAGCTCCCCCTACATGTGTGCATCAAATGTTTGGCCGATTTTCAAGCACACATGCATAGATAAAACTTGTGTGAGAGTTACCACAACCAAAATGGTACTAAGGTTTATAGAATTGACCTTTGAAGCATGATACCAATCGGAGTACGATAATAAACCTTCCTTAGCACCATGAGAATCTAGACATTCATCAAAACTCAAAATACCTCATGAGATCAACGTTATAAGCAAGGTACTTTGAACAAGAGAAACTCTAAGTCTAGAAACCACCTATGCATGCTAGTACTTCATTTATCAAACAAGTTCTATACTAGCAATACACCAAACAAGCATGAATATTGAATTTAGCTTGCAATGCTCCATATCATCATGTATGCACACACAATATGCAACAAATAGTCTATGAGCTTGCTCCCCCTATTTGTGTGCTCATAGTTGGGTCATATCATAAAATTGATCCCCTTCCATTGCTCTTTGTGACTTCTTTCTCCCCCTTTGTCAACAATCACCAACAAGGGTGCATAAGATGAGAGAAACAAGTCAATAAACTATGGTCAAATCTAAGTCACATGCCTAGAAAATGTATCTCGGTTTGAACCAAGGGCAAGCTTTTTCACACCTCATAGGAATAAGGGTTATCTTGACCATGTTGAGATACTTATCATGAGCAAGTACTAAAGATTCAACACTAGGTTCACAAGCTCACAAACAAGTCATATGCCACCACTAGATCAACACAAGCATAGAAACAATAGTGGTACCATATATCCTTTAAATTCATTTAATTTGCAATGAATGAGCCTAGCAAGATGCACATGTATACATGTCTACACAACTAGCAAAGGATGCATGAGATGCAACAATCAACTTTACCTTGCTATGTTGGAGGAGAAGCATATCATATATGGGGTGCATCAATCCATGTTGGAGAAGCTAAGTATGTTCAACTCATTCCGCAACTTGCAAAATCTTTTCTCATCAAGAGGCTTAGTGAATATGTCGGCTAGTTGATCTTCGGTGCCAATGCTTTCAATGCTAATGTCACCCTTTTGTTGATGATCTCTAATGAAGTGGTGCCTCACATCAATGTGCTTGGTTCTTGAATGTTGAACCGGATTGTTGGTCATCTTGATTGCACTTTCATTGTCACAAAACAAAGGCACATGCTTGAATTTGATTCCATAGTCCTTCAAGGTAGCTTTCATCCATAGTAATTGTGCACAACAATTCCCCGCACTAATATATTCAGCTTCGGCGGTGGAAAGAGCCACACTATTTTGCTTCTTTGAAGACCATGAAACTAGAGACCTTCCTAGCACTTGGCATGTTCCACTTGTACTCTTTCTATCAATCTTGCAACCGGCATAGTCGGAGTCGGAGTAGCCAATCAACTCAAAGCTTGACCCCTTGGGATACCATAGACCAACATCTTGAGTGCCCTTCAAGTACCTCAACACTCTCTTCATTGCCGTCAAGTGGCTCTCCCTTGGAGAAGCTTGAAACCTTGCACACATGCACACACTAAACATGACATCCGGCCTTGAAGCGGTCACATATAGCAAGCTTCCAATCATTGATCTATATTGCTTTTGCTCAATCATCTTGCCACTATCATCAATATCCAAGCCACCATTGGTTCCCATTGGTGTGCTAATTGCCTTAGCATCTTGCAACCCAAACTTCTTGATCATGTCCTTGATGTACTTGCCTTGACTCACAAAAGTGCCATTCTTCATTTGCTTGATTTGAAGACCAAGGAAGTAGCTTAGCTCTCCAAGCATAGACATTTCAAACTCACTAGCCATCATCTTAGCAAACTCCTCACAAAAGAATTGGTTGGTTGATCCAAAGATGATATCATCCACATATATTTGTAACACAAACAATTCATCTTCTATCTTCTTGGTGAAGAGAGTGGTGTCAACTTTACCCATTTTGAAGCCTTTGGAGAGAAGAAAATCCCTCAATCTTTCATACCATGCCCTTGGAGCTTGCTTCAAGCCATACAATGCCTTCTTGAGCTTGTAAACATGATTGGGCTTCTTGTCATCTTCAAAACCGGGAGGTTGCTCGACATAGACCTCTTCATTGATGAACCCATTGAGAAATGCACTCTTCACATCCATTTGATAGAGCTTGATATTGTGAGCACAAGCATAGGCTAATAGGATTCTAATTGCCTCCAATCTTGCCACCGGTGTATATGTCTCCCCAAAGTCAAGACCCTCAACTTGTGTGTAACCTTGAGCTACTAATCTTGCTTTGTTCCTCACAACTAAGCCATCTTGATCTTGCTTGTTCTTGAAGACCCACTTAGTGCCAATCACATTATGCTTCTTCGGCCTCTCAACAAGTTCCCAAACTTCATTTCTAGTGAAGTTGTTCAATTCCTCATGCATGGCATTGATCCAATCCGGATCCTTCAAAGCTTCATCAATCTTAGTTGGCTCAATGAATGACACAAAAGAGTAGTGCTCACATATGCTAGCCAATCTTGATCTTGTTGGTACACCTCTTTGAATATCACCAATGACATGATCTAGAGGATGATCTCTTACAATGCTTGAAGGTTGAAGAACTAGTTGATTTGCATTGCTTACTTTACCTTGATCTTGATTTTGAACTTCACTTGTGCTTGCCTCATTGGACTCATCAATCACAACTTGAGTTGGCACTTGCACCTCATCACCATCATCCACTTGCCTCGGCCTAATTTCACCAATGTCCATGTGCCTCATTGCATTGTTCAATTGATCTCCACCCACATCATCAAGATTTTGATGTTCACTTTGAGAGCCTTGGGTTTCATCAAATTCAACGTCATGAACCTCTTCAAGTAGCCCACTAGCCAAGTTCCATACTCTATAAGTCTTGCTAGAAGTAGAGTAGCCAAGAAAAAAATCCCTCATCACATCTCTTGTCAAACTTGCCAAGTCTTTGCCCCTTCTTGAGTATGTAGCACTTGCAACCAAAGACCCGGAAGTAAGCAATGTTGGGCTTCCTTCCATTCAAGATTTCATATGGAGTCTTCTCTAACTTCCCATGACAATAGAGGTGGTTGCTATAGTAGCAAGCCGTGTTGATGGCATCACTCCAAAACTTTTCACTCACATTGTACTCAAGTAGCATGGTTCTTGCCATCTCAATCAATGTCCTATTCTTCCTCTCAACTACACCATTGGATTGGGGAGTGTAGGTTGGTGAGAATTGATGCACAATTCCAAGCTCATCACACAACTCTTCAACTCTTGTGTTCTTGAATTCACTCCCATTGTCACTTCTTATCTTCTTGATGGTAGTGTCAAACTCATTTTGCACCCTCTTGACAAATGACTTGAATAGATCATAGACTTCACTCTTGTCATAGAGGAAGAACACCCAAGTGTACCTTGTGTAGTCATCCACAATCACAAATCCATACTTGTTGCCCCCAATTGATGTGTAGTGAGTTGGGCCAAACAAGTCCATATGCAACAACTCAAACGCTCTTGAAGTTGACATCTCATTCTTCTTGGGATGTGAGTTCCCATGTTGCTTGCCGGCTTGACATGCACTACAAGGTCTATCCTTCTCAAATGTGACATCATTCAAGCCTCTCACTAGATCATGCTTCACCAACTTGTTCAATTGCTTCATGCCAACATGTCCAAGGCGCCTATGCCATAGCCACCCCTTGCTTGACTTGCCAATCAAACATGATGAAAGTTGAGCTTCACTAGCATTGAAATCCACCAAGTACAAGCTTCCATGCCTAAACCCCTTGAAGATGATATTTGCTTGATCCTTGCTCACTACCTCAACATGCTTGTCATCAAATATGCACTTGTAGCCAAGATCACACAATTGTGCTACCGACAAAAGATTGAAGTTCAAGGTATCAACTAGCAACACATTGGAGAGATCCTTGTCATTGGAAATTGCAACCTTTCCAAGCCCCATGACATCACCCTTGCTATTGTCACCAAATGTGATGGAGTTGAATCCACCATTATCATTTTTGTCAAGTGACTTGAACATACTATCTTCACCGGTCATATGATTTGATGCACCACTATCAAGCACCCAATGCCTCCCTCCGGCTTTGTAATTGACCTACAAGAAGACATCAAGCTTTAGGTACCCACTTATGCTTGGGTCCTTGAAGGTTAGTCACTAGAGTCTTTGGCACCCAAATAGCTTTCTTCTTTGAGCTCATCCATGGTGTACCAATGAATCTAGCACTCACACCACTCTGTAAGGTCCTAGATGGCTAGAGGGGGGTGAATAGCCTATAAAAATTTCTACAAACTCACTAAGCAAACTTCGTTAGATAAACAAACGGCGGAAAGCAAGTTACGCTTAGCCTACTAGATGTTGCAAGCCTCCTATCCAAACAATTCTAGTAGGTGATCACTAGCACACACAATAGCTACCGCTAGTGATCAAGAGTTCTACCCACGGATTTAATCTACACAAAGAGTGGTTCCCGACCGACCACACAAGCAATTCTACCCACGGGATTTAGTTTACACAAGATGTGGTTCCCGACCGACCACGCAAGCAATTCTACTTTGCAAGAATGTAATCAAAAGAAATGCAAGAGAGGGTAGGAGCTTGTTATACCGACGTGTCGAGTCGAGGTTGCCAATCACCAAGGAGATGAACAACCAATCACAATCGGCAACACACAAAGGATGATGACCAATCACCGGGAGACAAGATGAACACAATGATTTATCCCCGGATGTTCACTTGGGCACCGCCAAGCTACGTCACCCGTTGTGTCGACCAACACCTAGATGGTTCCTCGGTGTGACCCTCAAGTCACTAGCCCCTCAAGGCTCGCCCCGCAAGGCACCGCAAGACACCACTCTCAAGCGAGGTACTCAACGACACGCGCAATCCACTAGGATGCTCTTCGTGATCCCCACGAGGTGAGCTCAAACCTCTCACAATCAACCGGAGGTGGCCAAGAACAATCACCTTCTCTTGCCAACGCCTCCAACAATCTCCAAGCCGGCTAGGAGCGGTACTCTCCAAGAGTAACAAGAAATCCACCTAGCTAAACCACCCACAAGTGCCACTAGATGCCCTCAAGCAATGCAATGCACTAGGTGATCTCTCAATCTCACTTTGGATTCACAATCAAGCAAGAGAGATGAGAGGAGAGTGTTTCTTCACTCAAAGGATGAATGAATGAGTTGGGAGAGCCAAGAGAGGGAGCCAAGCCCGGCCTCCCATCTATTTATAGCCCAAACTCTTCAAACTAGCCGTTGCCCCTCGGGCTGACTCCGCAACACGCGCCGGACGCGTCCGCCGCTGCTCGCCGGACGCGTCCGGCGCTCTTCAGCGCGCCACGTCACCCGACCGTTGGAACTTCTCCGTTCGAATCCACCGAGCGCCGGACGAAGAACAAGAACCGCCCGAGTCCGACGCGTGCGTCCGGCGCGCGTCGCCGGCTCAACCTCGAGCCCTCGCGAGACCACGCCGGACGCGTCGCGGCCGCGTCCGCCGCGCGTCCGACCGAGCACTCGCCGCAACGCCCGAGACCGAAACTTTCCGGTCCGCGTCCGGCCGCCGCCGGACGCGGGCCCGCCGCCACGTCCGACGGTCTCGCGCCCAGCCGGCCACCTCGCGCCATGCCACAATGCGCCGGACGCGTCCCGGCGCTCGCCCAAGGCGCGTCCGGCGCCTCGCAGAGCCGCTGCCGTGCCGTCGATCCAAGTTCTCCAACATGCTATCCAACAAGTATACCAACTTGATCAACGAGATAGCATGATTTCAACCAAATTTTGCATCCGGCGCAATAGAAAATATGCATCCATTTTTCCCGAAAGCGCCGAATCCCGCCTCACAGGCTCGGCGGGAGGAAGAGAGGGACCCAAACCCATCTCTACCCTGCAAACCACAGCGCACCAAAACGCCACCTTTGTAAATGTGCCAACACCACCAAGTGTACATCTCCATGTGCTTGTGTGTTAGCTTTTCACAAACATTTCCCAAAGGTTAGGTTAGCTCACTAGGCCCTACATGCAATGCACTTCATGAATTCACCTAGTGGCACCCATGCGTCGAATAGCCGATAAGACTTCCCCTCTTAATAGTGCGGCTATCGATCCTAAACCACTCACACCCTCTATGGTGTCTTGAGTGCAAAACAAAATGGCCCTATCGGTTATACCTTTGCCTTGAGCCCATTTTGTTCCTCCAAATGATATGAACACTTCACACCATCATGTGACCGTCTCGATCCATCGACCTCGACTTCACTTGCCCTTCACCGTGCATCGGTCCATCGGCGCCTAGTCTTGCCCGAGCTTCACCATCGCATGGTCCTTCACTCCGAAGCCTCGACTAGCCCTTCACCTTCAACACCGGTCCATGGAGCCAAGCATCGTCTTGATCTTCATCTTTGATCACATGACATGTGTCATGCTTCATATGCAATAAGCTCATCATGTGGACAACCTTTCTCTAAATCAACCACTTAGATAAACAAGGTTAGTCCTAGGTTTCATCAATTAGCCAAAACCAAACTAGGGACTTTCACACTCTCACTCTTAACAAGCATGTAAGAAGCACTCAACTTGTAAGAGGAAGCACTAGTGTTCTTGTTCTTGCATGCATGCACTAAGTGACCAACTTGCTTGCAACTAGTGAAATAGCTACCATTCTTCTTCACAAAACTAGACTTATGAGGAGCAAAGGCGGCCTTGCCTTTCTTGGGGGTATAGCCCAATCCCTCTTTGTAGAGAGAAGCTCTTTGGCTACCCAAGCACATAAACAAGCGGTCCTCACCACCATAAGCCTTAGCCAAGGTGTGATTGAGCTCCTTGACTTCCTTCTTAAGAGACTCATTCTCAACTACTAGTGTAGAATCACATGCATGACCAATACTACTAGATGAAGTAGAGGCATATGAGCATGAAAGGCCAAGTGATGCAACAACAATTGAATCATCAAGTAAATCACATGATGTGGACACACTTTTCTTTTCTATGTTCACTACTTGTGATTGCACTTTCTCTTGCTTCTCAACTAGAGAGGAATGAGCTTTTTCAAGCTTGGAGTGAGCAATCTCTAGCTTCTCATGGTCTACCTTTAGACTCTCATAAGAAGCCCTCAACTCCTTAAGTTCTTGCTCAAGGTTTTGTTTATCCTTGCACAAGCCCCTACATTCCTTCCTAGAGTCATTGAAAGCACCTTTGCAATCCTCAAGCATGACAAAGAGTTCTTCTTTTGTGGTCTTATCATCATCATCACTCTCATCATCACTATCGGGTGGAGGTTTTACCTTAGTGGCCTTGGCCATGAAGCAAGATGATGGAGCACCAAATAGAGAAAGCTTCTCTTGAATGGCAATGCTTGCGTGCCCCTTCTTCTTCTTCTTCTTGGAATCATCATCATCATCACTTGAGGAAGATGAATCACTCTCCCAAGTTGCCACATGAGATTCTCCCTTCTTCTTCTTGTGGGAGGAGTCTTTCTCCTCCTTCTTCTTCTCTTGCTTCTTCCTCTCCTTCCTCATGGCATCTTCATCATCACTTGCATAGGGACACTTGGCAATGAGATGATCCTTGCCATTGCACCGGAAGCACTTCATGGGACGGTCACTCGACTTGGATGAGCCTCTCTTGCCCTTGGACCGGTACCCCTTCTTCATGAGCTTCCCCATTCTCTTCACAAGGAGTGCCATTTGTTCACTCACTTCATCTTCTTGTCCACTTGAGCTTGAGCATGGTTCATCTTCACTAGAAGACTCTTCTTTCTTCTTCTTGCCCTTGCTCTTGGATGATGCGGCCTTGAATGCCACACTCTTCTTGTCATCATCCTTCTTCTCATTTTCCTTCTTCTTCTTCTTCACCAACTCTTCCTTCTCATGATCTTCTCTAAACTCATCATCGGCCATGATCTCTTGAAGGACTTGGTTGGGAGTTGGCTTCTCCTTCATGGTTGTCTTCACTATGATGGTCTTCAACATGTCAAATCTCTTGGGAAGACACCTCATGAACTTGGTGGAGAATTGAGAGTCCTTGATTTCTTCCCCAAGTCCCTTGAGCTCATTGACAATGACTTGGAGCCTATGGAACATCTCCGGCACACTCTCATCCTCCTTCATTGAGAAGCTTGCAAACTTCTCTTGCAACATGTAGGCTCTTGCGGTCTTGACACTTTCGGTGCCCTCATAAGCTTCTTCTAGTTTCTTCCAAATATCATGAGCCACCTCAAGGTTCCTGATGAGCTCAAAAGCTTTATCATCAAGTGCCTCATGGAAAGCAGTCACGGCAACATCATTGGCTTGTTGCTTCTTCTCTTCGGCCGGTGTTGGCACCGCACCCTCAACAAGCTCAAACTTGGTTTCCACCACTTTCCACACCTCAAGGTTGATTGACTTGAGATGACTCTTCATCTTAAGCTTCCACTTGGCATAGTCATCACCTCGAAATGATGGTGCCTTCTTGGTGTTGTTGATATGCATAACCAATGCCATTGTTTCACCGTAGGATGTTAATCCAACTCAAACAAATGGTGCCCGGCTCCGATACCACGTGAAAGGTCACAATGGCAAAAGGGGGGTGAATAGCCTAATAAAAATTCTAGCAAAGACACTAGACAACAAATTAGATAGCTAGGCGGCAAATGTGCAAAGCTAAAGCTTCGACTACTCTATGCAAGCCGTCCTACACAATTCAAGGCTACACAAAACAATTGCACAACAACCACGGTGATAAGCTACACAATGACGGTTCACCGGCAACCGAACAAACAATTCTACCCACGGGATTTAGTCTACACAAAGAGTGGTTCCCGACCGACCACAACAAGCAATTCTACTTTGCGGGAATGTAAAGAGGGATGAAGATTTATACCGCCGCGTAGAGATGAAGATGGCCAATCACCTAGAGAAGCTCAGGTACAAACACAATGGAGGTCGAAGCCTCGGCAATCACAAATCAACACAAAGATTTTTTACCGAGGTTCACTTGCTTCCCGGCAAGCTAGTCCTCATTGTGGCGATGCACTTGCTTGGTGAGTTGCCCGCTCAATTGGCTCGGTGCCAAAGACCCCAATGGGGAGCCGCAATCTCCACACAAGACAAGGATCCACAAGCCACGAGCAATCCACTAGAGTTGCAATTTGGCCCTCCGCCGGGGAAGCACAACAACCCCTCACAAAATCACCTTGATTGGGGGCGGACACAATCACCAAATCCCCTCACCAATCAATCTTACTCCAACCGTCTAGGTGACGGGAATCACCAAGAGTAACAAGAAAACCACACTTGCAATCACCACCTAGTGCCACAAAATCGAAATCACATATGCAATGCACTAGGGTTCCCAACTCCTCTCATGAGCTAGCACCAACCATGGAGAGGGAGAGGAGAGGGAGGGGATCCTCTTAGATCTCTCAAATCGATCTCTAGAGCACACTCCTTCACTTGATTGGAGCACAAATCAATGGAGTGAAGGGAGGATTGGAGCTCTCTCTTGTTCTAGGGTTTGAGTTTGGGGAAGAACAAGGGAGGAGAAGAGGCTCTCTGTTTTTTTTCGTTGAATGAATGAGCAGCAGCAGCGAGAGAGAGGGCAGGCAGCAGCGCCCCTGCCCTTTATTCCCGTCCGGTCATCCAGTCCAACGGGTGGGAGCGGCCTCTGGCCCCCACCACGTGCCCACTCCTTCCCGCCTCCAACGGGCGGCATCCGTAGCGCTCCACTTCTTTCGCCGAAGGAACCAAAGAAGAAGAATAAAATTCGCGAGCAGGAAAAAAACACCGGCGCGGCCCAAACTCGCGCCAAAGTGGCCCAAGGCGCGCGCGCAAGTCGCGGCTGCTCGGCCACGGGGGCTCGCGGCCGCTCGGCCCGGAACGCAGCGCCCAAGCGAGCCGGCCCAACAGGGAGGCGGCCCGGCGGCGCTCGGCGCGCGCCACGGGCGGCGGCCAAGTGGCGGCGGGAAAGCGGCGGCCACGCGGCGCGGCCTGGCCGGGCGGCTCCGCGGCCCACGACCGCGCGGGGAGCGGGCCCGGTTCGGGCGCGGCGCGGCGTGCGACCAAAGCCAGCGAGCCGGCCCACTCGGCGGCACAGGTGCAGCAGAAGCTCCAGCAGCGGCCCATTCGTATTCCAGCGAGGAGAGGAGGACCAGCATTTCCGGTTCAATTGCCAAGCAGAGCTCTCTGTTTCAAATGAAGCAAGACAGAGAACTAGACTAGGAAATTCACTTGGATATTCCAATCCTCTGAAAATTTCTGCACAGACTAGGATATTTCCAGTTTGACCAAAACTCAATCCAAAAGGAGATATCTCATCCAAAAGATGTCAAACCTCAGATCCAAAAGAGATAGCACTACACCAAGACTTTCCAAGGGAATTCTCAACCATTTCATCATACCACTAAACCCCGATGCAAATGCAAAGAAAAAATATTTTAGTGGCACTAGATGATCAACGCAAATATGGTCTTCCCCTCTTAATAGTACGGTTATCGAATCTAAATCACTCACACCCTCTATGGTGTCTTGAGTGCAAACAAAAATGGCCCCTATAAAAAATACCTTTGCCTTGAGCCCTTTTTGTTTTTCTCTTTCTTCTTTTCAAGTTGGAGCTCATGATCATCACAACATGTCCATCATACTCCATACACAAATGTTGTCAACCTATCTCAATTCACTTTAGAGCAAAAGGTTAGCAACTAGGTTTCATCAACTAGCCAAAAACAAACATGGAGCTTTCGGCCTGGTGTGGCATGAAGTCAGCAATCAGGAACTTTGTTCAGTCCTGCACTACCTGCCTTCAAGCTAAACCTGATCGTGCCACTTACCCGGGTCTGTTATCTCCACTCCCTGTTCCCTCGGAGTCGTGGCAGGTTGTGTCCATGGATTTCATTGAAGGGTTGCCATCGTCGGATCTGCTAACTGCATTTTGGTTGTCGTGGACCGTTTCAGTAAGTATGCCCACTTTATTCCACTGCTGCACCCCTTCTCTGCCCCGCAAGTTGCTCAGGCATTCTTTGACGAGATTTATCGCTTACATGGTATGCCAACTCATATCATTTCTGACCGTGATCGGATTTTTACAAGTGGATTCTGGCGTGAGCTGTTTACCCTGTCCAATACGGATTTGTGCATGAGCTCAGCATATCACCCTCAGTCGGATGGGCAGACTGAGCGTGTCAACCAATGCTTGGAAACATTCTTACGCTGCTTTGTCAGCTCTTGTCCTCGCAACTGGAGCAAATGGCTCACTCTGGCTGAGTTCTGGTATAATACATGTAAGCATTCATCGACTCAGTTGTCTCCATTCGAGGTCATATATGGTCATCCTCCGCGACACTTTGGGTTATCTCCTGCTGTCGTCGCTTCTGTTCCTGAAGTTGCAGCCACAGTCTCTGAACGTTCAGTCATGCTTGACTCTGTCAGACTCCATCTTGCTCGCGCTCAGGAAAGAATGAAGCAACAGGCCGATAAGCATCGCTCTGATCGTTCATTCCAAGTGGGAGATATGGTGTTCTTGAAGTTCCAACCATATGTTCAGTCCTCAGTTGCACCTCGGGCTCACCAGAAGCTTTCCTTCAGATATTTCGGGCCTTACAAGATTCTATCCAAGATTGGGACAGTCGCGTATAAGCTGGAGCTTCCTGCCCATTCCACAGTTCATCCTGTCTTCCACGTATCGCTATTGAAGCCGGCGCCTGCTGCTGCTCAGTCTTCTGCATCGCCCGAGCTCCCTGACATGGAAGACGAACATCAGTTCCCTGAAGCAATTCTGCAACGCCGCCTCCACCCTCGCAAGGATGGTGCCGTCTCTCAAGTCCTTGTCAAGTGGTCAGGTATGGACTCCAAACTATCTACCTGGGAGGATTATGAAGCTTTGATGCAGCGTTTTCCAAGAGCTCCGGCCTGGGGACATGCCGGTTCGCAAGGGGGGGGAGTGTCACTGCCCCCCCGTCCACCATGGGTGCAATCCGGTCAGAAGAAGCAAAGGGCTCGAGCAAGGAGCTCTCGCGTTGCTGGCCCACAGTGGCAGTGTGATGCCTGCGAGGCCCAGCCCACAAGCGAAGTGTGAAGCGGCCCGCCTGAAGACTCGCTGCCGGCTCCATCGTCTATTTCTGTCTCCGATCCCTGAGATCGACGCATCGATCACAAGAACAAACTTGTATTTCTTTCTTACATTGCATGTAATATATAGCGTATCGTAGACTACCTCCTGCTACTTTCCGGCGATCGCCGGAGCCCCGTCGGCAGCCAGCACCGGGGCTGCTGACACTTATCTGCCTTTTAGAACAAAATTTTCCCACCAAATGTCTCCTTGATCTCCCTATATAAAGATTGAGTCAAAATTCACCGTTTTTCCTCAACCGCCATAGAAACATGTCCTTATTCCCATTCAAATTGACGGGCACAACTAAGGAGACCACAATACAAGAAATGGTGCTTTTACATTCACCATTTTCGCCAAATTCAACCATCTTCCAACCTTTTCACCGACTAACACCCTTCTAAACGATATATTCAGTAAACTCTCTTTCTTCTCACTAGTATGTACGAGGTCAGAAACTTCACTTTTAAAAGTTCCTCAACAATCCACATATCATCACTTAAAAAAAAAGACATCATGTTCTTTATTTATTCAATTGAAATGAAAAAATATAGGTGTAGAGGGCTCCCCTGTTATTCTGGTAAAAAAACATGGACATACTAAATAGAACCAAGTTAATTAACACTAGCCTATATACCACGGAAGATAGGAGTTTCCCTTTCCAGCTATTGAGCTTTTTTTCAAAGCGCTCTTTCACTGAATTTTCTATTCCTAATTTGACACCTTACGAAAATAAGCATTCTTTTTCTTCGCTCATACGAATAGGATCGTCGTATGCCTAGTGGACACGAGTTTGGTAAATCGGTAGTAGCATTAGTCGCTAGGTAGTCCATGAATCCGAGTACGTACCAGCTGAATATGTGTCGATCGGCTTCATGGTATGTAAAATCGTCAAATCTCGTACATATGTGTCAACAACTAGCAGGTCTACTGTGAACAGGTGGTGCCAAAAAGTGAAGTCTACGCATCCGTGTTGTTTTTGTTTATTGCTACCGAGTGTATGGAACGGTAGATGAAAAGGAAACTAAACGCGCTTTCATACGTGCCTCTGTTCTTCTGGATGCGCACCACACCACACTGACACTGACTACTTGTCTTGTGCAACGAAGACGCGCGACTTCAGTGACATTTATCAGCTGTGGATGGATCGGCAAATTCAAAATGACTGCTGACTACTCGATCGATCGGCAAATTAAATCCAAAACGACCGCTAGCTATACTAGTCCAGATGATTGAAATCGGTGTGTAGTGCCGATAAGTTTCCGGTGGTAGAAAATTCTTGTCGGCCGTTCTGCTGCGTGATGTACTCATGTAGTCATGTACGCGTAGCTAGTACGTGTGGTATCAGTTTAGTGTGGCATCAGTTTTGGATAGCGACTTGGTCCCCTTCTTTTTCTTTCATCGATGGATTTAATTTGGGGCAATTGTCGACGACGTGACAGTCCGGGTCTGCCCCTGAAATCTATCGGCTTCCAACCGGTTGAACATGACCACTAAAGCATCTCTTACTAGATTGTTTTGTAGTCTATTCTAGAGTATAAGAAGTAAAAATAAAGCTCCAACAAATATTGTATTTCGGTTTTTAAATTGGAAAGCTAGCTATCCCACCTTTATTTTCCGGTGGTCAGAGAAAACAAGGGGCCCCTCACAAAAAAAAAAGTATTGTCATTTTCAACAGGTATTGTAGTCTATTTTAGAGATGCTCTTAATAAACAACATAAACCGACCCGTGCCGTCGTGACTACGAAGCACGTACTCCCTCCGTTCCAAAAGAAAAATAACATTTTCCTTTCTCAAGAAGGCCTTCATCTAAAAAAATATATAATTCTCATTTCTCAAGAAATCAAATACTTTGATAATTAATTCAGTAAAGATAAAAAAATGTCGCTATTTATGGTGCGTAATTAATATCACTAACTAGATGAGTCGATGAAAATACTTTGATAATAAATTCAATAAAGATAAAAAATGTCGCTATTTTTTTAGAATCTATTAATTTGAGTTTAGAAGAGTTTGACAAACACAAACCCCATGGGGACAATGTCATCCGAACAAAGTCTCCTAAATATCTTGTGTAACCTTCAGTAATTCATGCAGTCTTCGGATCACAACTGTCACGATTCGAGGCGTTGATCTTTCCAAAAAAAAAAAAAAAGACTCGAGGCGTTGATCTTTCGGAAAAAAAAAAGACTCGAGGCGTTGATCTTTCGAAAAAAGACTCGAGGGTGATCGGTACGTGTCGGTGTCGCATGCAGCAGGAGCATTTCCCGCTCCCCAGGTCCGCAACATCCTAATAACTAGACGGATTCTTCATCAACTTCCTCGGCAACGGACGGCGACGCTGTCGGCAACCATGGCGCGGCGCGGCGCGGCGTGGCGTGGCGTGTGCTGCGCACAGGCGGGGCTCCGCCAGCCCCCAGGTAGCTACTCTCGCTAGCAGGTGTACTGAGATCTCTGTCTTCCGTTCCATGCGTTGTTCTCGTCAATTGTGCGGTCCTGGGGAGCAAATGCAGGCGGTGTACTCTCGCTAGAATGTGTCTCTTCTCTTCGATCTCTGTCTTCCGTTCCATGCGTTGCTAGTGTTTGGTTCAGTGTCCGTGTGAACTGCAGGGGCAGGGCAGGGTTGTTTTCTTGGCCTGTCCAACTACATCTCGATCCATGTTCATAAAGCTGTGATGATGATGATGAGAATGTTCAAATCCCAACTTCATCTTTTGTTTATACGCTACACGAAGAGTACTGAGAGCTCGTTTTGCAACACAATGTTTTTTCTAGTTGAGTTGAATCACAAAGATTTATGCAGTATCTAATACTAATCCATGGATGTAAAGAACTAATTAAGAAGTGCCAAGTTCTGATGAAGAACAGGCGGGCAAAGAGGTGTACACGGAGGTGCCCAGGCTGTTTGGAATGAGGAAGGGGCAGACGTGTCTTTTCCCATGTCCCAGACAGTGAAAGCAACCTCCTGGAATTACATAAATGGAGAAAATCAGAAAAAGACTAAATTTCTAAAGAATTCGCGTGGCCGGCCATATTTAAAGCATGACTGCGGTCAATTTTCAAGACACGCAAATACCGGGTCAAGTTTCAAAATTAAATTTTGAAATCTGACCCAGTATTCGCGTGTCCCTTAAAACTTGACCCGGAATTCGTAAGGCTTTAGATATATGACCCAGGTCACGCAAAATCTTTGGAAATTTAGTCTTTTCGGGATATTTGCGATTTCAATAATTCTATAAATCTTGTTGCACTGTTTGGGGCAGGGAAAAATACTCATTGCCCCTCCCTTATCTCTTTGTTCCGTGGCTAGAGAAGGAGTCGCACTCGCGACTTCCTGGCGACAGAAGGCTGACGCTCGGCGCCGCTCCGCCGTACAGGAGCCGCCCGACGCCGTTCGCCGCCCGCCGGGGCCACACCTCTTCGCGGGCGCCGCCATCACGGTGCTCTGGGCGGCCGCCATCACATCGCGCTCAACACGATCAACGGGCTGCTCTTCGTATGGCAGATCCCCACCGGGCCGGCGAGGGTCTTCGAGTTCACCACCTGGCCGTGAGTGGATCGTCGTCTTTGTGCGTGCGTGCCTGCCGTGTCTCTTCTCTTCGATCTCTGTCTTCCGTTCCATGCGTTGCTAGTGTTTGGTTCAGTGTCCGTGTGAACTGCAGGGGCAGGGCAGGGTTGTTTTCTTGGCCTGTCCAACTACATCTCGATCCATGTTCATAAAGCTGTGATGATGATGATGAGAATGTTCAAATCCCAACTTCATCTTTTGTTTATACGCTACACGAAGAGTACTGAGAGCTTTCGCGTGCATTTGCACGGCGGCGAGTGAGCCACGGCATGCGTTTGCGCGCACGTACGACGGCACGATCGATCGAGAGAGTATCCCAACAACTGGATCTGGATTCGCACGCACGGCCTTGATCTCTGCATGCGTGCAGGCGCACGGTCACACAAGCCGCATGATCATCAGCGCCCAACTGTGCATATGCATGCAGTGCATCGCGAGAACGTCATGGGTGGACCGGGTGGTAGTCGACGTTGACCCCCGCCAATCCCTCTCTCGGTAGTCGATCGGTTATCCAGCTAATGCTCAAGGAGAACTGCGAGTCGTGTGCTCTCATACACGCTCATACGTGCACGGCCAATAATAATGCACCAGGCATGCGTGTTGTGAGCCTCTCGTGTGACTGGCCCCATGCATGCTCGATCTGGTCCCTGGTATATATTATCCAAAAAATAAATAGGAATGAAAAAATCAAGCCGATTTTCAAATTCGAGTTTGAGGAATCGTGTTTTAGAACAGGTGGAGACGTGCAAAACTATGGTTTCATGGTTTAATAGAGAGAGAAAAATGGAACTATTGAAGCTTCTAATAAAACTCTAAATAAAATCTCGGGGTGCAAAGTTCTAAAAATTAAATTATATCCGTTTCAAAAAAAATTATATAAGAAGTTAATTTAAGTGAAATAACACGAAGGAACAGAATCAGTGACAGCAAACCCAGTATGGATGGTGGACCACTAGAAATCTGTTTCGGCCCACTCGAACCTACGGGCTACGGCCTGGTCCCTTGTCCCTAGGCCCCCACAAAGGAAAAATGCACCCAGCAGAAGGCCCAACGCAGATAACTTGCACATACAGTGCTTGCTATTAATATTGTAAGTCTATTTTGGAGATGCTCTTAAATTTTAATATTGTGGCTTTTCTAGTTTCTAGATAATTGTGTTTGCTATGTACATCTAGACATAATGTAAAACTATATTTATAGTAAATACTATATATTTAGGAAAAAAATCAAAACCTACGTTGAATGCGATTTAATTTTTTTTTCTCAATCACGCAAAAGATTTGCGCGTTTTTGTATTAAGAGAAAATTGTTTGGATTACAAGCGGGGCGGCTCAAAATTATAGTGTGCGTTCATTCTGACTACGCTTTGTTCTTAGCCTATTACATGCTGAAACAAACTCCCTAAGCGCTTAGCGCCGGCCAAGACCCAGAGCTCTGCCTGGTGCTTGATCATCCCCGAGTGCGTTGAGCTGGGTGGCCGCTCCTCGGAAAACACCTTGCGTTCCGCTCTTTCCATAGCTCCCAAGCGATCAGCGTAAACATGGTGTCGGCTCCCCTGGTGTGCCCTGGCCACAACATTCTCCATTGCTCCCACCATGCTAGGATGTCGCCGTCCGGCTGATGTAGAACCTGTCCTTGCAATGCTGCTGCCGCTTCAACCCAAAGCTGACGGGCAAATGGGCATTGGACTATGATGTGGTCGATTGACTCGGCCTGCTGATCATCCATGCACGTTCGTTCTACACGGAGGAAAAACAAAACGCCCAACAGATAAGTTAGGCCACCGTGGCAATAACCATTTACCAAACTAGTCCACCACAGCTTCACACGTCATCTCACGTTCGCGAACAGAAAACAATAATATCGCCACCAAGACCGTGGATCGGCACCGCCACGTACTCCCGCACGCATCGCGTTCGCATGATAGCATCATTAGCCACCACACACGACTCCGAACCGAGATAAAGATCCAACATTCGAACGAGACGCCGCCCGCTTCCTGCTCGATCGTTCTTTTGAACGCCAATTGACTCGCGCCTGCATCGCCAGCCATAACGGGCGCACGGCGCACCACCGGAACTTGCTCTTCCTCCCTCGATCACCAGCCACCACGAATTCATTTCAAAAACCCACCCGGAACAAGGGAAAGGAACCGCTCGCGCGGCCGCCGAGTTGAACCGCCCTCTCACCCCGTCGATCTCCCCTTTAAAAACGCTCGCCGGCCTCTCCCGTCCACGTCCACCGCCACCACCACACCCACCACACCGGCGGCCTTGGATCGAGCTTGCTTGGAACTTCTCTCCACAGCTCAGTCGTCAGTCCTCACCGATGACTGACATGGCACTGGCTGTGGCAGCCACCGACATCGACTTGGTGGCCAACGTCCTCGATTGTGACATCGACGACTTCAACGTCATCGAAGCCTTGAAGTGGGACCTGTCATCGAAGCCTTTGGAGTGGAACCTGTCGTCGGACTACGAGCAAGTCGACGACGTCGACTTCGACATCATCAAAGCCTTGGATTTGGACATGTCGTCGACCGACGACAGCTTGGTGGACGACCTCGACTGCGACATCTTCAACTTCGACTTCATCGAAACCATGGATTTGGACCTATCGTCGGCCGACGACAAGATCCGCGGCGGCGCTTGCTACTCCGCCATCTTTTCCGACGCGGACATTATAAGCCACTGCAGGCACGCTTGCGAAGACGATGACGACGACAGCGGTGCGGCAGCCACGTCTAGCTGGCTCCTGGCGAGGCTGGGCGACGACGACGACTGCAGAGATGGGGAGGAAGAAGAAGCAGGGTCCTCACCGTCGGCGGACTCCGCCATCACGAATGACGGCCCTATGACGCCGACGTGTGGGGACGAGGCCGCCGCCGAGGCCATATCGGCGTACATGGCCGAGCTAGAGCGCTTCCTCATGGAGGATGACGACGACGACGCGCCGTGCGGTGAACAGGCGGAGGACCTTGTCGGCGTCGTCGACGACTACTTTGCCGATTACCAGTTGCTTGTCACCGCCGTGGTCGTGCCGGCGGCAGGCCGTGCTGAGCCGACAGATGACATAGAGGAAGAGGAGAATGGCGTCGTTCTTGGCGCGCGAGTCGACGAACAGTCGTCCTCAACGAAGCGCGCAAGGTACGAATGAAATTTCTAGGATCAAGAAGCTTTAGATCTTTTGTATGTGCAGTTCTTTTTATCACTACCCTCACAACACATGATTCGTTAAGTTTTTAGCTTTTTTTTATAGTTAGTTTTTAGAATCGTTTTTTCATGGTCAATTTTTAGAATCTTGGCGATCCAAGATTGCTAGCTAGGAAATGAATGCCTGATCGAAAGAGGCAAGCAGTAAATAAATACTAATTAGCATTTGTAGTTTAGGTTAATTTTGATCGACCAACGGAAGTTGTTTGTTTGCACATAAATTTCAATTTTCAAATTTGGGGCCCGACCCCAGCCTCCCGACCCGCCCCCTAGCGGCAGCGATGGCGCCACCGCCTCCACCTCGATCTCCCATCCTGCTCCGCCCCACCTCAAGCCTCCCACAGATCCTAGGTCCCCTCACCCGATCTACCGATCCATGGTGCCCTTGCCGCGTTCCTCCCATCCACCTCGGAGGTCTTGCCCACGGACGCCGCCGGGGCGCCACCAGCCGCGTGCCTCTCACCGCCGCCCCCAGCCTCCGGCTCGGCGCCGGCGAGCCCCTCCATCACCACCCGCAGCTCCCCCGCAGCGACCTCTACCGCTTGGGCTGCATCCGGGGGCGCCGACCGCTGCCCGTCGCCGTCACCTCCGTCTGCCTCCTGCCCGGAGCTGGCGGCCCCTGCTCCCCCCGCGTCCAGGGCTCCTCCACGCGCGGGAGCGGGTGACGGGGCCTCGGGCGCAGCCCTGGTGGCCCCTCGCCGGTGGCAGCTGGGGCACCTCCGCCCGAGGCCGCCGTGGTCTCGATGCCGCCCCCTCCACCATCACCCTCCTCGACCCCCTGTGTGACGGCGTCGACCATGGCCGCCGCTTCCCCGAGCCTAGAGGTGGGGGGACACCTCGACTCAGGTTGAGGCAGCAGGCATGGGCTCAACGGGGCAAGGGGAAGTCCTTCTCGTGCGCCCATCCGCCTCGGGCTCGTCGCCGCCTCCCTCCTCCCCGTCCGCCGGAGACGCCGATGGGTATCCTCTGGGGGCCGCAGCAGCTTGCCTTCCCCTGGTGGATGTCGTCACCGTCGAGGATGCTTCCGATGACGAAGATACTCCGACCTCAGCCGCCGCCCCCTTCTCCACGGGCAGGCCCAAGCCTACGCTGGTGCGACTCCTCCGACGACAATGAGGAGTGCACCCCCCGGCCACGCGTCGCGCCGCCTCGACTCTGCATTCGGACGCTGGTGTTGCCGCCTCCCCACCTACTGCGGCCGTGGGGGGAGCCCACCCTGCGCCTGTTGGGGCCTTGGCATGCGTACCCGCGCAGCGTCGGCTTGGCTCGCTGCCAATGGCGAGAGTGCCTGTGCAGCTGCGCCTCGGCCCACCTTCGACGCCTCGGCTCCACGTCCCTCGTGTGAATGCACCTACTGATGCCGAGGGTTTCACCGTCGTGGAAAGCCGTCGGCGAGGGCGCTGTCGTGCCTCGCATCGCCCTCGCCGCCGTCGTCCTGTGCCGGCAGTGCTCGTCGACCGCCGCTTCAACTGCCTGGCGGGGGCTCACATCACCGCCCAGTGTACCTCCCCGTCGCGCTATCTCTTCTGCCTAAGCACGAGGCATCGGGCGCGGAACTGCAACCGCCATCTTCGTCCGCCCCAACGCCTTTCTGCAGGACACACTCAGGAACCCCATCATCGCCGCTCGGCAAGGATGTACCAGGGGCGTGCTGGTGGGGGCAGCGGGGGCGCTTCGAAGATGCTCGCGCCCCCTATCCTCATCGGACAGATCCTTTGTCCAGTTCCTTCGACGGTTGCAGTTGGCGGCCCGCTGCCCGTCGTCGATATCGACGGCGCCGGGGCAAACGGCCGGGAAGGGTCAACTTTGCCACTGAAACCGACACCGCCACCTCCGGCAAGGACGAGGGGCCTCCGATTCGGGCGGACCCGATGGATGACGAGCTCGCAGCCTGCCTCGTCACGCGCCCGTCTCTTTTGCCTGTTGTGTCTCTACGGGCACAGACAGAGCTATTGGTGCCTCTGTCACCGCCGCGACCGACTAGGCTCTACTTCGCAGTGGACGACGCAGACGAGGATGTCGCGACAGTGGCCTCTCCGGCCGCCACCGCTGTTGAGGCCCCTTTTGTGGCCCCGTTGGGCGACGACGATAGGCAGCCACCCGAGCTGGAGGCGCCCGCACCCGGGTCGAAGGGCGAGGACGCCGTGACAGTGGCCTCTTCGGCCACCACCGCTGTTGAGGCCCGGCGGGGGGGGGGCAGCCACCCGAGCTGGAGGCGCCCGCACCCGGGTTGAAGTCGGCACTGGACGCCTTTTTCGACGCTCTGTGCATTCCGCTGGAGGAGCCTCTCATTCCCAACACGCCGCGCGCGCATGTGCTGAAAGCGCGAGATGACGACTGGTTGCCGCGGCGGAGTACCCTCCTAGCGGCAAAATCGGCATATCGCGACCCGAACCCGGAGCGGCAGGCAAAGTGGATCATGCTGAGCAAGTGGACTAAGCGGCCCCCCACCGACGTGCCGGACTCCTCCATCGACGACGAGTTCGCCAAAGCCTACGCCGCAGCAAGCCTGTCCGCCAGGAAGGAGGCCATGGCGGTCATGTTTCCTCGGCGCGGTGCGACGCACTACGCACCGACGTCAGGCTTCGGGCCGAAGCCGTAATAGGCGGGTGTTGTAACACCTCAAGTATTAGGGCCTAATTACATGTGCATAAGCATCTTTGTTTTGGATTATGTCATTGCATTTGATTGTGATTTGAAATTTGAAATTCAAATTCAAATTTGAAAACCTAAATTCAAAAATATTGGGAATTTTGATATGGTTCAAAAAGCAAAAATGAAATTCAATTTGTTTTGAACACTTTTCATGTTTGAACTTTTTCAAGTTTCAATATGAAATTTTGAGAAAATGAAAAAGGGGAAAAATCTACCTACTTCTACGGTGCGCGCCATACTCCTCCCCGCTCACCTTCGCCGTGGCCGCCGAGCGCCTTCCCGGCCTTCCCGCGCGACCGGCCGCGTGGGTGAAGTCGCGAAGACGCCAGGCCACCTCGCCGCACCGCCCACGGCCGGCCGGCCACTCCATCTTCTCCTCTTCTCCCTTTTCCTCTCTCGGTCGCCACCGAGCATCACCCAGCCGCCCTCCAAATTCGCCGTCACCACTCGTCCATTTGCCAATTCAACTCGCCCACAGCTCCGCCACAAGCACCTCTTCCTCACCGACCACACCGTGCCCCACATCGTCGCAAGGTGAGCCCGAATTCCGCGCCGCCGCCATGGCCGCCATGGCCGCGAGCTCGGGTCCGCCGAGCCCCCAACTCCCCACCATGATCTTGGTCTTCATTTTCATAGAATTAGGGTCACCCTAGCACTGTGGTGTTCACACACACACGTCCTAGCCATCACCTTCATCGGAGCCGGCGAATTTCGCCGCCGTCATCGCCGTCCCGCCGCCGGCGCGGCTGCTCGTGTCGCCGCCTTAGGCCGAAGCCCTAATCCAATCCATCATCTAGCCCGCTGTGTTCGCTAGGTCGCAGAGAGCACGGTGGTACCGGTCCCGTCGCCGGAAAGCTCGCCGGCGTCGAGCTTTGGCCGGCGAGCCGCCGCTCTCCCCTGCGCTGGGTCACTGACGGGTGGGCCCGTCAGTTTGAGCCGCGCGCGCACGCCGCACGCGCGCATGGGCCGCGTCGCCTTTGCTGCCGCCTTGCTGGGCCGGCCCTCGTTGCTGGGCCGCCTGCTCGCGCGCTGCCGCCGCCGCTGTGGGCCACGCACGCGCGCCGCGCCGTGGGCCGAGCGGGTCAATTCGGCCCGATGGCCTTTTTCTTTTTCTAAATAGTTTTATTCTTTTCTCGAATTGATGAATAGTACTTGTATTTGTCTATTTTATATAAAATTATTCCTAGCTCCAAAAATTATGAAAATTTTTGTGTAGCCTTCTCATGAGATGCTTGATCTAGGAAAAATTTGAGATCTGAGTTTGGGCAATGTTTTGCATGTTAATTAATTAGCTCATTTAATTAATAAAGGCTTCTTCTTTCAATTTTAATAATTTATTTGTTGTTCCAAAAATCATGAAATTTATTGGGTGACTTAGTTATGATGTGAGTAGCTTAAAATAAAATTTTGGACTTAATTGGAGTAATTTTATTTTATGCCTTATTTATGCTTAATTAATTAATTGTTTAATGCTTTAATTAATCATTATAGGGATTGTTTGACTTTTTGGATTGAGTGTTGACCCTAGGTCATTACCCTAATGATCTTTGGCACCTTTGCTTAATTGTTTGAGCTCATGTTGTTCATGCCAATATGTTTAATAGAGGTTATTTTATGTGCTCAATTTAATTCGAGTAAGGTATTAGGTGCATGTGCTAGATCTTTAACTCCAGATGAGTTGTTATATGTTCAGTTGTATAGATTTGGTAAGTGTGTTAGCTTTTCATAAGCAAAATACAATACCTTGTTTATAGTGATTTGAATATAGCTGGAGGACTCGGTAAACGAGTGTCCAGTGATGTAATCTTATCAACTGGTCATCATTAGCATCATGTCATCATCACTATCCTCACTTATGTATTCGGTATACTTATTCAATGCATATGCATGCAATAGGTGCGCCTGCGGGAGTGACTCTGTTGGAATTCGAGGGAACGTGTCCGCAAGATTCGGAGAATCCTCAGGAGCAGGAGACTCATCCAACCGGTTGCGAAGCCGACCAGGACGTGGTTATCGAGTGTCCACGACACGAACCATCAACGTTCATGAAAGGCAAGCCCCGGAGCATTTTAACTTCCTAACTTTTATAATTACTAAATGCTTTATGATTGTTGCATTAAGTTCTAGGAATCGAATTGGCACCCTTGCTGCATTTATATCATTCCTTGTCCAGTTATTATCCCTGAAATCCTAATGATATGATACCATAGCATTTGCTTAGCCATGCTTAAACGGTAGAAGTCGAGTGATTGATAATCACTTGCGAGAAATTAGGATGATGGTTCACGGTTGGCTATATGTGCTATCGTGCAAATAACCATGTGTATGTAAATCGAAGGCAAGGCGGAGCGCATGAGCTACATGGTCGGCCAACCTTGTTAGTGAAGCGTACCGTCGTGCAAATTAATCACACACAAGGAATGGAGCCCATCTTAGTCATGTTGAACAATTGCTGCCTAGCACTTAGCCGGCCGGATCGGAGGTTATCCGCCGCGAAGCCTAGTAGTTCAACT
Source organism: Themeda triandra (assembly GCA_018135685.1). Taxonomy (NCBI): domain Eukaryota; kingdom Viridiplantae; phylum Streptophyta; class Magnoliopsida; order Poales; family Poaceae; genus Themeda; species Themeda triandra. The sequence continues at coordinate 724,238 of JAENPR010000149.1, read as the reverse complement.
TAGGCCGGATCGCGAAGAGTATCAAGTCTCACCCGCCGACGGGTGTTATAATTCCCGATCCATTGGCATATCCGGCGTGGTATGTCCGTGTGGGAAGTCATGTCCGTAAGTCCAGAGGTAGGTGTTATAATTCCTGACCTCATGGCATGGTGGCAACCCTAAGTGAGGCGCTGTTCGGATCCGTGATTCCTGAGTTATACGAATGGTGTTCAACGGTTACCCTTAGCAGGGCTTACCGGGAGTGTGCTAGGAATATTTCCCAGTGGGTTGTAATCGATTCGAATCGCCATCGTCTCCTGGATAGTGAGAAGCTTGACGGGATCATCTCCATACTTGAAAACTTTAAGTTGTTGGATGGTTGATCACACTTTGCAAGATAGCTGCTAATGAACCTGATATGGTTATGTACTTCTTTTCTCCTTGCTTGTTTAGCACAGGTGCAAACCTAGATAACAGGTTAATGAAGACTAACATGATGCTAATAATAATTTGGTTACTCTCAACACTTAAAGCTCTTTATGCAAAATGAGTAAGCCAACTCCACTTATAAAGCTTTGCATAATCCTTGGAGTCTTTAATTCTATTTCATGTCGGGTAAGTCTTGTTGAGTACAATTGAGTACTCGGGGTTTATTCCCTCCCGCGAGATGACCTCTTCTATAACGGTTCTTTTGCATCTATCGCCTTCTCCCCGGGAATGAAGACTAGACCATTGGGCATGGTCTCTAGTAGACTCCTTATCTATATTGCTTTTGTTGGATATGAGCTTGTACTTGGCAATGTAAACCTTATCTATGGTTTTGTTTCAAAACTATGCTTCTTCCGCTACCCTATATTCTCGGTTTGTAATAACTAGAGTGTACTCCGATATTATATAATCTATGTAGATTATTTGTAAAAGATTGTACTGGTGATGTGGTTATGCTTTGAATTACTACGATCTTGGTTTGTTGCAAGTTGGTTTGAAATCCTTCGTGATTTCGTTGGACTACCGGGTTTATATAAGACAAAGTATACGAGTGTCAACGTATTTAGGACATCTGTACTTAATCTTGTATAAATTGGTCGGTTCTGTGGTAGCATCGGAGCATGGTTCAGCACTAAACACGTCATTTGTGTAATAAAACAAAAGCTTTTGTGAAAACTTAATTTCAAACCTAAAGGTTGCCAGTGTTCATATCCTTTATGCCCATATAAGGACTTACAGGTGGCTTAGTAAGTACTAACCTGGGGGAAATTTAAATATTGCATCGACGCCTTGCTAAGGTATGAAGAGTGATAACTTGACCGCAATAGTTACCCTGTGGTCTAATGGTGGTGGTAACCTTCATATATGAATTAGCCATATATGTCGCTAGTGTTAATGTTTGAATCATCGCCAAGGTAAGGTGAGTTGTGAGAGCATGATCGGACAAACGCCGATCTAGGGGAGTGCTTATATGGTACTGAAGTATTCACATGTTCCACACATGTTTATATGAAAGTGCCCATGTGAGGGTGTTTTCCACCATTCTTGGTGATGCCGTCTTCTGACGATGATTCGGGTATCGTGCACCTACATCTACGTATATTGGGAATATGCATAGATGGAGGGGGGTGCGTAAATTGTGTTACTGCTTTCCTTATGTGTTATATTGGGAATTGTTGGGCTGAAATGAAAATTTCTTGCAGGTACACTAACAACGCTCACGTTAGTTCGACTAGTTACGATATATGAGCGAAAGTATGTATGCCACCGTCTAGAACGTCAGAATCAAAGTTAGGATTGTGAGGACGTACGGATCGTGCATGCATCATGGCATTCATATAGTATTTGCACTTGTCCTCCCTTATAAAACTTCTTACCTCAAAAGTTTTTAATACGCCGTTTCTCTAAAAAGTGTCCTCCTATAAGAAGTTGCATCTCTCACTTTAAATGGTCTTAAGGAAACTCCTCGATATGGGAACCTTTTTGTTGTTGGTAAAATGTGTTTTCAGATACATCGCGATATTGCGTCCGGTGATGTTATTGATGACAATGTCTTGTGGAGATTTATGATTGTGCCTCTATTTATTGTTCGAGTTTCTTCTCCAATGAATTCAGTTTGGCATGATTATATAATTTGCCCACACTTTTTGGACATCATCAATACTCACTATTTGCGCATATCTGCAGATGGCTGAAAACCACCATCACGGTGAGCACCATGGTCTTCCTCAGCCTCCACCTCCGCCTACTCCAGAGGCGCTTATGCATACCATGGTGGAAAGTCAGCGTCTCATGGGGGAAACAGTTCGTATGTTGGCGAATCGTGGTGGTCGTGATGCCCATCTGGAACCAAATCGTCAGAGTAACTTCAAGGATTTCATGGACACCAAGCCTCCTACCTTTGAAGAGACAAAAGAACCACTTCAGGCTGATGAATGGCTGAATTCTGTAGAGCAAAGGTTTCGTTTGCTTAGGCTTACTGAGGGCCTGAAAGTGGAGTATGCTTCTTATCTCGCTTCAAGGTTCGCGGGTATTTGGTGGGCCAACTATTGGAAGGCATTACCTCGCTAATACCAATCTTGTCTCGGAATCGGTTACGTGAGGTTTTCGAGCACGTTTCATTCCTCCTGGTCTTATGGCTATCAAGCATACAGAGTTCATGAAACTAACCCAAGACACCAAAAATTTTACTGAATATCATCAGGCTTTCAACCATCTGTCTCGTTATGCTCCAGAAATGGTTGATACTGAAGCTAAGAAGATTGCTAGTTTCAAGAGGGGACTTGGCCCTAAGCTGATGAAATCTATGGGCAATTGCAAGTGTACGACTTTCAATGAGTTTGTTAGTGATGCTCTGACTCAAGAGAATAATGATAATATTTATGCTGCTTCCAAGAGCCGCAAGAGGGCATATGAAGCGGGAGCTTCTCAGTCTAGGGCTCCTGTCATGCCTAGAACTCAGAATCGTCCACCTGCTGTTAATATCAGATATCGTCCTCCTCAGAAGAAACCTCAGTTCAAGACTGGTTATCGCAAGGGTTATACTATTGCTCTTCCCAAGAATACATCTGGGCAAGGTAGTTCCAATGTCCCTCCAAGCAATAGGCCATGTTGGAATTGCAACCGACCCGGGACATTGGGCGAATAATTGTCCTCATCCTAGGAAGATGAATCAAGGAAATGTTCGTCCCGGTAATGTTCATTATACTATCGTTGAAGAGATACCATCCGGTGAGGTTGTCACCGCCGGTAAGTTCCTAGTGAACCAACAACCCGCAGTTGTGCTATTTGATTCGGGTGCTTCGCATTCTTTTATGAGCCCTACTTTTGCATCCAAGTTCGGTCAAGACATAACTACGTAACTCATGGGGGTTATTGCATTAGTGCCGCCGGGACTCGCGTCTCTACCGATCGATAGTAAAAGATGTGAGCATTTTAGTTGAGGGTCGGACCTATATTGTGAATCTTATAGTGTTGCACAGTCCGGGAATCGATGTAATTCTCGGGTATGAATTGGATGAGCCGGGAATGGAGTTCTTATTGACACTACCACTCGTGGTAATGTTGAGAGATCCTATCAATAACGAAGCTTTCTTAGTTGAGCTCCCTCGTGATACCACCATTCGCAATATGGCTAATGCTGCTGAAGCAAAGGCCATTGCTGATATTCCTGTGGTTTGCGAGTTTCCGGATGTCTTTCCTGATGACTTGCCTGGATTACCTCCGGAACGTGATGTGGAGTTCAAAATTGAATTAATCCCTGGTACTGCTCCTATCTCTCGAAGACCATATCGAATGCCACCCAATGAGTTGAAAGAGCTTAAAACTCAATTAGGTGAACTTTTAAAGAAGGGTTTCATTCGCTCCGGTTCCTTCCGAATGGGGTAGTCCTGTTATCTTTGTAAAGAAGAAGGACCAAACCTTGCGCATGTGCGTGGATTATCGCCCGCTCAATGCCGTTATGTCAAGAATAAGTATCCTCTTCCTCATATTGATATCTTGTTTGATCAACTATCAAAGGCTAAGGTATTCTCCAAGATTGATTTGAGATCGGGATATCACCAAATTAGAATTCGTCCCCGAGGATATTCCCAAAATCGCTTTCTCAACCCGCTATGGGTTGTTTGAATATCTTGTCATGTCTTTTGGCTTGACCAATGCTCCGCTCACTTTACATACCTTATGAATAAGGTATTCATGCTCGAATTGGATAGATTCGTGGTGGTTTTCATTGATGACATTCTTATCTATTCTCAAAATGAAGAAGAGCATGCTGAGCATCTGAGAATTGTCTTGACCCGCTTGCGTGAGCATCAACTTTATGCTAAGTTCAGCAAGTGTGAGTTTTGGTTGAAGAAGGTACCTTTCCTAGGTCATGTGTTATCTGAAGATGGAATTTCTGTTGATCCTTCAAAAGTGCAAGAGGTGTTAGATCGGAAAGTCCCGACTTCTTCATGAAGTTCGGAGTTTTCTTGGTCTAGCCGGGTATTATCGTCGCTTCATTAAGGACTTCTCTAAAATTGCCAAACCCATGACACGATTGCTTCAAAAGGATGAAAAATTCCTTTGGACTCCGAGTGTGAGAAGGCTTTTGATACTTTGCGGACTTTGTTGACTTCCGCTCCTATCTTAGCTCAACCGGATATCGAGAAGCCTTTTGACATATTTTGTGATGCATCGTGCACCGGTTTGGGTTGTGTTCTTATGCAAGATGGCCGAGTCATTGCCTATGCCTCGCGTCGCTCCGAAAGCACGAAGTCAATTATCCCACTCATGACTTAGAGTTAGCCGCTGTTGTTCATGCTCTCAAGATATGGAGACATTATCTACTCGCAATGTATGCAATATCTATACCGATCATAAAAGCCTCAAATATATCTTCACTCAACCCGAGCCGAACATGCGTCAAAGAAGATGGTTGGAGTTGATCAAGGACTATAATCTTCAAGTGCATTATCATCCCGGCAAGGCAAATGTGGTTGCGTATGCCTTGAGCAGAAGTCACATTGCCACTCCTTAGTTGTTGAAGATTTTCATATGTCTCGTCTTCTTCATCCTATTGTTCTTCATAATCTCACGGTTGAATGCTCTCTTCGAAACCAAATCATTGAGCCGCAAAAGACCGATAAAAGTGTATTAGGCATCAAGAAAAAGATGAAAGTGCAAGAAACCAAGCATTTTAGAGTTGATGATCAAGAAACTCTGGTTTAAGGATAGACTTGTTGTGCCAAACAACAAAGAGCTAAGGAATCAAATTATATCCGAAGCTCATTCTTCTAAGTTGTCCATTCACCCTGGAAGTAGTAAGATGTACCAAGACCTGAAACCTTACTTCTGGTGGCCCAAAATGAAGAAAGAAATTGCAGCCTTTGTAGCTCGTTGCGACAATTGTTGCCGTGTAAAAGCGATACACATGAAACCGGGATTGCCGCAACCCTTATCTATTCCCGATTGGAAGTGGGAAGAAATAAGCATGGACTTTATTGTTGGCTTGCCAACCACTCCAAAGGGTTTTGACTCTATCCGGGTGATCATTGATCGTCGACAAAGTCGGCTCATTTCATTCCCGTAAAGACTACTTACCGTCCACACCCGATCCGAGATTTACCTTGAACAAGTAGTTCGTCTCCATGGTATACCCAAGACTATTATCTCGATAGGGGAACCCAGGTTCTGACTCGTTTACGGCAACGTCTTCAACAAGATCTTGGCACTCAAACACTTCACAAATCACCTTATCACCCGCAAACTTCGGGACAAACTAAGCGTGTGAACCAAATTCTAGAAGACATGCTTCGAGCTTGTGTTATATCCCGTAAAGGACCATGGGACAAATGGTTGCCTCTAGCAGAATTTTCTTATAATAATAGTTATCAAGAGAGTATCAAGATGCCTCCCTTCGAAGCCTTGTATGGCCGAAAGTGTAGGACTCCTTTGAATTGGGTAGAAACTGGGAAAGAATGTATTATGGAAGTGACTTCGTCAAAGATGCCGAAGAGCAAGTCCGAAAAATCCAGAAAAATATGGAAGCCGCTCAAGCTCGACAAAAGAGTTATGCTTGATAAGCGAAGGAAGTCTATTGAGTTCAAGGTGGGTGACCATGTATATCTCAAGGTGTCGCCCATGAAAGGTGTGAAACGTTTCGGTGTGAAGCGTAAACTCGCGCCTCGTTATATTGGACCTTATCCAATCATTGAGAAGTGTGGAAAAGTAGCCTATAAACTTCAACTACCTCCTGAAATGGGAACTATCTTTCCAGTCTTCCATGTCTCTCAGTTGAAGAAATGTCTTCGCATCTCGGAAGAAGAAGTTAAAGTCAGGGGTATCAAATTACAATCTGATCTCTCCTATGAAGAAAAGCCAGTGAAGGTCTTGGATGTTATAGAGCGTGTAACTCGCAATGAGTGGTGAAACTGTTCAAAGTGGTTTGGAGTAATCACGGTGAGAAAGATGCAACATGGGAACGAGAGGACTATCTCGAAAAATACTTATCCATCTTTCTATTTCAAATGGTACGTTTTTCAAAATCTCGGGACGAGATTTTCTTAAGGAAAGGGGAAGGTAACACCTCAAGTGTTAGGGCCTAATTACATGTGCATAAGCATCTTTGTTTTGGATTATGTCATTGCATTTGATTGTGATTTGAAATTTGAAATTGAAATTCAAATTTGAAAACCTAAATTCAAAAATATTGGGAATTTTGATATGGTTCAAAAAGCAAAAATGAAATTCAATTTATTTTGAACACTTTTCATGTTTGAACTTTTTCAAGTTTCAATATGAAATTTTGAGAAAATGAAAAAGGGAAAAATCTACCTACCGCTACGATGCCGCGCCATACTCCTCCCCGCTCACCTTCGCCGTGGCCGCCGAGCGCCTTCCCGGCCTTCCCGCGCGACCGGCCGCGTGGGTGAAGTCGCGAAGACGCCAGCCACCTCGCTGCACCGCCCACGGCCGAAGCCGGCCACTCCATCTTCTCCTCTTCTCCCTTTTCCCTCTCTCGGTCGCCACCGAGCATCACCCAGCCGCCCTCCAAATTCGCCGTCACCACTCGTCCATTTGCCAATTCAACTCGCCCACAGCTCCGCCACAAGCACCTCTTCCTCACCGACCACACCGTGCCCCACATCGTCGCAAGGTGAGCCCGAATTCCGCGCCGCCGCCATGGCCGCCATGGCCGCGAGCTCGGGTCCGCCGAGCCCCCAACTCCCCACCATGATCTTGGTCTTCATTTTCATAGAATTAGGGTCACCCTAGCACTGTGGTGTTCACACACACGCCCTAGCCATCACCTTCATCGGAGCCGGCGAATTTCGCCGCCGTCATCGCCGTCCCGCCGCCGGCGCCGCTGCTCGCGTCGCCGCCTTAGGCCGAAGCCCTAATCCAATCCATCATCTAGCCCGCTGTGTTCGCTAGGTCGCAGAGAGCACGGTGGTACCGGTCCCGTCGCCGGAAAGCTCGCCGGCGTCGAGCTTTGGCCGGCGAGCCGCCGCTCTCCCCTGCGCTGGGTCACTGACGGGTGGGCCCGTCAGTTTGAGCCGCGCGCGCACGCCGCACGCGCGTAAGGGGCCGTCGCCGCTTTTGCCGCCGCTTTGGGGCCGGCCGCGTTCTTGGGCCGCCGCTTCGCGCGCCGCCGCCGCCTGTGGGCCACGCACGCGCGCGCGCCGTGGCCGAGCGGGTCAATTCGGCCCGATGGCCTTTTTCTTTTTCTAAATAGTTTTATTCTTTTCGAATTGATGAATAGTACTTGTATTTGTCTATTTTATATAAAATTATTCCTAGCTCCAAAAATTATGAAAATTTTTGTGTAGCCTTCTCATGAGATGCTTGATCTAGGAAAAATTTGAGATCTGAGTTTGGGCAATGTTTTGCATGTTAATTAATTAGCTCATTTAATTAATAAAGGCTTCTTCTTTCAATTTTAATAATTTATTTGTTGTTCCAAAAATCATGAAATTTATTGGGTGACTTAGTTATGATGTAAGTAGCTTAAAATAAAATTTTGGACTTAATTGGAGTAATTTTATTTTATGCCTTATTTATGCTTAATTAATTAATTGTTTAATGCTTTAATTAATTATTATAGGGATTGTTTGACTTTTTGGATTGAGTGTTGACCCTAGGTCATTACCCTAATGATCTTTGGCACCTTTGCTTAATTGTTTGAGCTCATGTTGTTCATGCCAATATGTTTAATAGAGGTTATTTTATGTGCTCAATTTAATTCGAGTAAGGTATTAGGTGCAAAAGTGCTAGATTTTTAACTCCGCAGATGAGTTGTTATATGTTCAACTGTATAGATTTGGTAAGTGTGTTAGCTTTTCATAAGCAAAATACAATACCTTGTTTATAGTGATTTGAATATAGCCGGAGGACTCGGTAAACGAGTGTCCAAAGGTGATGTAATCTTATCAACGGTCATCATTAGCATCATGTCATCATCACTATCCTCACTTATGTATTCGGTATACTTATTCAATGCATATGCATGCAATAGGTGCGCTGCGGGAGTGACTCTGTTGGAATTCGAGGAACGTGTCCGCAAGATTCGGAGAATCCTCGGGAAGCGAGACTCATCCAACCGGTTGCGGCCGACCGGGACGTGGTTATCGAGTGTCCACGACACGAACCATCAACGTTCGTGAAAGGCAAGCCCGAGCATTTTAACTTCCTAACTTTTATAATTACTAAATGCTTTATGATTGTTGCATTAAGTTCTAGGAATCGAATTGGCACCCTTGCCGCATTTATATCATTCCTTGTCCAGTTATTATCCCTGAAATCCTAATGATATGATACCATAGCATTTGCTTAGCCATGCTTAAACGGTAGAAGTCGAGTGATTGATAATCACTTGCGAGAAATTAGGATGATGGTTCACGGTTGGCTATATGTGCTATCGTGCAAATAACCATGTGTATGTAAATCGAAGGCAAGGCGGAGCGCATGAGCTACAGGGTCGGCCAACCTTGTTAGTGAAGCGTACCGTCGTGCAAATTAATCACACACAAGGAATGGAGCCCATCTTAGTCATGTTGAACAGTGCCTAGCACTTAGCCGGGCCGGATCGGAGGTTATCCGCCGCGAAGCCTAGTAGTTCAACTTAGGCCGGATCGCGAAGAGTATCAAGTCTCACCCGCCGACAAAAGTTATAATTCCCGATCCATTGGCATATCCGGCGTGGTATGTCCGTGTGGGAAGTCATGTCCGTAAGTCCGTGGTAGGTGTTATAATTCCCGACCTCATGGCATGGTGGCAACCCTAAGTGAGGCGCTGTTCGGATCCGTGATTCTGAGTTATACGAATGGTGTTCAACGGTTACCCTTAGCGGGCTTACCGGGGAGTGTGCTAGGAATATTTCCCACTGGGTTGTAATCGATTCGAATCGCCATCGTCTCTGGATAGTGAGAAGCTTGACGGGATCATCTCCATACTTGAAAACTTTAAGTTGTTGGATGGTTGATCACACTTTGCAAGATAGCCGCTAATGAACCCGATATGGTTATGTACTTCTTTTCTCCTTGCTTGTTTAGCACAGTGCAAACCTAGATAACGGTTAATGAAGACTAACATGATGCTAATAATAATTTGGTTACTCTCAACACTTAAAGCTCTTTATGCAAAATGAGTAAGCCAACTTCACTTATAAAGCTTTGCATAATCCTTGGAGTCTTTAATTCTATTTCATGTCGGGTAAGTCTTGTTGAGTACAATTGAGTACTCAGGGTTTATTCCCTCCTGTTGCAGATGACCTCTTCTATAACGGTTGCTGCATCTACTGCCTTCTCCCTGCCGGGAATGAAGACTAGACCATTGGGCATGGTCTCTAGTAGACTCCTTATCTATATTGCTTTTGTTGGATATGAGCTTGTACTGGCAATGTAAACCTTATCTATGGTTTTGTTTCAAAACTATGCTTCTTCCGCTACCCTATATTCTGGTTTGTAATAACTAGAGTGTACTCCGATATTATATAATCTATGTAGATTATTTGTAAAAGATTGTAACAATTGATGTGGTTATGCTTGAACTACTACGATCTTGGTTTGTTGCAAGTTGGTTTGAAATCCTTCGTGATTTCGTTGGACTACCGGGTTTATATAAGACAAAGTATACGAGTGTCAACGTATTAGCGGGGACATCTGTACTTAATCTTGTATAAATTGGTCGGTTCTGTGACAGGTGTCTTCGGCCTCTCTGTCGCTCAATTGGTTTAGTAGTCAGTACGACCTCCGAAGCTCCGCCGTTAGAGCCGGCGCCTTGTGTGTATGTTTTATCCGTCTAATCCTCTTGGCACCTTGCCTCTAGGAAAGCCGGAATGTAAAAACAATTCTATCTTCTTCTTAGTGCGGTACGTGCAGCGCACGTTGTCGAAAAAAAATTGAGGAGAAGCCATTGTTGTTATTTATAAACAACTAGTATGAGATTCTCTGAATGTTGCCACGGGTGTGCACTTGAAGTTAGTTGCATACAGAAAAAAATTAATTGGTGGAGTGTGGCGGAACCTCCTAAATAATATGGCCCACATGCATTTATCATTGTCTTAACGAGACTTCGATAGCAATGCATGTGTGCCATAAGACTTAAAAAGGATCTCGGGTAGATTCCCGAAACTTCCACGATTCTCCAAGCGGGATCAATCATTATAAAGAGACATTGCGGTATTACAACAAATTATTCAAATAATATACATCGAGTAAAATAGCGGAAGGATTACAATAACATAGGTTTACAAAGCATTTAGTTCAAAACTTACAAACCATATGTTTAATTATTACAAACCATAATAGTAGTGGAGTAGCGGTAGATAACTTAATTACACAACCGGATGACGAGCTCGCCCAAGAGCCAAACTCTCTACTCGTCGTCACTCTCCGCAACGACCGTCATACAACGGGATGCGGTGCAAACTCGCTCCCGATGCTCACCTCGCAACAAGGGTTCAACAAACCCCGAGTACAAAAGTACTCAACAAGACTAACCCGACGAAAAAGAGGGGTGAAGACTAAGAAATGCAGTCGAGGGACAAGGTAAGGCTTGCAAGAATCAATATTTTTGCGAAAAGCTTTTGAAAACAAATTGGTAAATTTAACAGCTCTCTTGCCATAGCTCAAGCTGATCAAACAACCTCAATTAAAACGTAACCTTTAATTAAGTATTTACTACGATGATGAACACCGATCGAGTCTTCTTCTCCGAGAAGCACGGCGATTCGAATCCATTTATACCCAGCTGGGACCTAGATCACTGATATACCGGAGACTCTAACTCCGCTGCATACCAGATCACATGATATACCGGGACAACAACCACAGCCATATATCAACCACAACACCCAGTGTGTGGATTTTCTAGGGTCTCGATATCACCGATTCACCAACGGACGGTCCTTAGGGCATCAACAGACGGAAACACTACGGAGGACTCCTTTCCCAATGCAAGTTAGCCGTCCGGACTCAATTTAAAAGCTAATAAAGTGATTCCAACAGTAAAAGCCAATCTCATCTTTTTCATTCTTGAACAATTGCAAACATAACTACATAAGCAGGGCTAAGCAATACTAAGCATTTTCTTAAACAGGTAATGAGGAATACGGGAATAAGACAGGTAATGCAATTGGTGGATTTCACTCAACTCTTAGCCTTTAATGCAACAACTCAAAGCTGAGAAATAAAAACTTTATAAAATCAAGGTAAAGGTTTAATGCATCCGGGGCTTGCCTTGGTATTCGGGGTAGACGATCTGAGCTTCTGGATCAACTCCTGGCTCCTGGGTCTGCTCCTCCTTGATCTCTGTTTGGCAACGTTAACTCTCCGTTAACGAAAGCTACTCGATAATATAACATGATACTATATGATGGAATGATAAATATGATGCTTGAAGAATGAATAAATCAATCAATAACTTGAGTACAACTTTCCTTCGCGAAAACGTAGCAACTAACGAAACTAACTAGTTAAATAAATAAACAGAAATAAATAATAAAACCAAGTTGTCAAAACACTCTCAAAAATTAAATTTAAACTCCTCGAGACCCTAAGAAGGCTACAAAATAATTTTCATGATTTTTGGAATAACAAATAAATAACTAAAAATCAAAGAAGACTCATTTTCCAATTAAAAAGGATAATTTTTGAACATAGCAAAACTACTCAAAATAATTATTTGAAATTTTTCCTAGATAAAGAATACCATAAGGAACTCCCACAAAAATTTTCAGAATTTTTAGGGCTATGGATAATTCCCTATGAAAATAACAAATAGCAATACTATTCATTTGAAAAGGAAAGAATAAAACTTAAATAAAAAGGAAAACTCGTCTTGGGCCGAATCTGGCCCAACTGGCCCAACCAGCCTGGCTCATTCGCGCGCGTGCGGGAGCAGACCTGGCCCAGTAACGCGAGCAGGCCGGCCCACTCGGCCTGGTCGAGGCCTGGCCTGGCATATTTTGCAAAAAGGCCCTTGATGTTTTATGAAATCCCAACCCGATACTGGACACTATTCCCTGAGTCATGCGATTATGCACCAAGGCCCTCGGACTTCATTGAATTCTTGAAGCGAGGTCCTCGCGAGCCGAAACAGTAGCTCGCCGGCCCGACCGGCTCGGCCTCGCCGGCGGGGAGGTCCCTGGCTGCGCTACGGCCTCCTACGTGACCCTTCGTCCACGGCGGACCCCCTAGGCACCTAGACACGACGGCGGACACCGCAAAGGAGACACCCCGACGGCGGCGGCGGCACCACGCGGCGGCGGCGCGGCTACGCAGCTCACCGGAGCGACTCCCGCGACGTTGGCGCGAGCAACGGCTGCGGCACAACAGCGCGAACGCAACTAGCCTACCGATTGACCCCTAGAAATAGCCTACAACGGCAAGGCTCGGGTGTCCGCGGATGAACACGGAGCGACGGCGGCGACTACGACGTTCCGGCCGCGACAAGGCAGCCCTGCCCTAATTGACTACACTGGCACAAGCAGGAGGTCAAGGCGACCCTGATGCGCATGCTAATGAAGATTGAGAGATGGTGGAGCATAGTCCTCACCGTGAGCTTGGCGGCGGCGAGGATGGAAATGGTGCTCTCCGATTGGCAAGGTCGTGTCACTGCGAGGTCCTGTGCACCAAAGTGGAAACCAAGGAGCGCATGAGCTGCAGCTCATCAAGGCGAACACGACCGTGCAGAAAATGAAAGAAGTTAACCAACGGCGGCGGTGAAATCACGGGGCGACTCCACGATGGCTCCGACGACCGGCGGGGAGAAGATGACGAATTGCCGGCTACTTAGGCGGTATGGGCAGTCATGATCTTGCTTTATGGCTGCACAAGGACGTGGCGGTGCTAGTGGTGCAATCAATTTGGTCGGAGAACGAACCAAATCGACGGCGAGTTGTGGAGCTCGATCGGCGGCAATGGCGGACGGAGGGAAGAGGAAGAAAAGGGTGGCCGGCTCCTATTTAAGCATAGAGGCGAAGCAGGAGAGGACGACACGCGGGCGACGACGGAGCTTCGCGCGTCGGGCGAGGTGGAGGTCGGCGGGAGCGGGCGGCATGGCGCCGGCGGCCACGGCGTCGAGGAGGAACAGGGGAGGAGAAAAGCGAGATGACGTCATCGTCTACGGTAATTCCAGAACCAGCAACAAAAATCTCCATTTTCTCCAAAATTTAAATGGAGTCATGAAAAACTCCAAAAACAAACCCCCACTGAAATTTTATAATCTACAACTTTGCCAAAAGGAGAATTTTCAAAATCTGAACAGAAATTTGAATTTGAAATCAAATTTGAAAAGGGGACAAAAACCCTAGAATCTAATTTTTGCAATTACTTTTGATTTTTCAACTAAACATGAAAATCTCCAAAACTATGAAATACTCAATTTTTCAAACTGAACATTTTCTCTATAAACAACCTTTCAAGATTTTGCATAGTTTTTGAAATCCAGTTTAAAAACCAAAAGGGGACAATTGTCGGAAAAACGGTATCTTCAAAATAATTTGAAATTCTTTTTGGAAACTTGAAAAACTTTGAAAAGCAAGTTTGATGCTCTCATCAAGATGCTCAATAAAGCTTTTTGGACCAACCCCTAATTCTTCACGGATTGTGAACTACCGAAAAGGGGTAAAACGGGGTTTTCGGGAACTCGGAGTTTGCACAGAAGAGCACATTCAACCTATAAATTTAAACTCATTCTAGTTGATGCACATCAAAGTGAACCTAATCATGGATGCTTTGCGATGCATTATGATGACATGTCATGTTTTAGTTAATTAAACACCAGAGGTGTTACATGGAGAGATCAGTTTCTCATAACATCGTTGCCTCTTCGTGTCACCGCTACCTCTTTATGTCATCAGTTTGACTCAAATGTCTGTGGATTAGAATAAATGCCTTCGGGTACCTAGAACTTGGTGGTGGGACCTCTAGTTGATGTGGCGCAAGAAGGTGCTACAGAATTAGACTAGTAGGATTTATCTTTATTAGGATTTATCTTTATAGGAGATATAGATGCACATGCTTTATTCTTGGTTTTTTCTTGATATCTGTGGCAAAAACAAATTTGATTGAGTTTGCTCCCAATTCCTAATATTATTAGGAACAAGATAAAGGGAAGGGGCGAATTTGTTGTTGATGCATCTCACTCAGATTCAAGTGCCAGCAGCGCCTTGGCCACCAGCCACGGCTCTTCTCCAGTGGGCTGATATCGCTTGATCTTGTGGAGTTCGAGCTCAACTCTCGGATGGTCCTGTCTTGACCGTACATGGGTTGTCGACATGTATATATACCCCTTCTTTTTATGAAATGACATGTATATATGTTTATCTCATCACACACTAGCACTTGCTTCTCACGATTATTTGTATGGATTATTGTTTCTAAAAATTATAGGAAATTGACCAATGGTTAAAACACGCTTAAGCGTGATCGAAAAAAAAAACTAGAATTCCAATGGTTCAAATGCTTATTCGAACAAATGAACAAAGCCACGGACATATATCAAATCCGAAAATACTAGACGTTGCGCGCATCTCTATTGGGACCGAAAGCAAGGACGGGGCGTATAATTGGCTATCAGTGGGCCAGCGTGAAGTACATGTCGAAGACGGCGACGAGGTGGGTGTTGGTTGCGCTCAGGACCAGGCTGGTCATGTACCCTCGCGCGAACCGGAGCTTGCCGGTGCCGCCCACGATGGCGCGCTCCGCGGGTCCCCCCCTCGGGTCGAACTGGCCCTGCACCGACAGCGTGCTGCCGCTGTACTCCCCGAAGTCGCCGGAGAAGACGAAGTCGATGGCCGTGAAATACCTGGACCCGTCCATCGACGCGTTCACCCCGAAGCCCTGCGCCCTGCCGATGAGCCGCGACGCCGGCTCCGGGCCTTCGCGCAGCGCGTTGTCCAAGACTTTCACGTCCCCGAACGCGTTCGCGCCGCTCCTGCAGCCACACGCGCGCCGCTCGCTTTAGATTAGTGTACAAATGCATTATGGTGATCATGCGTGTCAACGATGTATGTATGATGACGTACTTGTTGAGGCTTACGACGCTGACGACCGTGGCGTTGGGCGTTCCGACGATGCCCTCGTGGAAGTAGAACTGGAGGTGGGTCAGATTCTCATCCGCAGCGGCGGCGCCACAGCAGGCGCAGGACAGTAGCAGCATGAGAACGAGGGAAGGGCACCGAGCAGCGGCCATGGCTTTGTTTTTTTTCTAAGTGCGCGCTCTTTCTGTTTGGAGAAGGGAGAAGGGGGAAGGTATTAATATGAGCACCATGATACAAGGTTAGGAGAGCAATCACTGAATCTCTCCAACAACAGACTTCAATTAGGACCCTACTATTAAGCAGCCTGGCTGCTTGTAACACCCACCGCCGTGGCTGCTAAATAATATTCGAAGCCACCGCCGTGTGGCTGCTAAACGATAGTTTTTAGTGTATTATTTATTCTAATAAAATCGCTCTTGTAAAAGCAACATTGTTGTCTCTCAAAATCGTGATCAATTTCATAATTTTATAAACTGATAGCAAACCAAGCTATTCGATTTCGTCTCTTTAAGGGCTCGTTGGTTTTGGCATGGAAGCCCAGGAACCATTCCGGGCTACAAAGCTTATACTCCTCTTTAAGTACTCCGGGATTGGTTCCATGCCATGGTCACTAGATGCGTGCTCCGGTTTTGCCTTAAAAATCATTTTTATATATTTTCATGAACCTAAATACTAGTTTCTGATCGAGCAGGCGTTAGTTTTACGAAGTGCACACCTTCACTGCCGTCCGATCCGAGCTCACCAATAAAGCAACGGAAGCTCAGAGTCAGAGGGACACGACCAGGCCGCGCCCCCGCACGGCAGTAATAACACACTACTGAGAGACCCAAAGAGGTTGTGGATCGATCAAGTGTGGATGATACGATCAAATATGGAAGGTGGCGGTAGTTTCGCGATGATACTCGAGTGTCAAATATGGAAGGTGGCCGGGAATAGTTTCTAAATATAGACTGTGCATCCGGATCTCTTAATTACTGCATGCGCATGCTGTAGTAAAGTTCTTTCATGAATTGATTAAATTAAAAAAATAAAAATAATGTTTTTGAATCACCCTCATCCATGGATGTTAGGTGACGGATGCAAGCTGTTAGTGTTGATGTAGGGCTGTGTCACCGCCTCGGCCCCCGACGGTCGCGTCGGCGATCCCGCAGCGGTACCTTCCCCCCGGGGACGGCACCGGATCCGGACCTCGATGATGATTATGAAGCAGGAGACGAGAGAGTCATAATGGACGAGGAGATAAGGACGGGAATAACACGCCGTCACGGAAGGCGCCATTGGGCTGTTGCCACTTCTACAGTTAGAACGTAATATAACTAGCATTACCGTTCTAAATATAGACTGTGCATCCGGATCTCTTAATTACTGCATGCGCATGCTGTAGTAAAGTTCTTTCATGATTGACCATCCATGGATGTTAGCCAAGCTGTTAGTGTTGAAGCAAAGCATCCGGAAGGCGCCAACTACTGCGTCCACTTCAGCAAAGAAGGGAGATGACCAAGAGGCCCAGGAAGCAAAGCATCCGAGTTACTGGGCCGGACTGGACGAAGTGACGAGCTGGCCCTGCGTGGCCCAACTGAGGACGCCACGGCTCCTCTTGTAACGAACTCACGAGAGAGAGAGAGACTCACACACGAACTCGTATCGCAAACCGAGCCAGAGGCTGCGGCGGCGGCGACGAGCCTGGCGATCGCGTAGATCGGCCGGCGGTCTGCCGAGGTACTTGTTTATCGTCTCAAGTTATCATAATCGGAGTAGTAGTGTGACATCTGGTATCAGCTCGCTATTCGATCCACCCGCCATTGTTTCCATCAATTTTTCCCCACCAATTCCACCAAATTCACCCCGATTTTGCCCCGTTTGTTGGAATTTCTCCCCGTCCGTGATCTGGCGCTGTAATCCCCGACGGCAGGCTCTCCGGCGGTCCACTCTCATAGTGTTGACTGCAGGATCCATAGGTCCGTGCCGAGGTCTGCGTGATCCTTTCGGCGGAGAACTCCGGCGAACTGGCCTCACACCCATACCTGACCAGACGACAGGTGACGATGTCTTCACCAGAGGAGAAGTTGGGCGAGATCCTTGCGTTGCTGGAGGCGAACTCCAAGGGGATTGGAGATCTCCAGACGTCCATGAAGGACATGCATTTGCTGCGCGCGGACTTCCTCTCCTGGAAGCCAGACGTCACAAGCCGCGTCGACGAACTCGAGCATGCGGTGCTCGATCTCGGAGACAAGATGAAGCAAGCACTGGATCGCATTCTACCTCAAGCTCATGTGGTGGATCCAACATCGGAAGAGCAAGGTGAGACAGTCACCGTCGCCCACTCTGGTCTGACGGCAAACTGCAGGAGAACCACTTTGCTTCACCAAGTACTAAGGAGCCGAGCTCCGCGCACCTGGAGCTTCAACCTCAACGGGCGGCACCTGGGTCGCTAGACCAAGGTGTGACGGCCCCCGGGGTGGTGTATACCATCACCCCAGGCCAAACCCCTGCATCAGGTTCGGTACTGACTACCAATACAGTTCATACTCAGCCTACAAATACAGTTCATACTACTACCTTGCCTGTGAATAGCTACACCTACACAGTGATACCTACTTATCAGTTTCCTCATCATGATGTTGAGTTTCCTAAGTTTGATGGCACAAACCCCCGCTTGTGGATTACTAGATGTGAAAACTACTTTGCCATTTGCCAAACACCTTCTGATAAGTGGGTTAGACATGCTACTTTGTGCATGACTGGCTCAACTACTCTTTGGCTGCAAACCAAGCAAAACACCATCTACCAAATGCCCTGGCCCAATTTTGTCCTAGCTGTTTGCAATAGGTTTGATAGAGATGAACATAACCACTTGCTAAGATATTTTTTCCACATGGAGCAAATTGCAACTGTCTCTGACTTCGTGGAACAATTCAGTGATGTTGTGCATCAGATTTTGGCATATGATCCTGCTTTTGGTGCTACCACAATTGTGAATAGATTTGTAGATGCACTTAAGAAAGAAATTAAAGCAATTGTTATGGTTCAAAGGCCTCCCGACCTGGATACTGCTGTTGCCTTGGTATTTTTGCAAGAAGATGCCTTGGCTGATAAGCTAGTCAGAAGATTTGACTCATGGCAATATTATTCCAAGAAGCATTCATCTGAACATGGCAAGACTACCAACTCTACTCCCACTGTTAAGACCAAGACTGATGACAAGAAACCACCAGATCCTCCTAGACCAAGATTTGATGAGAAAGTTGCACCTCTGAAGAAATATAGAAGAGCTCAAGGCTTATGCTTCAAGTGTGGTGAGAAGTGGAGTCATAACCATAGATGTCCAGATCATATCTCTATTCAAGCTGTTGAAGAGTTGTGGCAGTGTTACTCTGATGAAGGTGATTATAGTTCTTACAAGCCTGATGATCAGTCTGATTCTGGTGAAGATCTGACTGCTATCTCTATTAATGCTGCTTCTGGGACTGAAGCATTCAGAACTGTCAGGCTCAGGGGTCATCTTAATGGTAAAGAAGTACTTATGCATGTTGACTCTGGAAGTTCTCACACATTTATTGATGTTCAAGCGGCTCAGCAAATCCAACCATGGAGTCCTCTACCAGCATCTATCTAAGTCACAGTTGCTAATGGTGATATCATTTCCTGCACACATGAGCTTCCTCATCAAATGTGGGGCTGCCAAGGCTATACCTTCAGTACAACCATGAAGATTCTTCCACTTAGTGGCTATGATATCATGCTGGGAATGGATTGGCTTAAATCCTTCAGTTCAATATACATTCATTGGGGAGAAAGATGGCTGAAATTTTTCTATAATGGAGAAGTTATCAAACTACAAGGCTTAGTACCTCAAACGGTTGTGGGTCCCCCTATCTCATCTATGCAGCTTGAAGCTCTCACCACAACTAATTCTGTCCTGTATGCAGTGGAATTACAAGCTGTCTCATCAGATCCACCCCCTCCAGTAAATGCAATACCTGAAGATTTGCAGCATCTTCTACAAGACTTCAAGTCTGTCTTTGAGCCACCTAGTGAACTACCACCAGGGAGCCTAGTTATTTGGACCGGACCGGACCGGCGGTTCAACCGGTAAAAGACCGAACCAAAGACTACAGCGGTCCGGTTCGCTTAAAAGATCGTTCCTGCAATCGAACCGGTAAAAACCGCTTGAACCGGCTGGTTTTTTAAGGAATCGGTGAACCGGCCGGTTCCATGTGAACCGTCCCGGTTCGTGCTTGCTGAAGTGCGCGTGCTCTTGCTGCGCCTGGCCTGCCGCAGGGAGGCCATGCTGGGCTGCTATTGGCTGTTGCTTGTGTCTCAGGCGGGCCCTGCTGAGCTGTTGTTGGCTCCGTGATTTCAGTGTTCAAACTTGGAAGTTGCATGCAGCCACTAGCTCGTTGACTTTTGGCAACGCTGTTTTTCTAGTTTTGAAATTTCTTTAACTTCTTCCGTATGAACACTGATATAGAAAATAATATATATATATTGATTTTATTATCTCAACAAGTTCTTCACAATGATGTTACCTTATTTTAATATTTGAGAACTTTTTAGTCATGGCGAATACTTCAATTACTATCACATGTGCTAGTTGACTTTGGTAACGTTGAGTGCTGCGTCTTTAATTTTAAATATTTATAACTTTTGCGTACAAGCTCTAAACTTCACAAATATATATGTATTCTGATTACCTTGATGAGCTCTCGCAATGGTACATTTTATTTTAGAAATTCCAACTTTTTTTGCAACAAAAAATATTTGAATTTCTATTCAAGTTTTTTGACCAATTTATAAATGCTTTGTATATCGTTTCTATGCACATTTTTTTTACATGTTTGTTCATAAAAAATGATAGTATTATTTTGCATTATTTTTTATACACAATGTTATATTATTTTTGTACCAATAATGCTTCATGTTATTAATTATATATCATATATATATACCGGTTCAAAGTATTTGTGACCGGTTCGATTTAACCGGTCCGATATAATTGAACCAGCGGTTCAACCGGTTCTAAACGGTTGGACCAATGAACCATTGAACCGACAACCTCACCGGTTCAATCTCCGGTCCGGTCCTAATAACTTGGCCAGGGAGAAAGGGTGATCACAAGATTCCACTAATGGATGGTGCTCAACCATTCTGTCTTAGGCCTTACAGATACAACCCTGTACAAAAGACAGAAATTGAAAATCAGATCAAGGACATGCTAAAGAAGGGTTGGATCCAAGAAAGCACCAGTCCTTATTCCTCACCAGTTCTTCTTATCAGAAAGAAAACGGGTGACTGGAGATTATGTGTGGATTATAGAAAACTGAATGCATTAACAGTGAAGAACAGATACCCACTTCCTATCATTGAAGAATTGCTGGAAGAACTTCAAGGTGCCACTTGGTTCACTTCATTGGACCTTTGCTCAGGTTTTCACCAGATCAGAATGGCTCAAGGTGAAGAGTTCAAAACAGCTTTTCAAACACATAATGGACATTATGAATACAGGGTCATGCCCTATAGTGTTACTGGTGGACCTGCAACTTTCCAAACTGTTATGAATACCATATTGCAGCAATTACTCAGAAAATGTGCAGTTGTCTTCATTGATGACATCCTGATTTATAGCAAAACATGGGAAGAACACTTGGAGCATATCTCAGCAGTTTTGCAACTCTTGCAACAACAAGGATTCCTTGCTAAGCTGAGTAAATGTGTTTTTGCACAAAGGCAACTGAATTACATGGGCCATATAGTCAGTGAGAAAGGAGTTGCTACTGATCCCAGCAAAATCACCATTATCAAGAATTGGCCACAACTTGTTAATGCTAAATAATTAAGAAGCTTCTTAGGCCTTTCTGGATACTACAGAAGGTTCGTTCCTCAATATGGAATGGTCAGTAAACCTCTGACAAATCTACTCAGCAAGGGCACTATATTTGTCTGGAATTCTGAAACTGAAGCCTCATTTCAAGCATTGAAGAAAGCCTTGATCACTGCACTAGTCTTAGCAAAGACCAGATTTGACATGCCATTCATAATTGAAACTGATGCAAGTGCTTATGGTATTGGAGCTGTGTTGCAATAGCAGGGACACCCTATAGCCTATGTCAGTAAGGCATTAGGAGTGAAAATTCAAGGCTTATCAACTTATGAAAAAGAATATTTGGCTATTCTTATGGCAGTGGATCACTGGAGGCACTATCTGCAGACTTCCCCTTTCATTATTCTCACAGATCAACAAAGTCTCACTCATCTTGAGGACCAGAGGTTGTCTACTCCCTGGCAGCATAAGGCCATAACAAAGATGATGGGCATGAATTACAAGATCATTTATAAGAAAGGCTCAGACAACAGAGTAGCTGATGCACTTTCCAGATTGTCTCAGTCTCCACAGTTTGATATCTCTGCTATCTCTGTCATCAAACCCCTATGGCTGGAACATATTCAGCAGGCTTACTCAGATGACCCAAACTACTGTAAACTTCTAGCTGAGTTGGCTATCTCTTCTCCTATCAACAATTATTCCATCAAAGAAGGTCTCATATACTACAAAGGAAGAATTTGGGTAGGTGCTAGTCCAATCTTACAACAGAAGATCTTCTCAGCCTTGCATTCAAGACCTGTAGGTGGCCATTCTGGCATTGAGGTCACATATAAGAAGATCAAACAACTGTTTGCCTGGCCCAAGCTCAAATCCACTGTCCAACATATGGTTGAGCAATGCACAATTTGTCAACAGGCAAAGTATGAAAGGGTAACTTACCCTGGGTTGTTAGCTCCACTTCCTATTCCAGATAAGGTTTGGACAATTATCAGCCTTGATTTCATTGAAGGATTACCCAGATCTGCTTCGTTTAACTGCATTCTGGTGGTGGTTGACAGGTATTCCAAATATGCTCACTTCATGCCCTTGTCACATCCATTTACTGCATTACAAGTAGCAAATCTGTTCTTGTCCAACATCTTCAAGTTGCATGGCCTACCATCTGTGATGATCTCAGACAGAGACAAAGTATTCACCAGTCAACTGTGGCAAGAACTCTTCCAGTCTATTGGCACAAATTTGAGAATGAGTAGCTCCTATCATCCTCAGATAGATGGACAAACAGAACGTGTCAATCAATGTCTTGAAACCTACTTGAGACGTTTTGTTCATGCTTGCCCAAGCAAATGGTCTAAGTGGTTGCCATTGGCAGGGTATTGGTATAATACATCCTTCCACTCATCATTAGGCCAAACTCCATTTATGGTACTCTATGGACATAAGCCACGTCATTTTGGAATTGATATCTCTGATTCCTATCAATCTACTGATTTGAAGACATGGATGTCTGAAAGAGACTTGATGCAGCAGCTAGTGAAACAACATCTTCTTAGAGCTCAAACCAAAATGAAGAACAAGGCTGATAAACACAGATCTCATCATTCATTTCTGGTTGGTGATTCTGTATACTTGAAGGCTCAACCCTATGTTCAAACCTCTCTGGCACCAAGGTCTTCTAACAAGCTATCGTTCAAGTATTTTTGTCCTTTTCCAATTACTGACAAGATTGGTGAATCTGCTTATCGACTGAAGCTTCCACCAGACTGCCAGATCCATCCGGTCTTTCATGTCTCAATGCTAAAGAAAGCTATCAGCCCATCAACTGTCTTGCATGACCTCCCTGATACTAATCATGAGCTGCAGGTTCCTGAAGCTGTACTGGATCGGCGCTTGCGTCGTGATCGTGATCAGGTGATTCCACAAATCCTGGTACGCTGGTCTGACTTACCAGATTCTTTTGCCACCTGGGAAGATGAAGCCCCGCTACGTCAACAATTCCCTCGCGCACCAGCTTGGTGACAAGCTGGTCCTCAAGGAGGGGGGGATGTCACCGCCGGCGACAGCGGTACCTTCTCTGTCCCTGATGATGATGATGAAGCAGTGAAGGCGGAAACCTGGAAGGCGCCAACTACTGCGTCCACTTCAGCAGGCCAGGAGATGACCAAGAGGCCCAGGAAGCAAAGCATCCGAGTTACTGGGTCGGACTGGACAAAGTGACGAGCTGGCCCTGCGTGGCCCAACTGAGGACGCCATGACTCCTCTTGTAACGAACTCGCGAGAGAGAGACTCAGACACGAACTCGTATTGCAAACCGAGCCAGCGGCTGCGGCGGCGGCGACGAGCCTGGCGATCGCGTAGATCGGCCGGTGGTCGGCCGAGGTACTTGTTTATCGTCTCAAGTTATCGTAATCGAAGTAGTAGTGTGACAGGCTGCTAGGTAATTGAAAGGGACATACCATCTCTTGCAAATAACACTTCCTGTGTTGAGTACTTGGACGTGTTGAGTACTTCGATTCACTTGGATGTTAGTTTAGGCCGCCACGACCGTAAGCTTGAGGGCTCCTCATGAAGTTTATTCGATCCTTTACTTTATTTAATTTTCTGAAAAACAAGCTTAGGCGTGATATTTAATTTGCGAGGTCAACGTTAGCGACTTCTACCAAGCCAACTACATTCCCAAGTGACTGATAGTTTGTCTAATGTTGTTTGCAGTGTTGAAAGGGACATATTTATTAATATTATAAAAAGGAGGAAAAAATATTACAAAAAAAGCTTAAAAAATATTTTATTAGTACGTAATGAACTCAATCGTTCTTGGCTTTCGAAAGAGGCAACAGTGGTAACTATCTGCCAAGTACCAACCCAAGTGACTGGGAGTTTTCGTTAGTGGAAATTTTTTCTAATGTTATTTGCAGTGTAGAACTGTAGCTGTATAGGGCTGCTAGGTGATCGAAAGGGTGCTGGTAGAAGCAAAGTTTCATAAAAAATTCTCGCAAGGCTGGTACCAACGACCAAAACATATGCTGAGACGAATCACGGGAGAACTTTGCATGAATGAGGGCAGAGATCGAATGTAAATCGGAAAGATCTTGGCCAAAAGATCTGCGGGTAGGAGACTGAAAATAATTTATTTCTAGGTAACACAATTTGCATAGCAAATGCTCTAAATTCAGCAGACTATTTGTATGAACTATTGGATTAAAACATTACAGAAAATCGACTAGAATTCCAATGGTCCAGACGCTTATTCGAACAAATGAACAAAGCCACAAACAGTCAAATCGGAAACATCTCTGTTGGGATCGAAAGCAAGGACGGATCGATTGACGATCAGTGGGCCAGCGTGAAGTAGACGTCGAAGACGACGACGAGGGTGGTGTTGGTGGAGCTCACCAGCCTGCTCTTCATGTACCCTCGCGCGAACCGGAGCTTGCCGGTGCCGCCCACGATGCTGCGCTCCGAAGGTCCCCCCGTCGGGTCGTACCGGCCCTGCGCCGTCAACGTGCTGCCGCTGTACTGCGCGTAGTCACCGGAGAAGACAAAGTCGAAGGCCGAGAATATGCCGGAGCCGTCTAGCGACGCGTTCACCGCAATGCCTTGCACCCTTCCGATGAACCGCGACGCAGGGTCCGGGCCCTCCCGCAGCACGTTGTCGAAGACGTTCACGTTGCCGAACGCCGGCGCGCCCCTGCAACCACGTCCACACACGCAACTTTAAATTAGTGTAGACAATATGCGTGGTTTGTAGCTAGTGTGTCAACGATATATATGAAACGTACTTGTTCAGGCTTACGACGTCGACGGCGGTGGCGTTGGGCGCGCCGGGGACGACCTCGTGGAAGTAGAAGTGGAGGTGGGTCAGCTTCTCATCCGCGGCGGTGGTGGAAGCGGCGCCGCAGAAGGCGCAGGACAGTATCAGCATGAGAACAAGGGAAGGACACCGAACAGCGGCCATGGCTTGGTTTGGAGAAAGGAGAAAGGGCACCGTGGAAGAGGGAGGGGAGGGGAAGAGATTTAAGGGGCCTTTGGCCCTCACGTGGAAACACTTGGCAAAAACACATTTGGTGATGAGTAGTTCTGTAATAATTTGACTTTGTCTTATTTTTGCCAAGTGGGGGATTATTTATTTTGAGTTGTTGCAGTGTTGATTGTTTTGGTGTAGGGCTGCTAGTTCTAGGTGATTGAAAGTGTATTATCTATCTATCTATTTTATACTATAAAAGAGTGAAGAAATTGAAAAATAGCTGTCACCTAAAGATAATGGAGTATATTAAATCCTAACGCTTTCTATTAATCTAGCGGTGGGCCACGTAAAATCTGATGCCTAAAATCTTACATCTTACGTGTTTCTGCCATGTAAACCATCCTCCGCGGCGTTTTTTTTGTCACCAAATAATTTCTTTACACGCCGGGCTATACCCACATTCACCGCAGCCTCATCAATCTCGCGACGATATCCATGTCCCCGTCAATCACGCAGTCAATCCTCCCCGTCTCAGATCGAGACCTCCCAAAGCCGGGGCGCTCGGCGAGTGTGGAGGCGGCGACCTGCGCTGTGGTGGATGTTCTACGTCGAGGTTGCCAGGCTTGGCTCCCTGTCCGCGCACCGTGTCCCTGTCAAAGCCCGGGTGCTTGGGATCTCTTCCCCTCTCCTCCATGATCTACCGCCGCAATCGCCTGCTCCACCCCGTCTTCGCGCCGCCTTGGCCGCGCAGTCTCGCTCTGTGGGCATGCCAAGCCGACACCCTCACCGAGCACACAATCAGGACAGATGTGAACGTCGCCTTGATGTGAAGCCGGCTAGCGCCACGGGTTCCCCTATAGTTGCAGACTTGCAGTTCCCAGGCATCCCCATGCCTCGATGCCCAAGATGGCACCGGTGGTCTTCGCCCCCAGCAAGGCAGCAACACTGGCCGTAGCCCGGCAGCCGGCCACTGTACAGACGGCAAAGGCCATCGACTTGCCTAATTCTTTTGGAGTATGTATTTGCTGGTTCGGGTAATCGCGTGCTGAGTCGTTGGATGGTTCCACTTCCACCAGGTGCAGCAAGTCTTCTTCCCAAGCGCGGCTCATGGCTACGTCATGGAGGATTTATATGGTGAGTGAGTTCCGCCAGTTTGCCATACTGAAGCATAGCAAGGAGTTGACATGATTGTTCAATCAGAACATCAAATAAATTCAGACTACAGGTAGGTAGGGGCAGTTGGATATGTGAAAACACATGTATTTGCCATCTGACGGGCTAGCAGCAGCAGTAGAAAGCCTGAACTCCTACGGGGACTGTCACCGCAAACGTTTGAATATATATGGAGGGTGGCAATTTTAGAGATGCTGTTGGAGTTGTGTACCTTTAGTGACAGGGATTCATTTTACACAATAACTAATAAATCAACCAAATCAGTAAATTCTGGAGCTACGAACTTACTGCAGGAACAAACAAGGTATTTTGTTTAGCCAAGGTCAGATAAACCATTTTCATATTTATTGGTTAATGCAATTTCTTTTTTTTTCTTTTTAGCTGGAGCTCTGGAACTGGAATTAACACAAACCTGCTAATTCATTATTATTTCAAGATGATGCAATTTGTTTAGCCAATGTCAGATGATGCATTAGATTATGAACCCTTATATCTAATCTAAATCTTGAGACTGACACCAATAGTATAACTTGTTGTAGTTTTTGTCTAAACAACACTTCTGTTAAAAAAAAATTATCTCTCTTATTAAAAGTTAGTAATATCTGTGTTATAAAATTTTGCTGGGTTCAGATTCTTTGTTCTTGTTCGTGTGGGTGAAAAAAAGCCAAATTGACTGAAATCACAGGTGGAATGCAATGGAGTGCCATTTTCTGACATGAGATTTTCCCATATTGCAATTTCGAATTTGAATGGAAAATGTATTTTATAGCAAAGATATATTTTCTCTTTATTCTTCCCTCAACTTCTTAGTATGAATAGAAATATTGCTCATATACCATAATTGATCATTATGAAAATTGGTTTTTGCACATTTAAGGATAAGCAACAGTGATGAAATAGAATTATGAACTCGACTCAAACAATAGAAGCACGATTTTGGCAATTATATGTTTTGTGATAAATGTTTGGAGAGGGACGGATAGAAGAAATATAATTATATAACTAGACTCAAACAATAGAAGAACGATTTTGAGTATTATATGCTTATTTTTATTTCTCTAAAATTTTTTATTGTAATTTATGTAACCTTCAAAATTGACCTAAATAATTATCTAATTTATTTATGTTGTTAGGTGATCTTGTTGAGGTGTTCAGTGGTTTAGTTGGTACGGTCATCCACATTCTATTTATGTGGTTGTTAGAATTCCTATTATTAGTTCAACAATGGCATTTATTATACAACGAACCATGATTCCTAAGATATTCTTCATGGGAGGAAATTTGAAGCGCATGAAGACCAATGCTTCCCAAATGTCTTAGAAAGCACAATAGGAAAAAAAAAAATCAAATATATAGGAACAAAATATAATAAAAAAATTTACAGATACAATTATCCAAAAATATTGGATTAAAAACATGAAAATAATAGGATAAGTAGATAATAACAATCAAGCTAGAAAATAGAAAATAAAAACGATATATATCTTGTACGCACGTGCGTGTCGCACGTGCATGTTAACTAGTTTATCATAAAATCGTCCTTGTAAAAGCAACATTATTTCTTCTCTAAACCTTGATCAGTTTCATAAAAATTTTATAAACTAATAATAGCAGACCAAGCTATTCGGCTCTTTTCCCTGGGTACCATTGGAAATTAGATGTCGCATATGTGGTTATCGACTTAAGGCCCTATTTGTTTCAACTTCCTAGAAAAAGTCTCAAACCTAAGGTCTAAAAGCTCCCAAGTAACCCAAACAAACAGGGCCTAAAGTCGTTTTGTCCCACATCTACATTGAGATTTTTTTTCTTGCGATGGAACATTATTTTGTTGTTTTTATGGAACAATTTTTCTTACCAGGTTCTAACTCTTTTTTTCTTTCGAAACAGAAAAGTTTCTTGTTATAACATTTTTTTTCTTCTGGGCTGAAACAACTTTAATTTTAGTGTTTTCATCAAAGGAATGTATTTTATTCCAAAAAGAGGGAAAAGTACATCTCATCAAAGAAAAATATTGTTCTAAAAAGGAGGAAAAGAATATTACAGAAAAAAATAAAATGATTTTGTTACCAAGTAACAACCAAAGTGACTGGGAGTTTTCGTTAGTGGAAAATTTGTCTAACATTGTTTGCAATTTAGAACTGTATAGCTGTAGTCTGGTAGCTTATCCAAAGGGTGCTTGTAGAAGTAACATTGTTTCTTCTAAAATTCTAGGAGAAAGCTCTTATGTCACTGAGGGAAATAGAGAAGGCTAGTCCCAACGTCTGAAACATATGCTGAGGCAAAGCACGGGAGAACTTTGCATGAATGATGGCAGAGGAAATATCTTCGCCAAAGATCTGACAGCTAGGAGATTGAAAATACTTTATTTCTAGGTAACACAATTTGCATAGCGAATGCTCTGAGTTCAGCAGACTAATTCAAAGCCACCACTCATGGAAGATCATGTATGATTTCTACAATACAGCAATACACACGGCAAGTGTAAAATATAATCCACAGCTTCCTCGTATGACATCAAGCTATAGCAGAACTAGAATCCGTCAACAACGATGTGAAAATCCAAACAAGCAAACAGGCGTCCTGTCCCAAAATCTTCCATTGAAATAGAACTAATCATCATCCTTGTAGGGGTATTCCTCTGGGACTTGCTTGATAAGTTTCACCCGCATCTCATAGGCATCGTCCCCACGAAGCATGTCACGTACCCAGGTCACCTCCGTCTTCATAGACACCTACATACAACACTTGCAATCAATCAGTAATAACACCATGATAAGTAGAAAATAGGTATGTAAGGTTCCATGCTACAGCAGGTAGTGCACCACCATGTAACAATGGTACAGGGGGAAATGTCAATATTAAGTACTTCGGAGGACACATATATTAGTATCACTTATTTGTGATAAATCTAAATAATTCTACAAGACTACAGCATATTAATATTAACAGTCAATTGTTTCAGGAAGATGGCTGTATGCATTCTGAAACAACTTCAGAACAACATTCGATAGTAACTGACATGAAAGGTAATGGGAGAAACTTGAATGGAGATAGCAGTTAACAGAAGACCAACCATTTCCAATGCCCCCCTAATAACTCCACTTAACAGATTGCAATACTGAAGGCCTTGGCAAGTGTCAGGGAGCTCGACAAAATCAACAAGCGGGTTGTCTTCCAGGACAAGGCTGCAAGTTGTGCCCTCAGCATCCCAATTGGTCACAGTTGCAGTCACACCCAAGAACATTTTGAAGCCAAGCTGTTGTGACAAGGAAAAATAATAGGGTGCTGTCAGACCTTAAATCCATGGAGGATGGGGAAAAAAAGATGCAGCATTGCAAGCGTTAAACATTTGATAAGCCATAAACCCAGTATCTTATAGGCAGCAGTTAATAAATATTCAACAAAACATGAATATGATAAATGGTCACTGGACTTCAATAAACCAAGAATAAGGCATAAACAAGAACTGGTCGACACACTATATGGACGATCTGCAGAGGAGACAACAGCATTGCTACTGAACTATTTAGCACAGACAGCGAACAGAAGCATTAAATAATCTAACAGAAGTGAGATGTTGTGAACAACCATTGGACCATATATGCATTTGCTCCAACACTGCATAAATACTTGTCAGAATATGAGGTGCATACAGAATGTACTAGCAGACATGCCATATGGGAATAGGGGCAGTAAGCTAAGCAGTTATATATTGCTGTGAAGTTTAGCAGAGACCTTTGCAATAACATCGGCAGTCTCCTTGAAGTCAACACACCTTGATACATTTGACTTTGCTAAGAACTCATCAACCAATCGTGTTCCAATGTTGTAACCCCTGAAAGTGAACCTTTTTCTTTTAACATGTAGGAAATGGTTTAAATGAAAAGGATAGTTTGAGATGAAATGATGAGAACAGCAGCCAGAAAACAAGGGAAATTAGCTCCACAAGATAAACTGCAAGACAGTAATTATGTTGCCAATCATACTAACTACCACAGGTGATTCTAGTCCAGATCCAACTTCATGATTCCTCAATTGAGGAGAAAACTGCAGAAGTGTAATACAACAGAATTGAACAGATCTTCTCCCTGAGTAAACCAAGATGTAAATGGTGTGACGACCAACTCCTTGAGACGTATACCAATGGTTGGATAGGAAAACTATATAATCCAGATGTAGGAACTGTGTATTTCGGAAGACAATATCACTTTTGTTTATGAGATGTCTCCGAAAAGAGACAGATCACACCACTCTTGCCATGGCTACTCTACTGAGAAGTTAAAATGATCAGGAAAAATCATTTTTCTTTTCATTCACATGATACACAAAGCTTGTGATCTCAAGCTATCAGGCCCAATTTCCATATGTCAACTGTAAAACTTATCAACCTGTTTAATCTTAAGTTTCTGTTCGGTTGAATAATTATGCATGATCCATATACCATTGCGTGAAAACATCGCACAACTTGTCACCCATGAGAACTAGCAGAACGATCCCCATACACAGTCACAAGAAAAAATCAACGTTTCTACTACTGCACTAAGGCTGCAAAACTGGACTGGCTCCATCGCCCATCAAAATTCTCCGAATCGACGAAGGAAATGAGACAGCTAAGAGACGGAGGAGAGAAGGGGAGCCACGTACATCTGATCGAGCTGCTTGTTGACCTCCTCGACCTCCTCCAGATCCGTGAGCAGCTGCCGCACGATCGCGCCGTACGTGAGCGTGAACAGCTCCGCATTCTGCAACCAGCGACGAACCAGAATCAGTTAGAACAAATCCAAGGCCAGATCCAGCGCCAGCGCCAGGTTTCCGCGAGCAACGGACGGGTCCAGGAGAAGCTTACGACGCGATCCACGCTGGCGAAGAGGGCATCGCCGGACTTGGGCGCTGGCGGCATCGTGAGAGGCGCTACCCAAGACCCAGCTCGAATCGCCTCGCGCGCCGGCGGAACCGAAGCGTGGTTTCGGCTCCCTGGCGGCGCTCGCGGCACGGGGGAGGATGGACTGCGGGGAGGCGACGGGCCAGCGTGTGGAGGCGCTGAGCAAACGAACGGAGGAGAGCGTCGCTGAGAGCAGTCATGGGGCACGGGCGACTGGCAGATGGGCCTGTTGGGCCTTTACGGATTGGGTGTGTTCGTATTGGGCTGTACCGTAAATTAGTGCAGTCGGGCGCACGCGGTTTTGTTGGGCCTTTAGCGGATTGGGTGTGTTCGTATTGGGCTATCCCATAACTTCTTAAAGCAGGCCCACCTCCGCTCCGTTTCCGAGCGTGATGCGTGATGGTGCTCCAGGTCGTTAACGTTTGGATGGCATTTAAAAAAAAACATTCGAACAAGTCCACAATAAACAGAGTCTTTACGAAAAGACATTGTACACTTCTGTTGGAACCAACTTACACGAGTCCCGTCGCAAAAAAAAAAAAAAAAAAAAAAAAACTTACACGAGTCCGATCGATCAGTTGATAAGCAAGGAGCTAGGATAACTTGGGACATCAGTGCGGTACGGTGAAGTGCATGTCGAAGACGACTACGATGGAGGTGTCCGTGGAGCTGTGGAGCCTGCTGTGCATGTACCCTCGCGCGAACCTGAACCTGCCGGTGCCACCCACGATGCTGCGCTCCGAGGGCGCCCCCGACGCGTCGAAGTGACCCTGCGTCGCCAGCGTGCTGCCGCTGTACTCCCCGTGGTCGTCGTCGCCGGAGAAGACGAAGTTGATGGCCGCAAACACGCTGGAGTCGTCCAGCGACGCGCGCACCTCCCGTAGCGGGTTGTCGAACACGTTCACGTCCCCGAACGACGACGTGCTCCTGCAGCCACGCACGGACACGTACAGTCATTGTGATTGCGAACAGGGCCGTGGCTAGTGTCAGCGATGATGTAAATATACTGTACCATATAGGTACCTGTGCAGGCTGGCGACGTTGACGACGGTGGCGTTGGGCTCGCCGGCGTTGACCTCGTGGAAGTAGAAATGGAGGTGGATCAGCTTCTCATCGGCGGCGGTGGACAAGGCGCCGCAGCAGGACAGTAGCAGCATGAGAGCAAGGGAAGGGCACCAAGGAGCAGTGGCCATATCTTGGTTTTTCTTGCTATGCGCGCACTCTTACTGTATGGCACCGTGTGTTTGGAGAAAGGAGAAAGGGCACGGTGTGTTCAGAAAAGGGGGAGGGGGGAAGAGATTAGAGGCCTAGAGGGGGTTTAGGTTCGATCGGAAATTCCATCTTGGGTTGGTATGTTCTTTTATTTTTCTCCTTTGTCTTTTGGATTGGATTCTGTGTTTGGCCTAGGCCTTAGTGGTGAAAACTCTATGATGAGGAGCTTTTGTTTTAGTGTTGATTGTGTCAATTGTTGGGAATGTTTAGTGATTATGTTAATCATCATGTAGTACTTGTCCCTTCCCCGTCTCTACTAGTTAGATATGAATTATAGGTCTAATCACAAGGTTTGAAATGGTCTGTTGGAATGTTAGAGAGATCAACTCTTCAGGGACGGTAATTAATGGGATTTAGTTAGAGACGAAGTGATGGAAAGTGGATGTGACATTTTGTGCCTTCAGGAGCCAAGAGGGAGGATTTTGATCTGATGTAGGAGTATATTATTAGAAGATTCTGCGCTTCCGCTTTTGATGCATTATGATTCCTCCCCTTTGTTGGTAGTAGTTTGGAAAAGCTCTTTGTTCCAGGGGCAATGACATGTTTCAAAATATAGTTTTAGCCATTTCTGTAGAGTTTACCTCCCTTCATAATGGTGCTTCTTGGGTCTTGACTGGTGTGTATGGCCCTTGTGTTCAAGACGAGAAAAAGATTTTGTTTTGGACTGGGTCACTAGTACCCAAATATACCAGATGAAGTAGATTGGTTAATTGTGGGTGAATTTAATCACTTAGGAAGCCTTCAAATAGAAATATAGACCAGGGGCTAATGTCACAGAAATGCTTTGGTTCAATGAAACAATTAGCTCTCATAAGGGATTGTTGAGATCCCCCTGCACAGCAAAAAGTATATTTATCTGTGATTTTAAAATACTTTGTATCAAGCAGAGCCTAAGACTCAAATTTCCTAGAATCGATGGTTATTATCACGTAACATCTGTGGCTTTGGATAGCTCAGTACAACCAGCAGGGCACTGTAGGCTGGTGGAGTGGTGGGAACAAATTTGCGTCCAGGCAGGGTTTATTAGAGAAAACTGCGTTCGTGCACTGGACGGTCAGTGGGCCAGGGTGAAGTACATGTCGAAGACGACGACGATGGAAGCGCCCTTGGAGCTGAGGAGCTTGCTGGTGAGGTACCCGCGCGCGAACCGGAGCTTTCCCGTGCCGCCGATGATGCTGCGCTCCGACGGGGCCGACACGGTGAAGTGTCCCGTCGTCGCTAGGGTGCTGCCACTGTACTTGCCGTAGTCGGAGAAGACGAAATTGATGGTGGTGAGGCCGCCAGACTCGTCCAGCGACGCGTGCACCCCGATCCCCTGCGCCCTGCCGATGAGCCGCGACGCCGGGTCCGGCCCCTCCCGCAGCGGGTTGTCGAACACGTTCAGGTCACCGAACGTCGACGCGTTCCTGCACGCATGGCATGGCACGGATCGAAAGACTTTGGCACCAGGTGAGAGACTGAAAGATACACGCGCCATTGCTAGGGGCGCGGCGCATACGTACTTGTGCAGGCTGGCGACGTTGACGACGGTGGCGTTGGGCGCGCCGGCCTCGACCTCGTGGAAGTAGAAGTGGAGGTGGGTCAGTTCCTCATCCGCTGCGGACGCCGCCGAGCAGCAGCAGGTCAGTAGCAGCATGAGAACCAAAGAAGAGCACCGAGCAGCGCCCATTGCTTCAGTCGTCGCTCTTCAACTTTTGACGTTTTGCCCGCTGTGACTGATGTGTGTGAGGCTGAACAAATTTGAGAGAACAGAGTTGGTGAGGATGGGATAGGAGAGCGGCGAGCAGTCACACTCAGGCCGATCAATCATTTCGCCTAGCATGTACTACCTCCGTAATGCCAGCTCTCTTTAGTCAAACTATCTAAAATTTAACTTTTTTATAAGTTCAGTCTTTAAGATGATTTTAGTTGACAATATGCTAGAATTATTCTTGTCTGGATGGAACTATTGAAAGACAAGATGTTCTTCATTACTTAAAGAAAAGATGCAGATTAGTTGTTAGTGCCATGAGGAATCTTATTTTTGTGCTGCTGCTCAAATAATCAACTTTGTTTCTTCTGGAATTCCGGGTCAACTAATCACATGACCAGATATGATATCCAGAGGGAAAAAATGTATTATGCTCATGCGAAGGCAAAATCACACTAAAAAAGGGCCGGTCATGTGACTTTAAAAGGCTTCTTCATGGTATGATATCAAGGCCTATTTCATCATTAAACAAACGATAAATTAGCATCCAGGTCTACCCGGTCTAACAGAACATAGAACGCATTTGGTGAGGACGCTCGAATGATGCTTTAAGTATCTGCTACAAGGCTAATAAGACGTGTGATCAACAGCTGTTCAGGGCTTAGGGTGCATCAAGCCTCCAAAAAACGTACTCACGCACTAACCCTCGCCTTAACCGCACCTCGACATTACTATGCATGTGTTCCACACAACTTATGAAGCCTTCGTCGATGTTCTTAACGAACACCGATTGAACCACTTTTACACTCATACCCGGGATCAACAATGGAGTAACTCCAACATTACAACATTTGTTACAAAATATATATATCGAGTGCGGAAGAATGATAACATTAAACAGCTTTACAAAATATGAATAAGTCAACTTTTACAAACTTAACTTAAATGAGGAAGTAGAGTAGAGATACGTAAGACAACTTAGGTAAGACACCCAAGTCGTGAGAGGCAACCAAATCATGTCGAGCCCAAATGACACAACCATGGTTAGGAACAACTGTCAAGACTCGCAATGTGGGTAGAACAAACCCCGAGTACATTCAAGGTACTCCGCAAGACTTACCCGACTAAAAGTAAAAGACTCTCAAGGATATGCCGGCCTTTTGAGTAGTGGAGCTAGAAAAGGGAGTTTTGCGAAAAAACATTACTAATCTTGAAACCTTACTTTCAATATTTTAAACGGAATAAAAGCATCAACTTCTATTATATCTATTAAAGCTAGATTTGCACCGTTCTATTCTCAACAATCATTTAAGCATCACACTTGAGATTATCTTTCCAAATGCTTCCCTTCTCGACTCCACGAGTCACCAAGAACCAATTCTTTCATATTTCTCTTGAATGCTACGATGTATGGTCGGAGGATCAAGTCTCCATAACCGAGGAGCACGACGATTCGAACCGATTTACTCAGCTGAGGATCCCTAAACACACGATATAAGTGGGACTCTAACCCACAATTATATCAACAATACCGTCGGACATTCTAGAACTAGGCTCGCCTTCCGCGCCACCCGAGAGTACGGTCCTCCTCGAACCCGAGACCTTGTCCCCGAGGATACCCGCTACTCCCGCCATCTCGCCACTCCCGCGGGCTCACCGTACTAGTCCTTAGATTATCCTAGGGTAAAGCTTTTCCGTAGATATGTGAGTAGTTGCAAAGTCTTGTCCAAACTGGCCAAACAACGGTCCGGTCCTTAATCGACAAGTCGGAAACACTACATCAAGACTCCATTCCCGATGCAAGTTACCCGACCGGTCTCAATTTAATATAACCATATTCTTATGCCCTCGTGACCCATCTTTAGGTCTAGAGAAGCAAAGATACAATGGTAAATCATGATCAAAGATTAACAACCTACAACTTCTACCGAAGTCTAAGCATGGCTAAGCATAAGAAATCGACCTACACATACTAGTGGGATATCATGATGTAGAAGTAGATCAAGGTAGACATGCGGCAACGGTATCAACCAAATCCTATTAACTTAATGCACAATACACTAGACTTATAGTGTAAAATATTTGCGTAAATGAAATGGGTTGCATGCTCGGGCTTGCTCGCGTTGCGTGAAGTTAGAATCCCATTGTCGAGTTGACATCAACACCATGGATGACACCTTCTCGAGTACCACCGTCGGACGACATCTTTCCGAACGTCGATCAACACAATCCACCTCACTCTCGAAACAACTACACGTAATTAATGAAGCGTGCTTTAGTATGATGAACTCATGGCATGATGCATTATGATGCTTTAACGACGACTTAACAAGAATCGATAAACTTGAGTACAACTCTCCTTCGCGATAAAGTTGCAAGCCAACAAAGCTAACTTAACGAAAATCCCTAGGGTTACACAGTGAAACTACTCTAGTTAAAATAACCAAAGCAGATCAAGATAATTCATACAAGAATACAACGCCTAAACCCTAATGACTTGATCAAGAGAGCACAAACAACTAATTAAAGTGCCAAAGGCCATTAAGGTCAATGACCTAAGGTCTTCAATCAATCTCAAAAACACTCAAACCCTAAGTCATTAAGGCTCAATAAGTAATTAAAAATCTATTAAATAACTAAGCATAAAATAAAGACAAAATAACAAGTTATCAAATAAATCTCAAAAATTAAACTTAAGCCCCTCATGACCTGAGAAGGCTACAAAATAATTTTCAAGATTTTTGAAACAATAAATAAATAACTAAAAATAAAGGAAAGAGCATTTTTCAATTAAAAGGGCTAATTTTATAATAAAGCAAAAGCACTGAAAATAGGCATATTATATTTTTCTTAAATCAAGCACATGACAGAGAGCACACACAAAAATTTTCATAATTTTTGGGGCTACCAATAATTCTATACAAAATAAACAATTTACAACACTATTCATCACATCGAAAAAGAATAAAACTAAAGAAAAAGAAAAACAGCCGCCGGGGCCGAAACGCCTGTTCGGCCCAAAGACCGTTGGGAAAACCGGCCCGGAAGCACGGCGCCGGCCACGTGCGCGGAGATGGGCCGGCCGCAGCAAGCCGGGCCGGCAACATGGCAGCGCAGCCGCCCAAGACGCGGCACAAAGCCGGCCCAACAGCCGCAGCGCGCCGCCCAAGGACGCGGGCACAAAGCCGCCCATTCGGGCCCGCCTCGAGGCCCGGCGAGGCGGTTTTGCAAAAGGCCCCGAGACTTTGTAAAATCTCAACTAAATCCAAACCCCTATTCACCGAGTCACGTGTTTATGCACCAAGACCCCGAGCTTTGGCTAATTCAAAAACATCGGTCCTCGCGAGTCTCAACAGGAAGCGATGCTCGGACCGGCTTGGTCTCGCCGACGGCGGGTCTCCGGGCGGCTACGGTCACCTACGTGACCTAAGCGACTTGGCGCACACCCCGAACTACTTTACGCGACGGTGGGATGCGGCGAAACCAGTACTCCCCGACGGCGGCGGCGGGACAAAGCATGGCGGCGCTCGACTACGGCGAGCAACCGGAGCTGCGGCCGGCGATTCTAGGGCAAGCATGCGCACGCATGGGTTCCGGCGAACGTGACGGGGCCAGCTAAACTAGCGAAAGCGGCACCCGTCGTTGAGGCTACGCGCGCGGCCACGGTGGCAAGACGAAACCCGCGGCGGCATCGACGTTCGGCGGCCACACGGCTCCGGCTTATCTAACGGCACGAGCATAAGCAAGGCATCATGGCGACCCTAATGCGCACGATGATGAGGATTAGAAGGCGGCGGAGCATAGTGCTCACCGAGAGCGGAGACGGCGGCTAAGATGACGACGGCGCGCTCCGGCGACAACACAGCGTTCGGCGATTCTCAGGCACCAAAACGAGAATGGAAAGAGGCATGAGACTCGGGAGATGATGGAGATCGGGATTGCCAAAGTAATTTGAAAAGTAATAAGCAACGGCGACGGACCGACGATGAAGCGCGTGGCGGCTCTGCTTCGGTCGCGAGGAAGAAAACAACGCGGCGCTCTCGATGCGATGCGAGCGGCGCTAGCGAGCCGAGGCCGTGGCGCGAGGGCAAGGCGAAGTCCATGGCGAAGAAAATGGAGGCGGGAGCGCTCGGTGGTTGAGGCAAGGCGCGGTGCAAAACATGGCGGCCATGGCGGCGATGGCGCGTCGGCGCAGAGGAAAAGGGAGGAGGAGGAGGGAAACGGGGACCGGGCCGGGGCTTTAATGCGCGAGGACGGTGATCGGAGAAGCGACACGGGCGGCGAAGGTTCTAGCGGCCATGCGTGCCGGCGGCGGCGACCGGCCCGGCATGGGCACGGCGACGAGGAACGAGAGGGGGAGGGAGGACGAAGGTGACGTCGCTACGA
This sequence comes from Themeda triandra, assembly GCA_018135685.1. Classification (NCBI taxonomy): domain Eukaryota; kingdom Viridiplantae; phylum Streptophyta; class Magnoliopsida; order Poales; family Poaceae; genus Themeda; species Themeda triandra. The sequence goes on along the minus strand of JAENPR010000149.1, from coordinate 685,554 downwards.
ATGGGACAGTCACACTGAAATTTGCAATTTACTCCAAAATTTTGAACTAAGCTCGAAAAATTCCAAAAAGCAACCCTAGCTAATTTTTCATTCTCTACAACTTTCTCAACTGGCACATTTTCAAATTTTGCAAGGAAAATTGAATTTGAATCAAATTTTGAAAAGGGGACAAAAACCCTAGAAACAAATATATGCAATTACTTTTGATTTTTCAATAAAACTTGAAAAAACTCCAAAACTATGAAATACTCAACTTTTCAAACTACACATTTTCTCCAAAAAGAGTTTTCCCAAAATATGCATAGTTTTTGAATTATGATTTGAAATTCAAAAGGGGACAACTGTCGAAAATCGTATTTTCAAAATAATTTGAAATTCTTTTTGGAAACTTGAAAAACTTTGAACACCAATATTGAAGCTCTCATCAAGACCCAAAATATTGCTTTTTGGACCAACCCCAAATTCTTTGTAGATTTTGAAATAGAGAAAAGGGGGTAAATCAGGGTTTTCGGGAAAAACAGGGTTTCGAAACGAATTTTGAACTCGATTAATTTCTACACTAGCTAATCGGTCATTAGCAATCACAAGCATCATTTCATATGTAAAACAAAGCATCACATCAAAAATAATATTAAAACATGAATGCATTAATGCCATGATGCTCGATGATTAGGCCTTAATAAAATTCTAAATCAAGTTTTAGTTGCAATTAACATCTAGGATGTTACATCCTTTCCCCTTAAAGAAATCTCGTCCCGAGATTTTGGAGCAACAAAATCCCGTGGGGGTAAGTAATGGAAAAGGAAATGTGTCAAGCAAATCAACTTGACGTAAGTTCATAGATCATCAAGGTTCGATTCGAGAGTTACAACCATGAGATAAAAGTGGTCACAACCGACAAGGTATTTAGAGTTTCAAGGGAGTTTCAAGAATAATTCCCAAGATAAGTTCAAAGAGTAGGGTACATTGTCATGAGACTATAATGGCTCATGCCCGCAAACATTGATACTGCGCGCACCCGGCAAACTTGTGTGCCCGGTCACACAAGAGACCCTAGGTTCCGTCGCGGCACTGTGGTTACGAACACGGCACCACTATAGGGCGCAACAACAAGAACCCACATTTTGAAACATTGATACAAAAGAACCGAGATTAGAAGCTCGGTCACAACCACAAGGTTTCTTTAGGATTCAAAGAACAACTTTGAATCCCTATGGAGTGTCGAATGATCGATAACACATTAAGTGTGAACCATAATGGTTCGAGCACCGACTATGATACCAAAGGCACGACTTGGCGAAAACTCATGTGGTCGCGAATCACGGAGATTCCAGGTTGACACGGCACCATAGTTACGGTTGAGACACCACTACGTAATACAATCAATATGACCCTTGGCCAACAAAGTCGGATATCAAGGTCAAGAAATTAGAATGTGCAAACAAGGATCGCACCCAAGAGGACCATGATCATTGACTCCGATAACGACGAACACTCGGGTTGGCGATGTTTCCAAGTCATAAGTCATGATACCCTAAAAGACATATTCATAGCGATATACAAGTGAGATACATGTCGTCAAACGACATCAAGGAGATAGCACAGTCGAGTTGTAAGAAATCAAAGTATGACACATACTCGAAAAAGAATTAAGGATTCACACTAGTTTCAGTTTTCAAGGTAATAGTGTACTTCGGGGCATATTCCACAAATTCCCAAGGATCGAAACTTATGGAGTACAGGATTATTAACAGTGGCAAAAACCTGGTATAAGACGAGATTCAAGAATGGAACAATTATAAAGGATATAACTGTCCTTCAACATAAGGAGGGAATTGTAAGCACCACCATAGAACACATCATAATGACTTTCGACAAACATTTGTCGAATATGAAGGTCAAGAGATTAGCATGTTCAAAGAATGTGAACACACTAATTGTGAACTATAAGGTTTCATGATCATAGACCCCGACATTAGTGAACGCCCTAGCGGTAATTCCTTATGGTCATAAGCCACAGGAGACCCCAGGTTTCATCGCTATTTCCGGTCATAGATCATGGTACCTTAGCGAACATAATCAAGTTATGAACAAATGAGATATATGTCATCAAATGACACCAAGGAGATAGTATGTGTCGGAGTTGAAAAGAATCAAGGCATGGCACATACTCAACAAAAGAATCAAGAATTTGTACCAGGTTTCATCTTTAAGATAATGATGTATATCAAGGTATATTTCACAAATTCCCAAAGATCGAAATTTATGAAATAAATGATTCAATTGATAAACAATCCTGGTACATGGCGAGATTTAACAATAGAACAATCATAAAGGAATATAACCATTCCAACCTTAAGGGGGTCTTTTAACTTCGAAAAGATTTTCATATGATACGCTCGTCCTATACGTCCTCACAATGTTAGAAAACTTCAACTTCACCAAGTTAGTGAATTAGAGGGCTTGTTAGACGAACCGTTAAAAGACACTTCAAATGAAGCTTTTGTTGAGGAAGTTGACCTCCATGTTGACCATTTGAAGAAGTACCGGAAACTTCTCAAAGTCTTTCGAAAGAAAGAAAATAGATAAGGATCCATTTTTAATTTGTTAACTTCAAAAACTTTTATATAGAAAAATCATTTTGAAGTTTTCAAATGTAATGTTGTAGCCGATCCAAAGTATGAGCTCGATACCAACGTAGCGAGAACCTCCTAAGTAATGTGGCCCACATGCACTAACCCTTGTCTTAACGGACCTCGATTACTATGCATGTGTTCCACACAACTTATGAAGCCCCGTCGATGTTCTTAACGAACACCGATTGAACCACTTTTACACTCATACCCGGATCAACAATGGAGTAACTCCAACATTACAACATTTGTTACAAAATATATATATCGAGTGCGGAAGAATGATAACATTAAACAAGTTTACAAAATATGAATAAGTCAACTTTTACAAACTTAACTTAAATGAGGAAGTAGAGTAGAGATACGAGAAGACAACTTAGGTAAGACACCCAAGTCGTGAGAGGCAACCAAATCATGTCGAGCCCACGACACAACCATGGTTAGGAACAACCGTCGCACTCACAAACGGGTAGAACAAACCCCGAGTACATTCAAGGTACTCCGCAAGACTTACCCGACTAAAAGTAAAAGACTCTCAAGGATATGGCCTTTTGAGTAGTGGAGCTAGAAAAGGAGTTTTGCGAGAAAAACATTACTAATCTTGAAACCTTACTTTCAATATTTTAAACGGGATAAAAGCATCAACTTCTATTATATCTATTAAAGCTAGATTTGCACCTGTTCTATTCTCAACAATCATTTAAGCATCACACTTGAGATTATCTTTCCAGCTGCTTCCCTTCTCGACTCCACGAGTCACCAAGAACCAATTCTTTCATATTTCTCTTGAATGCTACGATGTATGGTCGGAGGATCAAGTCTCCATAACCGAGGAGCACGACGATTCGAACCGATTTACTCAGCTGAGGATCCCTAAACACACGATATAAGTGGGACTCTAACCCACAATTATATCAACAATACCGTCGGACATTCTAGAACTAGGCTCAGCTTCCGCGCCACCCGAGAGTACGGTCCTCCTCGAACCCGAGACCTTGTCCCCCGAGGATACCCGCTACTCCCGCCATCTCGCCACTCCCAGTGCGCGGGCTCACCGTACTAGTCCTTAGATTATCCTAGGGTAAAGCTTTTCCGTAGATATGTGAGTAGTTGCAAAGTCTTGTCCAACCTGGCCAAACAACGGCCGGTCCTTAATCGACAAGTCGGAAACACTACATCAAGACTTCATTCCCGATGCAAGTTACCCGACCGGTCTCAATTTAATATAACCATATTCTTATGCCCTCGTGACCCATCTTTAGGTCTAGAGAAGCAAAGATACAATGGTAAATCATGATCAAAGATTAACAACCTACAACTTCTACCGAAGTCTAAGCATGGCTAAGCATAAGAAATCGACCTACACATACTAGTGGGATATCATGATGTAGAAGTAGATCAAGGTAGACATGCGGCAACGGTATCAACCAAATCCTATTAACTTAATGCACAATACACTAGACTTATAGTGTAAAATATTTGCAGAAACAGAAATGGGTTGCATGCTCCGGGGCTTGCCTGCGTTGCAGTGAAGTTAGAATCCCATTGTCAGAGTTGACATCAACACCATGGATGACACCTTCTCGAGTACCACTTTGTCGGACGACATCTTTCCGAACGTCGATCAACACAATCCACCTCACTCTCGAAACAACTACACGTAATTAATGAAGCGTGCTTTAGTATGATGAACTCATGGCATGATGCATTATGATGCTTTAACGACGACTTAACAAGAATCGATAAACTTGAGTACAACTCTCCTTCGCGATAAAGTTGCAAGCCAACAAAGCTAACTTAACGAAAATCCCTAGGGTTACACGGTGAAACTACTCTAGTTAAAATAACCAATGAGATCAAGATAATTCATACAAGAATACAACGTCTAAACCCTAATGACTTGATCAAGAGAGCACAAACAACTAATTAAAGTGCCAAAGGCCATTAAGGTCAATGACCTAAGGTCTTCAATCAATCTCAAAAACACTCAAACCCTAAGTCATTAAGGCTCAATAAGTAATTAAAAATCTATTAAATAACTAAGCATAAAATAAAGACAAAATAACAAGTTATCAAATAAATCTCAAAAATTAAACTTAAGCCCCTCATGACCTCGAGAAGGCTACAAAATAATTTTCAAGATTTTTGAAACAATAAATAAATAACTAAAAATAAAGGAAAGAGCATTTTTCAATTAAAAGGGCTAATTTTATAATAAAGCAAAAGCACTGAAAATAGGCATATTATATTTTTCTTAAATCAAGCACATGACAGAGAGCACACACAAAAATTTTCATAATTTTTGGGGCTACCAATAATTCTATACAAAATAAACAATTTACAACACTATTCATCACATCGGGAAAAAGAATAAAACTAAAGAAAAAGAAAAACAGCCGTCTTTGGGCGAACCGGCCTGTTCGGCCCAAAGACCGTTGGGAAAACCGGCCCAGCTTAGCACGGCCGGCCACGTGCGCGGAGCGGCCGGCCAGCGAGCAAAAAGCCGGCCCAACAAATAGCGCAGTTGCCCCAAGGACGCGGGCACAGTGGCGGCCCAACAAATAAGCAGCGCCGCCGGCCCAAGGACGCGGGCACGCCGGCCCATTCGGCCTGCCTGAGGCCTGGCGAGGCGGTTTTGCAAAAAGGCCCCTGAGACTTTGTAAAATCTCAACTAAATCCAAACCCCTATTCACTGAGTCACGTGTTTATGCACCAAGACCCCTGAGCTTTGGCTAATTCAAAAACATCGGTCCTCGCGAGTCTCAACAGGGAAGCGATGCTCGGACCGGCTTGGTCTCGCCGACGGCGGGGTCTCCGGCGAAGCTACGGTCACCTACGTGACCTAAGCGACTTGGCGCACACCCTGAACTACTTTACGCGACGGTGGATGCGGCGGAATGGGCTCCCGACGGCGGCGGCGAATAAAGCATGGCGGCGGCTCGACTACGGCGAGCACCGGAGCCGCGGCGGCGATTCTAGGGCAAGCATGCGCACGCATGGGTTCCGGCGAACGTGACGGGCCGCCTAAACTAGCGAAAGCGGCACCCGTCGTTGAGGCTACGCGCGCGCCACGGTGGCAAGACGAAACCGCCGGCGGCATCGACGTTCCTGGCGGCCACACGGCTTCCCGCTTATCTAACGGCACGAGCATAAGCAAGGCATCATGGCGACCCTAATGCGCACGATGATGAGGATTAGAAGGCGGCGGAGCATAGTGCTCACCGAGAGTGGAGACGGCGGCTAAGATGACGACGGCGCGCTCGGCGACAACACGGGCGTTCGGGCGATTCTCACCCAAAACGAGAATGGAAAGAGGCATGAGACTCGGGAGATGATGGAGATCGGGATTGCCAAAGTAATTTGAAAAGTAATAAGCAACGGCGACGGAATCGACGATGAAGCGCGTGGCGGCTCGGTTTTTCGGTCGCGAGGAAGAAAACAGCGCGCGGGCGCTCTGGGCGATGCGAGGCGGCGCTAGCGAGCTGAGGCTGTGCGCGAGGGCAAGGCGAAGTCCATGGCGAAGAAAATGGAGGCGGGAGCGCTCGGTGGTTGAGGCAAGGCGCGGTGCAAAACATGGCGGCCATGGCGCGGCGATGGCGTCGGCGCGCGAGAGGAAAAGGGAGGAGGAGGAGGAAACGGGGGCCGGGCCGGGGCTTTAATGCGCGAGGACGGTGATCGGAGAAGCGACACGGGCGCGAAGGTTCTAGCGCGGCCATGCGCTGGCGGGCCGGCGCGACCAGCCGGCATGGGCACGGCGACGAGGAACGAGAGGGGGGAGGGAGGACGAAGGTGACGTCGCGCTACAGATAACAGGGGACAGTCACACCGAAATTTGCAATTTACTCCAAAATTTTGAACTAAGCTCGAAAAATTCCAAAAAGCAACCCTAGCTAATTTTTCATTCTCTACAACTTTCTCAACGGCACATTTTCAAATTTTGCAAGGAAAATTGAATTTGAATCAAATTTTGAAAAGGGGACAAAAACCCTAGAAACAAATATATGCAATTACTTTTGATTTTTCAATAAAACTTGAAAAACTCCAAAACTATGAAATACTCAACTTTTCAAACTACACATTTTCTCCAAAAAGAGTTTTCCCAAAATATGCATAGTTTTTGAATTATGATTTGAAATTCAAAAGGGGACAACTGTCTAAAATCGTATTTTCAAAATAATTTGAAATTCTTTTTGGAAACTTGAAAAACTTTGAACACCAATATTGAAGCTCTCATCAAGACCCAAAATATTGCTTTTTGGACCAACCCCAAATTCTTTGTAGATTTTGAAATAGAGAAAAGGGGGTAAATCGGGGTTTTCGAAAAACAGGTTTCGAAACGAATTTTGAACTCGATTAATTTCTACACTAGCTAATCGGTCATTAGCAATCACAAGCATCATTTCATATGTAAAACAAAGCATCACATCAAAAATAATATTAAAACATGAATGCATTAATGCCATGATGCTCGATGATTAGGCCTTAATAAAATTCTAAATCAAGTTTTAGTTGCAATTAACATCTAGGATGTTACACTTAGGGTGCATCAAGCCTCCAAAAAAAAAGTTAGCCCTCACAACTGTTGCCCTTCTATCAATGTGTGCTCAATTCCTCTTTGTACAAACCTACATAGGTGCCATAGTATAATACGTAGCTACTATACAGTTAGTTTACATTACTGTCAGATGATATCGGAACATTCTGTTAGAGAGCGATCCAGAACTCATGGCAGTCGCAAATGCTCATCAACATCAATCACCTCTTCTCCAGGTAATGGAAGAATGAAACACAAGCATTCGGTGGTTGGTGTCACATTGTTAGCCAGTCAGACGATTGTCTACTCTCTCTTTTGAGATCCTTTCTTCCTGTATCTCCTCAAGTTCGTCCTCTTCGCTCCGCTTGCCTGCTTGCTCCTTCCAGTAGGCAATCAATTTCTTCAACCTCATGATTTCTTTTGGGGCAACATGTTTGCTCGTATCATTAACAATACAACGAACTCGAGAAGCATACCTACAAGATTCCAAACATTATTTGAAACAGCCACTACATTATGCCACAAGAATGTCCTATACTTTCAGGAAATAGACTCCAACTAGTGAAAATATTTTTTGTGAGAAAATTAACCTAAACATCATACACAATTACACATTTGATGGAAACAACTAAAATGATTCTAGTCAATAAAAAAATTAATATCTCAAAAGCACATTAATATAACACTGACAAACCCAGAAAACATAGCAAAGATATACGTACATTAACGAGTTGTGGGTCTCCTCCAAATTAGACTCTGCTGGTGAAACATTAACGAACATCAATGTCTTCGCATTGCCTCCAAGAGAATCACTCATAAGCATTGTTAACTTATGGTTCCGGTAAGGTATATGTTGTCCATCAGAAGATAAAGCACCAATAACATCAGCCAAAGCAGAAAGAGATTTGTTTATACTTTGTGCTTCTTTCAGTTGCTTTCCTGCTGAACCAGATTTTTTCACCCTCTCAGAACCAGCAAGGTCCACAAAACTTAGCTGTTCAAACAGAGGACTAATGTTAATTCTTCCATTTAATATATGAAACAGACCCTGAGATTAATAACAATAGCCCAAGTACGGTTTACAATGCAATAGTTTCACAAGGCAGAAATGTGAGAATTCACAACTTTCTAAAGGGAACCATAGGCAACATATTAGTCTTCCTCTTTATTTTTGTTTCGTACAAGATATTCTCTACAGCTTGTCTATTTCAAAAATTTTCATATCAACTAAGAGGAACAAGAAAAAAGAACTTCACACTAGCATATTGTGTTGCTCTATACTTCATAGCATATTGTGTTGCTCTATACTTCATACTAAATCACATACAAAAAAAAATTAAAAATGCTTTAGACTACATATTTCATGTATTGAAAAAATAATAATAAAAACCAAAGATCATATGAATAACCAAATTGCCAAGGCCAAGATACTACAGAAAGTACATAGCTTATTAATCTTATGAATAAATTTAAATATGACTAATTTTAAGTGTGTTTTACAGGTTATGGTTGCCAATAACCTCCACCAAATCATACAACATGCAAAATTTCAACAATGTGCATAAAGTATTGTAGTGCCCAGGCCACAAATAAAGGGAGTCAAAACATTCAATATTTCATTAATATAGATGCTAGTAGACTCGACCAAATTAGAGTTAAGTTTGCAACTTTATCCAGCCATACCTTGCCTCTTGCATAAGATTGAGTTTGAAGATTTGTACTTTCAATAACGATTGAAAGTATTAAATGAGACCTTGAACTCTCATCATTCATATTTGTACCGGCAGTATGTCTTCTCTCAGAACCTCTTAAAATTATAGATCTCAATTCCTCAATACTTGAAATGCTCACAATTGTCGCATTTTCAACCGTAACAACACCCTAAAAATTGATATCAGATAATTAATTATATGAGTATCAAAGGTTGTGCATGGATAAAAAAACACTTTTAAAATTCCCAAATGAAAACCACACAGATCAAGGTGATGGTTCGTTTCAATTAATACTATCAGATATACATACTTCAGAACAATATGGAGATGAACAAACAAATTGTCAAGAAAGTTACTAAAGAAAATTAGTTAGTGTAAAAAATGAGATAAACTAGCCGCATGTCCTATTTGTTGGGATAGTCCCACATCGGTTAGTGATGGGGGGAGTGGCCAGCTTATAAGGCAGGGTGGATCTCTTCCATCAGCTCGGGCTTTTGGGGTGAGCAGGCCTGTAAGGCCTTGTGGGCTGGGCCAACATTGGTTATGGGCCCACCACGCTTCCGCTGCGCAAGTCCCCCATCCTCTTTCTCCCTGCTGCAGCAAGTGATGGAGCAGTCAGCTCCTTGCAGCTGTAGATCATGGCAATAGGCCATGCTTAGTACTTGTAGAGGTACACCAGCAGTAGTGGGCTGGTCTTACTCAGTACTAGGAGTAGTTGGCTGATGCAAGCCATGTAGTGTAGGAGTAAGGAGTTGGTAGAAGGTACCATAGTTGGTACATGTAGTGGTGCATATAAACCAGCCTAAAGGCAATGAAGAAGTTAGTTCTTGTGCCCATATCTTCAGCTTCAGCTCGGCCACTGCTGAGCAGAGTGTGTGTGTGTGCTGAGAGCTCAAGCTCTTCTTCTACCTTGGAGCAGGGAGGGAGAGGAGGGAAGGGGAGCAGGTTCTGCTCACCTGGTGCAAAGATGGTGCCAACACGTGGTATCAGAACGTGGGTTGCCGTTGCTGAGCTTCACCGCCGGCAATGGGTGACACGGCCGAGGAGATTGTTGCGCGGGAGGCGAGGGAGAAGGCGGCTGCGGAGAAGGCGGCGTCCAGCTCCAAGGCTCCCGTGGAGGTGCATCGGGTGCGCGAGTTCAGCGGCCCGAATTCCTGGCCCATGCTCACGCGCACCAACTACGGCGAGTGGTCGGTGCACATGAAGTGGAAGCTGCGCGCACATCACTGGTGGAAGGCCGTCGAGACTGGTGATGCCGGCGAGGAGGCGGAGGTGGGCGTCATGGAGGCGCTCATGGCTTCCACGCCGAGCGAGTACCATGAGGCGCTCGGCCGCAAGGACACGGCCAAGGAGGCGTGGGAGATGCTGGCATCCTTCCGCGTGGGCTCGGATCGGGCCAAGAAGGCCAAGGCGCAGCAGCTCCGCCGGGAGTTCGACGATCTCCGGTTCAAGTCCGGGGGCGCTGCGGCTGCAGACGCTGGCGGGGCAGCTGGCGGTCTACGGCAAGCCGATCGACGACGAGGACGTCGTCGCCAAGCTGCTGCGCGTCGTGCCGCCCAAGTACGCCCAGCTCGCCCTGTCCATTGAGACCATGCTGGACATGTCCACGCTGTCTCTGGAAGATGTGACAGGGCGGCTGCGCGCGGTGGAGGATCGCGCGCCCGCGGAGAAGCCCAAGCCACATCTGATGTTGACGGAGGATCAGTGGGTGGCGAGGTGGAAGGAGAAGCGCCGGAACGGCGAGGGCTCGTCCACCGGAGGCGGCGGCGGCGGTGGCGGCAAGAAGGCCGGCAAGGCGCCGGCGGACAAGAAGAAGGGGAAGAAGAAGCGCTTCCCCGACCCCAACGCCTGCCGCAAATGCGGCGAGGTTGGGCACTGGGCGCGGGAGTGCCCGAACAAGAAGCAGGAGAAGGAGGAGGCGCACCTGGCGGAGGACGATGACGACGGTGACCATGCGCTCCTGATGGGAGTGTATTGCGCGGCGCCGTGCGGTGAAGCGAGGAGGAGGTGGAGGTGAAGCGAGCACCGCGACGCCGGTCGTCCACCACTTCGACGAGCCGCGTGCGGTGCATCTGGGCGCCGCGGAGATGAGTCCGAGCAGCGGTGGTACCTCGACTCCGGCGCGAGCAACCACATGATCGGGTGCCGCGCTGCCTTCTCCGAGCCGGACGAGCCATGGCGGGAGCGTGCGGTTCGCGACGGCTCCGGGTGCGGGTCGCGGGCGTGGCACGGTGCTGTTCAGGTGCAAGGACGGCGAGCACCGTGCTCTCACGGAGGTGTACTTCATCCCCGAGCTCCGGTCGAGCATCGACGAGCACGGCGCGGAGGTGCTAATCAAGGCGGGTGTGCTGAGGATCAGGGACCAGGACGGCAGGCTCTTGGCGAAGGTAAGGCGCTCACGGAATCGCCTTTACCTGCTTGACTTGAAGGTGGAGCAGCCCGTGTGTCTGGCGGCGGTGAGCGAGGAGGAACCGTGGCTCTGGCATGGCCGGTTCGGCCATCTGAGCTTCGACGCTCTGGGCCGGCTGGGGAGCATGGTGACCGGGATGCCGAGCATCAAGCACGCGGCGGAGCTGTGCGACAGCTGCCTCGCCGGGAAGCAGAGGAGGCTGCCGTTCCCCAAGACGGCCAAGTACCGGGCGGCGGCGCAGCTCGAGCTGGTCCACGGGGACCTTTGCGGGTCGATTGCGCCGGCGACGCATGGTGGGCGCCGGTATTTCCTGCTGCTGGTCGACGACTGCAGCAGGTATATGTGGCTGCGGCTGCTGACGAGCAAGGGCGACGCGGCGGACGCCATCAAGGCGTTCAAGGTCAAGGCGGAGGCGGAGTCGGGGAAGCGGCTCCGGGTGCTGAGGACCGACCGCGGCGGCGAGTTCACGGCGGTGGAATTCGCCGCGTACTGCGCCGAGGAGGGGGTGGTGCGCCACCTCACCGTGCCGTATACCCCGCAGCAGAACGGCGTGGTGGAACGCCGGAATCAGACGAACGTGGGCATGGCCCGATCGATGATGAAGGCGAAGGGGATGCCGGCGGAGTTCGGGGGCGGCGGTCACCACGGCCGTCCACATCCTCAACCGGTCGCCGACGAAGGCTTTGAAGGGGAAGACCCGTACGAGGCGTGGCACGGGCGCAAGCCTAACGTCTCGTACTGCGCACGTTTGGCCGCACGGGCACGTGAAGAACACCAAGCCGGGGCGAGCAAGCCGGAGGACGGAGCACCCGCATGGTGTTCCTCGGCTACGAGGATGGATCAAGGCGTACCGCCTATGATCCGATCCCGGCGGTGGCGGCGGTGTCCCGGGACGTCATCTTTGACGAGGCAGCGGCGTGGAAGTGGGAGGAGCTGGAGACCGGGGAAGCTCAAGCCGGCGGCGGGCTCTTCGACACGTTCGTCGTCGAGCGGATGGTGGTCCACGGCGGAGCAAAGGCTGTGGAGGCACCGGCGGCCGGGGAAGCGCAGGCTCCAGAGCCTGCGCCGGCAGCGGCGCCGCAGCCAGCTGCGGCGGAGGAGCCGCCAAGCCCTGGCGGAGCGGGCCACTTCGGCTCGCCAGCGCGGGAGCAGACCCCTGTTCCGGCAGAACAGGGGACGCCGGCGGCGGCCACGATCGAGTATGCCTCCCCACCAACTAACGTGTCTGAGTTTGTGGATGCATTCCATGAAGGGGAGGAGGTCCGATTTCACCGGATGGACAACGTGATCGGCGAGGCAGCGGTGCCAGGCTTGGCGGCGCGGGCGCTGGGGGAAGCCGATCACGCTCTGCTGCTGATGAGTGCAGAGGAGCCGTCCACGTTCGCCGTTGCGGAGCGCGACGCCGCGTGGCGAAGGGCGATGCTCAAGGAGATGCGGTCCATCAAGGACAACCACACCTGGGAGCTGGTCGATCCGCCGGCGGGTTGCCGGCCGATCGGGCTCAAGTGGGTGTTCAAGGTCAAGCGCGACGAGCGGGGCGCCGTCGTGAAGCACAAGGCTCGGCTCGTCGCTCGCGGCTTCGTGCAGAGGGAAGGGGTGGACTTCGAGGAAGTGTTCGCGCCCGTGGCGCGGATGGAGTCGGTGCGGCTGCTCCTCGCGCTCGCCGCGGCCAAGGAGTGGCAAGTCCATCACCTCGACGTCAAGTCCGCTTTCCTGAACGGCGAGCTGGCGGAGACGGTGTACGTGAAGCAGGCGCCGGGCTTCGTGGTGGAGGGAGCAGAGCGCAAGGTCTTGCGCCTGCGGAAGGCCCTGTACGGGCTGCGCCAGGCGCCGAGGGCGTGGAACGCCAAGCTCGACGCCACCATGGCGGAGCTTGGGTTCAAGCGGTGTGCCTCGGAGCATGCCCTGTACACCCGTCGACGGGGGAAGGAGCAGCTCGTCGTCGGCGTGTACGTGGCCGACTTGATCGGGACGGGTGCGCGGGCGGAGGACATCGCCAAGTTCAAGGAGCAGATGACGACCCGATTCCGCATGAGTGATCTGGGATCGCTCTCCTACTATCTCGGCATCGAGGTGAAGCAGGGGGCGGACTCCATCAAGCTCGGGCGGCGCGCCTCGCGGCCGAAGCCGCTGGAGGCGGGCGGGGATGGCGGGCGCAAGACGGTCGCCACGCCGATGGAGGAGAGGATCAAGCTCTCAAGCGAGCACGGCGGCGAAGGTGGATGCCACTGCATGCCGGAGCATCGTCGGCGGCCCGCGGCTCACCCATACCCGGCCGGACATCGCATTCGCGGTCGGGTATGTGAGCGAGTTCATGGAGGATCCGCGGGAAGATCACTGGACGGCGGTGAAGCGCTTGTTGCGCTACGTTCGGGGACGGCGGAGATGGGCTCGGTGTTCCCTAAGCGGGGGCGGGCTCAAGGCGAAGGTGTTCGGCGATGCACCACCCAAGGACAGCGAGCCCGGCCGGTGGGCTTCAGTGATGCGGACATGGCGGGCGACGTGGACGGGCGGCGGAGTACCTCCGGCGTGCTCGTGTTCCTCGGAGCAGCGCCGGTGGCGTGGCAGTCACTGAAGCAGAAGATGGTGGCCTTGTCCACGTGCGAGGCGGAGTATGTCGCGGCGGCGACAACGGCATGCCAAGTGGTGTGGCTCCGGCGGTTGCTGAGCGAGCTGACGGGAGTTGAAGCTCAGCCGCCAACACTCAAGGTGGACAATCAGCCAGCCATTGCTTTGGCGAAGAATCCAGTCCTCCACGACCGGAGCAAACACATCGATGTGAAGTTTCACTTCCTTCGTGATTGCGTCGATGGAGGGCAGCTTGTCATCGAGTTCGTCGAGACCGGGCGGCAACTCGCTGACATCCTCACCAAGTCGCTCGGGCGCCTCAGGTTCAGTGAGCTTCAGGGCATGATCGGCATGGCAGAGGTCAGATGAGGACAGCAAAGATTAGGGGAAGAATTGTAAGAGATAATCTGCTGTCCCCCATCCTCTTTCTCCCTGCTGCAGCAAGTGATGGAGCAGTCAGCTCCTTGCAGCTGTAGATCATGGCAATAGGCCATGCTTAGTACTTGTAGAGGTACACCAGCAGTAGTGGGCTGGTCTTAGTCAGTACTAGGAGTAGTTGGCTGATGCAAGCCATGTAGTGTAGGAGTAAGGAGTTGGTAGAAGGTACCATAGTTGGTACATGTAGTGGTGTATATAAACCAGCCTAAAGGCAATGAAGAAGTTAGTTCTTGTGCCCATATCTTCAGCTTCAGCTCGGCCATTGCTGAGCAGAGAGTGTGTGTGTGCTGAGAGCTCAAGCTCTTCTTCTACCTTGGAGCAGGGAGGGAGAGGAGGGAAGGGGAGCAGGTTCTGCTCACCTGGTGCAGAGATTGTGCCAACACTATTGTACAATACTATGGAGATGAACAAACAAAATGTCAAAAAATTACTAAAGTAAGTTATTTAGTGTCAAACAATGAGATAAATTAGTTGCATGTCCTAGCAACTAACAAAGTATGAACGTAAATATCTATATACTACTGTTTCTAAGAACCACAAAAAGGTCAATAAGAAAAGTGGTAATCAATTAAGCAAATAATGTAGAGTAGCATATCCAATGTGTCATAAGAACAAGGAATTGAATGTTAGGAAAGGAAATCTTATACCTTGGAATCCTTTTTTATCTCTAACTTTAGCGGCTTTGCATTTCTAGGCAGCAATAGGTCCACAAGATTATCTTGATAAAGCTCCACCATATATGCCTGCGTATAAACACATTTAAGGATAATATAGAACAGATACTTGGTATCTAAAGAATAGTGTCAGTAAATTCTTTTTTTCTTCCCAAACCATGTAAAATGCAATAACTCAAAAAGTGTATCCCTAGTATTCAAGGTAAACATGATAACTCACAAACACATATTCCTCCTACCTTCAAAGAAAATGAATATTTGTTACCATCGCGCTTTATCACCCTGAAAAGTTCTGATGTGGCTCTTGGAGTAAGACCAGGATTGTCATCTGAACCATAAATAGTGAAAGTCTTTCCAGATCCAGTTTGGCCATATGCAAATATACAAACATTATATCCATCAACAGCTGATTGTACCAGATACTGCATCACATAAATTCAACAGATCATATGAAACCCAAAGTGAAGAAACTTACAAAAAAAAAGGATGATATTACTGATATCATAACACAAAAGATAGCATTTGAAATATTCACCTTAGTGTCCTCAAATACTTCTTCTTGACTTGTATTTGCATCAAAAACACGATCATATATATGTTGTTTCGACTTTTCATCTTTCCATGGATGTGCAACTGTAAATTCATCAGGACTGCAAACTATACTTTTCTCCTCAAAAGAAACTTCCTTGTCATTTAGAGGGCGCAAGCGACAAAAAACTCTTATTTTTCCTTTCATATCTATAAAGAGTTAAAACATAAGTCATGGTCAATTCATCAAACATAATCATAGCCATTACTAAACAATATTCCTAGTTTACCTTCAATTGTATTATAATAACGCTTTCGCAGAACCTGTTCTTGCTTATAAAGATTTTCAAGTTCCACTAATTGGGCACCTTGCCTTTTAAGAATCTCAACAGTTTGTTGGTTCTTTCTATCAATATCCTGAGACAGTACAAAATGAAGGAGTATATAAATTTCTGCAAGACCTAAAAAACAAACACAGCTATTGTATACCACGTACCGCTTTGAACTCTCTTAGCTCATCAAGTTCTTTCAGACTATTTTGTAAGCTATCAACCTCAGCATTTCTTACAGCAAGATTTGATTCAGCCACATTTAAGGATTGTGTGGCAACTTCCAATTTCTGCTCTAATTCAGCAATCTGAGATTTCAATTTACGGCATTCATCCGCATAAACCTTTTCCATTGTGTTTTTCTGCATAATCATATAAATCATATTTCAGAAATATAAAATGAATAAACTTTTCACTTAAATCAGAACACAAAAAAAACATAAGTAGCATAGCCACAAAACAATAAAAAGAACCTCTTCATTTTTCATTTTTTCAAGCCTTTGAACTTTTTGGTCAAGAAGATTCTTTTCTGACATTAGCTTCTTCGAGACCTCTTTTGATGCATCAAGTTCTTTGTGGCATGATTTCAACTCCTCCTTAAGCTTGGTAAGCATCTTTTAGACACAAATGAGAGAACACATCAAAAGTTTGTAACAATTTGCAGAAATAAGTGTGGACAAAGAAGTTAGAAACAGGTTATAGATACCTCAATGTCACTATTGACGCTGCCTACAGTTGTCAAAGTATCTCTCTCACGGCCCTGGCCACTTGTTAATCTGATTTCAAGTCTACTTTTTTCCATCAGGGCAGCCTAATAAATAAAACAGAAAATCAAATGAGAACCCGAACAATAATAAAATGGAAAGTCAAATGGCCCTAAAAATTTTAATTAAACCAACAATCTATCATCATACCTGCAAAGCAGATTCTTTCTCATCACATAGATATTTTAACTTATCAAGCTCATTTTTCACTTCTTTGGAACTTTCTCGTTCAGATTGCAAGGTATCTCTTAGCCCTTCCAACTCTTCTTGCATCTCTGTTTCTTGTTTTGTCTTCAACTGTAGATCTTCTTGCAACTAAACATATGTGAAGACAATTATTTCCTCATCAAAATGTCCACATTTATACATGTATCAAAAGTACACTTTTATAAGATAGGTATTTCCATTTTCTTAGCTATGCATAAGACACGATGACAGTGTAAGTGGCAATTGTAAATGAGTTTGGGTGCTCTATGGACACCTAAAAGATATTCGATGTGACAATAGGATGCTCATGAATCATGAAGTTTAGCCATCTTAACCAATATTTATCACCTATTACCGACGAAATTTTGACCTACTAGTCTTGGCACATTATTTTATTTATTAACAAGATGTGGAATAACAAAATGCAACTGTACAACTTTCTTTTCTGTTAACTGCACTTTTGTGATTCTGAGCAAAAACACAAAGTGATCCGTGATTTTTAGCCACTACAGAACAGTATATTCAAATAGGCCAGGAGAACCATATTCAATTCAATTAACTGAAGCAACACTGCACCAGGCAATACAATTGCAAAGAAATAGTTTAGAATTGTTACACTAGCAAATACCTTAGGTTGCCAGTTTTGTTGTGGCCAAAGGTACTTACCCGATCTGCTTTCTTCTGAGACTCCTCAACTGTTTTTGTCAGTTCTTGGACACGCTTCTCATACATTTCGATATTTGGCGGCCTATATGCTTGGTTAACATCATTTTGCGATGTCACACTATTAGCAGAGCGTGCTTTTGAATATCTGCGGAGCATGACATCGTTTATATGTGTTTGAAGTGCTACACATATTTCCTCGCCCTAAAAAAACCATGGTTATTCTAACAGCTATAGATGATATAACAGGATTAGACGTATTATAAACTATTGCCTCGAAGCTTTAGAATACCTGCTTTGTTTCAAATTGAAAGATATGAAGAACACCAGCAACTCGCATTTTGAAGAAAACAGCAGTATTGCTGCTACCAAATTGCATGATGTCTCTTAGTTCTGCAGAATGAAGATATTCCTTGGGAACAGGGCGGAAAAAGTGAACCTGCATTCATGCAGAAATTCAAGGTCAGTTTTACTTAGCAAAAAGAATATGAAGTTTCCATCACATGGTTGAGATCAGACCCCTCGTTTGTTGATTCCCAAAATGATTTTTCCAGGTAGCAACCCTATTGGATCATCAATCTTCCGAACACTGAAGAAAACAGAGTTCCCATATGGAAGAGTCCTTAAGATTCTGAGAAATTGTTGCCGTGCATCGTCCTTTGATAAGTGTTCCTGGAATCAAACAACGGAATACTCAGGTAAGCTAAAGTTCTAACGACTAACGAGGCTTTACCAATGTGAGCGCAAATCGTAAATATATTGATAGACTAATAAATATAAAGTTCAAGGGCTAGATTAATACCATTAACTGAAAGCGTGAAATGATGTCAAGCTCCCAATCTCGCTTTGCTCTGGTAATTGCCACTTGTCTAGGAAGAAATCTCTCTAAAAGTGATATCCATTCACTGGTGAGAGCGAAAAACACACACAGACAGGCAAATTATTTTTGTTACCACTGAAAAATGGCATGAGAGATCAGGTTGGACCTTAAGAAATACTTACACACAGGATTCAGGATTGTCAATGTATCCAATCTCAACCAAGATTTGCAGAGCAGAGAGTTGTGAAGCATCATCCCTGCCGACAGGATAGTTTCCCAAAATGTAATCATGTTGCAACTGCAGAACAATGTTATTTGTTAGATCTATTCTGGAAACAAGATTACTAGAGTAACAATAACACACATCACACAAACTGGCAGTCCTTCAGTTAGCTAGCTACCAGAAGACTATCAAACAAGTACCTGGACATAGGATAGCTGAACAAACATTGGATCAGTCACAGCCTCATCCGACTCACGAAAGAGACGTTTCTTGAATACCAGTTTGCAGTGAAGAATTTCTCCTTTGTTGCGATCCTTGGCTGATTTGAATTCAGATAGCAAGTCTCCAATATATTTGTTATCATCTAATCCAATGTATTCCTCTGCATATGAAGATAAAGAAATGCACGTGTTACTTGAAAAACCTCTACAAAATCCTACTACATTTCCTTCTGCTTCATGATATTCAAACCGTGTGTATTATTTAAATTATGAAGTAGAAAAGGAAAAAAACTATATGACTTGGTAGTTACCATTGCCAACCTCAGAAGACTTTGATCCGTTAACAACCTTCCGACATTCAAATAGGCTGAAACTAGAATACACTGAAAGTTTGATAATGCCTGCAAGTTCCTGTCATTAAATTGTTTTTTCTGTCCTTAGAACATTATAGTTTCAAATGATATTGTAACTTTGAAAAGTTCACAAGAAACTGCAGCAACAAATCTAATGCCAGAACTGTTTAGGGAAAGTACAACAACATACAGATAGAAATATCACCACATAACACAGGACTACTGTAATGTGGTTGAATATATGCCACTGGCCAACAGAGAAAAGGAGGGGGAGTAAAACTATTGTTTCAGCCAACCACAAAAAATCACTAGTTCTAGAATTCATAACAACAACAAAATAGCAAATGAAGAATAACCAAAGTGCGCCATCCATTTGGCATTGTGGCATCAAGCACCAGGTTACATCTTTGCCAGGTTGAGTTGAAGCCAAGAGCCCACACTAAATTTGCTATGACAACATTGAGTAAAGCAAAAGATCAAATGGAGGTCAGACGAGCCAAGAAGCATAAAAACTCTGACCCACTTTAGACTGCACTTGCTCTTTTAGCATCAATGAACTTCGACCTCCATGAAAAGCACTTCTTTGTGTATTTTCCAGTCATATACTCTAATATGCTTATATGCCTGAATTCTATGGCAGCATATTTTTTCTGACCACGTCCTAAGTAATATCACACTATTTGGAAGCAAGTCGTGCAAGCCATTTATATATGTTATCGCTGAACTACAACAACAATTTACATTCTTTTAAAATATTTTTGAAGGTATTGAGCATATATCAATTCTAGAAAGCTCAGAAAAAATGCATTTACCTCTACAGCATCAGCAACAGTTGTGGCCATGTCATAGGTGATTTCTTCAAAAGTTTCGTCCAAGAAGAATACAATTGTTGTAAGCTTCCGGCTTGTCAAAAGAGCTTCTATTTCCTCCCGTGCAGGAATTGTAACCCTAGGACCTGCCTTGACTGATCGTTTTAATGCATTTAGTGTATTCAGTGCTAGAACTCGAACATCAGAATCAGTTGTGGCTCCATGGGCAACATAGTGAACATATTCAGACAAGTATGCCCCAATATCTTTGCTTGGTGGCATGGATGATGCACACAGGTACATAAGCTCCCAAGATCTTATTGACCAACCCCTGCACGTACAATAAAATATATGATTCCTATAATGGTATACACATATCCTTGCCATCCATGAGAAGCCCAACTCACCTATCAGGATTGTTTCGTGTTTGTTTTGAAATCTGCGCAAAGAGTTCATCTCGAAGTTCAGAACGCTTCAATGTATGCTTGTAGAGCTTCGCAACAAGTTCTATTCTCTCATCCAAACTTATTATTGCTGGTGAATCGATGCCCGTGTACTTTAGTATGACCTGGAACAACTTCATTGAACGGCTTACAAGGTCACTGCTTATCTTTAGTAATGAAGTTGGAATAGGATCCTGCAGGAGATACAAAGAAGCGCCAAATTAGCAGAACAAAATGATAGATGTGATTTGATCTGAGATATTGACCTTAAGCTTTAGCATAGAAGTTTAGAAGAAAAATAAGTTGAAACAAGTGCAACAGTATAACTTCACAGATGAAATGAGATTTGATAGAATCACCTTTTGAAAGCACAACATATCTTCCAAAGTGAACTTCTCACGAGCTTGTGGCCCAACAGACTTTTTAGAAAAAAATCCACGTTTTCCAGCTGAATGAATCTGCTTTTGCATTGCTTTGAGAAAGCCCTCGACCTGTCATTTTCCAGCACTGATATCAGAGTGGGAATCAGACATTTCTTACTATCTGAAATTCAATAATAGTAGCTTATGGAACCATAATGGACATTTTGATGAGCCTGTGGATGCTTAGGATATCTGCTGGTATTGCCTAATTGAATTTCCTTGTCCCTAATGCCAGTGACAAGGAAAATGTTGGTGTTAACCAATTCAGTGGTGAGAGTACATAGGGCTTAGAGTTGAAAACCTACATTTTTCTTATATTTGTTCATGTAGAAGAGAATGTTTAGCTTAAACTTGAATGTTGCGCTAATCGTTCTTACTTGCATTCACCTCTCGACTTCTAAAGGACAAAATGCAAATTATTATGGAGAGGTTATGTAGGACTAATTGACATTATGCTTGTTACAGTCTATTTGAATGGTGACACAATGATGGATGGTTTTCCTTATCTCGTTTCTGTCTCCACCAAACTGACAACTGGGGGCATTGTGTAAAACATAAACAAGAATAATGCAATCAACTCAATGCTAAAGTTAAAACTTAATAAACACACCAACCATTTCACAAAAAAATGATCGCATTGCTGAGGATATTAGAGCAAAGTAGTCACGTACCTGGAAGCGATCAATTAACGGAATAGCTCCAGCAAGCTCAGGAGGTATGGACATTGACAAAGTTGACGGCGTACTGCAAAAACATTAAACCCAGATAGTAAATACAAATCACATCACACCTTACCACGCAAACAGAGCCCTCCAGAAATGTGGCGTGGAAGAAAGCAATGTACGTTGTGTGGTGTCTTGGCTTCAAAACAACTACCACAGAATTGGTACCTAACGCATTTAACAGGTAGGGTGGTAGGCCATGGATTACGAGCACAGCGCACATAGCCAATTATAGCGACATTAACATGGTACAACAATTAAACAAATCCCAGGCATCAGCCCGACTTTTCCCCCTCAACTTTCCACTAGCCAGGCAGGGGGAACTCTTTTGGCAATCATCATACGCAATAGAAAATCGAAAAACCTGAGACATCCGAACCGGTAATTAACTAAATCTAGCACACAGGCAAACGAACATCACGAAATCAATCAACTCGGAACGGAACCGAAGCAGCGGCAGGAGATACGGCGACGGAAGGGAGGGAGGTGGGGACTATTTAGTGGGGACTCACGGGGGCGCGAAGCTGTAGCCGTCGCTGTCGTAGCCGTCGGCGGCGCCGTTGGCGGTGGAGGCCGCCGAGCCGTGTAGCGGCGTGGCGGCAACAGAACCGACACCGCTGCCGTTGCTGAAGCTCCCGGAGGCGCCGTTGGGCGCCTGGTGCTGCGCAGGCCCCACCCCGCCGGCCGCCATCTCCCCCACTGTCTGTACCCCTCCTTCTCCTTCAGCCCTCAGAAGCTAGTAGCAGTAAAGCCTCCCGTAAGCCTCCTCAATCTCAATCAACGGGTCCTCGCGTCCAGCAGCAGCAGGTCACCGCCGAGCAACTCCAATCGCCATCAGCGCGGGCGTCGAGACGGGCCAATCCCGCGACGCGGCCTCAGATCGAAAACGCCACGGGGAAGCGGCGCCCGTGAGCTCCCGAGCTCGGGTGGACTCGCCCCGGAGTCCGCGCGGCGGGCGGGTGGACAAATGGAGCGAGCCCCCGGCAATGCGAGCGGAATAAGTAAGCCGACACGCGGGAAGGAGGGCGGGAGGGAGGGAGGCTCGGACCGGGTCGCGGCCTCGCGGGCGCCTCGCTCGTCCGGCCGCGGCCGGCAGGACGAGATCCGGAGGCGAGGAGGACGGGACAGGGTGTGGTGGACTGGAGGCGAGGAGGAGGGAGAGAGGGGCTCACGAGGGGAGAGGTGGTATGGCGAGGGGAGGAGGCGGAGGCGGAGGCTAGCTGGGGGGGTGATGCTGATGCCAGCGGATGGATTATTGAAGAAAATCACGCGGCCGTGGTGCGGGGCCGTTCCGCGGCTGTTTTGCCGCAGCGGGCGAGGGAATTACTCCGCCAGTGCTCCCCGTGTCCTCCTCCTCCTGCCGCGCAGGCGCTCGTGATTTTTTGGGAGGCCGGCGGCGTGGCGTGTGCTGTTGTGGGAGTGGGAACGGGGAGCCTGGGAGGGGAAATCGGGGCGGATGGAATTGTTTGAATTTAATTTTGGGAATGAGAGAAATGGAATGAGAGTAGGTGGGGCCGTGGGGGTGGCCTGTGGGGTGGGACCCGCCCGGCAGGTACGCAGGGGCATGGGATGTTTGTGGTGCGGTGCGGTGTTTTGTCCGGCTTCGAGATGGACCGCGGCCGTGCGGTACCAAAGGAGAGACGAGGCCGTTCACCGCCTGCAACGACGCAACGGGTTCAACGGTTGGACTGAAAACGAAGCACTTGCCACTCGGACTGTCGATCCATCCAGTTCTCGAACGAAGGTACGTAGGAGTACTCGTACATGGTTAAAGATTGTCTAATCTAATGTTAGATAGGATACTTTTATGACCGGGAGGAGGGAGAGAGGAAGATTGAGAGAGATATGGTTTGTTTCGAAAACAACAATCTCACAAGGAAGAATTTTAAAACCTAAACAGCTATTTCATTTTTGTACACTTTGATATTGACATACTATACAACTGACAAACTTTCCTTTGCTGTCTATGTAAAATAAAGGATGAATTGCATTATTATACAACAATCTATTGTGTGAGTTGATTGTTCAGTCGTCTCATCATTACGTAGTTCTGTATAGAGCTATCTATAAGACAACACCAATTTATTTGTCCTCATGGTTCATGACATTCTCTATTCATTATCTGATTCTTCCTTGCGTACGATTAGATGGGAGAAATACGGAGTAACATGGTACTACTGTATCTCTGATTCTTCCTCGTGTATAGTTGAATCGGGTCCTTCTATAACTTAAAAAGAAATATTATATGGTATTTCATATGCTATCTTTAGTATAGTCCCTCCATCCTAAAAAGTATGCAACATCTTAGAATGTTTTTAAAATTAACTAAATTTATGCATTACAAATATTAATGGCTATCATTAAGTTGGCCATTAAAAATATTCCATTAACTAAAGTGTCGAATATATATCGATGCTAATTTTTATAAACATAACTAACTTTAAGTTAGCTTGGACCTAACAATCTTGAGTTCACTTGATTTTGTTTAGTCTACATGAGCTCAGCGGAGCCCCTGCTGGTACCATTTGTCAGTTGCCCATTGTGCGTGCTACTATTACAAACCGGGATAGCGACGTGCGTGACGACCCGGCACACACACGTTCGGCGGAGTTGCCAGCTCACGCGGTCACGCCTCACTGCCATTGGCCAAATCGATGCAAACGATCGGTGTCATTGTCACGCTAATAATTCGTTGCGATTTTTGGTGCTCGAATCCAACACAACAGCTTTTTTACTAGCGAGTGTAGACTAAATTGTCTCGGTGCGGTCCAGGCTCCGGCTACGCAACAAAACACAGGAAATCGACGGGTGGAGGGAGGCCAGTAAACACCGTGTGCGTGAACGATTGAACGAACTTTTTGACCGAGTGTCGTCGCTTTGTTTGGCCGCTAATGCAAGGCAGCAATGTTAGTTAAGTACTGCATTGCTGCAACTGCAACTATGAACTAGTATATCCACGATAACAACCTCTACCATTAACCTAACTTCACGGCATCATGCGTTCTGTTGGTTGCCGCGCGCCGCACAAAGCCAGGATCGAGTCTGGTGGAGCTGCTGCGTCTAATGTCTAGTCTCGTACTCTCGTAGCGGTACATTGCAAGTAAAGAATAGCTCAAGTAAGTGTACCACCAGCAGTACGTAGTACTCCTGAAAGGAAAAGGACAGCATTACCGGGGACGTAAGTGCGTACGTAGCAACGTCAGCCGTCTGCAGGCTAAGCTTCGTGTGCTGCAAATCTGTGTATATACGTACGGTACGTCGGTACCATACCAGGTTAATACAAAAATATGGTCCACGACTACGTACGAGGTCGCCATTGCATTGCAACTCGTCCGCTTGGCTTTGGCCCTGGGTCCATGGGCCATGGCATGCACGAGAAGGGGGCCGGCGGCGGGTACGCGTACGGCGCCACCAACCGGCGGCGTCCACGGTCCCGGGCGGCATTATTCCAGATTCCACAGGAACAGGGGCGTGCCAGGTTCAATCTTGTTCCGCGCTGTCCTAGTCCTACTGTACCTTGTACCCACACGATGGGTCCGATCCCCTGCATTATTTGGACCCTCTGCTCTTACGGTTGGTTCTTCTGCAATGCAGACCATGCGCTCCCTTCTTCTCCATCTCCGGCAACTTTATGAAAGCAACGAAGCGAGGCAGCGGTGATGCTATGAGCTTGGGCGGTGGAGGGCATCGTCTCGGCTAGAGCTAGGACAGGAACATCATAGTTTGCGCTAAGCACGGCTTAGGGAGGCAATTGTAAATCCAACGACAAGGAATTGTTGGAGAGGTAGGGGGGACAGGACGAGGATGAGGACATCGTCAGCCATGAGCCATAGAAGCAACGTAAATGGGAAAAACGGATTTAAGGTTGGAGAAAGAAGAGGGGAGAGTTGTCTGGTCCTGATCGGACGGTGAACAAAATCAGAGTGTTGAGCTACCCATGTTTCTTTTTCGGGCATGGGGCACATGGAGCTGTTGTATCTCTATCTATCGGTCTGCCACACATCGCAACTAATCTCAGAGAATAAACGGTAAAAGAGTATTATGATACTGTAAACTACAAGTACTAGTACTACAGGAGTACTGTACGTTGTATATCTGGTCCCCCTCGAGACAGTTAGCGGACGCATGCGGTGTGTCGTCGTGTCGCCTCGGCGCCTCGTGTACCCACTGGGGTAGTTAAGAAATCGCGTCCTGCGTCATGGCTCCTGGACGCTTACCTTTTGTCGGATGATGCACACGAGCATCCCAGAGATTTTAGCTAGAGAGATTGGAACGAGATCTAGCTAGCCTCAGTCGTAGTCATCCGAGATCGTCATCCCTTTTGTTTATTTTGTTCATTCGCTTGTTCCGGTCCTTTTGGACCCTTTTGCCTGCTACCACCACGTGAAAAGGCCAAAGCGAGGCGAGATCACCGATGCGTCTGCGTAGTGCGGTGCGCTTGCGACTGCTTTGATAGATAGCGAGTGAGGATTACTACCGGCTAGTTAGTGTGTGATATGATGATGAACTGTGACGACAGAGCACGTACAGCACGCAAGCCATTAACCACTAATAACGAACCTAATGGCACTGCCACTGCCACAACGTACGTGACAGATGGCCAGATGCGGATCAGCGGATGCCAATTTCGTAGTGCATATACTGTACACCTCATGCATCGCAAGTCGTCGTGGTTGATAGCTTGTCAAAATGTCAAGGAACAATGCTAGCTGGCTCTTCACTTCAAAGTCTCGTCAGGTACAAACTAAACGTGCAGGCATGATGGATCTCGTACGTACTCAGATACTCTTATACGTAGTGCTAGCAAGCTAGGACCCCCAACCACTGACCGGCCTCCAGATATGAACGTGTACATTAGAGATCCCTAGACCCATTAATTAATTTAATTAATGAACCGATTTTACTCTAGTACAGTCTACGTGTCTTTTTTTTTTATAACCGTGTTAAACCAGATACTCCCTGAGTAATGAGTATACATTAACTAGTGTGAGAACGAACCATTGGTGTTGGTGGTGCATAGCCGGAGGAGCACCCTACACAAATATAGCCATTTAAGCAAGAAGTCCATCAAACATGGTGCTTTTGTCTAAATATACACACTAAGCCCATCAACACCACCACCACCAGAACCCGCGGAGAACGACGTTCCCGCGCGCGCGTGCCGTGCCCGGGCGGCGTCCAATGGCGACGCCGACCCCGATAGGCCGATCCCGACCCCGCGCTAGCTAGCCTAGCTGCGCCCAACAGCGACGGACCATCCGAGCCGACCTCGCTGCCTGCCCCCCGGCCACGCCGAGCGCCGACGCCGAGGCTGACGCGCGCGCACAACCCGGATACACGCCGACCACGACCGCGACATTCTCCTCCTGCCCTGTCCAGTGGCAGTGCCCGGCACACACGGTTCGCACGCAATCGGCCGGCGGTGCGCTCCGCTCGCGGCTTGGATTACCCGGGCGCCAGATGGTGCGTGGTTTTGGAACTGGGCGCGCCGCGCGGGCGGGCTCTTGGCAGGGGACGGGACACGGGACACGGGACGGGACGGGGCGGCCTGCTGGTTCTGGTCGACAGGGACACTGGTTCAGGGACACTGGTTCTTCCCCTGCACTAGTGGGAGGTGGTTATTGGTTAAGCACTGGTCTGATCTGACAGACGTGCAGGTGCACCAAACATCCGCGCTTTGCCTGCGATGGTTCAGATGCAGTACTCGATCATTCCATTCCATTTCAGACCGAACGAAGGGTTATTGAGCTCGTGACCTGATCGATGATGATGTGGGTTTGTTCGGTTGGCGTGGTCTGCGTGCGTGGCCCGCCGTGCCATTGTGACGCGGTGACGCCGAGTGAGACGTGACACGTCCGCTTCAACTGTGATCGGAGATTCCAACGCCCCTCCGCCGGATACAGAGGAATCCGTTTCTGTTGCCATCCCCTAATCATGGGCTCATGGCAGGGGTCTCCGCGTTCGATTGGAGAGCGACGCTGGAGTCTGGAGCGAGGGCCAGCGCCCAGCGCCCGTGGTGGACGCCACGTCTTCGACTTCCGCACGATTCGATGGAATGCAGGAGGAGAGCTCGGCGGCGTATTAGGAATAGCGACCCAGCTCGACGACAGCAAAGCTTCTGCGCCGCGCCGGCGTGCATGCAGGGGTAGCAGGACAGATGCAGGAGCTGGCTGGCTTGGCACGCAGCGGCGCAGGCGAAACTGTTTGGCCCCGCCTCTGCCGCGTCGTGGCTTGTCTGCGCGTCGGGTCGCTTTCGGTAGAACCTAGCCAAACAGTGGCGTGGGAGCGAGCACTGCCGCCGTTATACTGGATCATGTGAACGAATGTGATTCGCTTTCTGCAACGGTACAACCTGTGCAAGCTGAACAAAACGGACATATAATCATGCTCGTGTTGTCGATTACTCCTGTTTTTTATAATAAAGACGCAGTACTCTCTTTGTTTTATGGGATGGGAAGAATATTGTGTTTCTGGCATTTGAAGTCAATTTGAGGTCAAGTACTATCATTGGATCCGTCAGGGCCCAACGCTGTTTCTTCTGGGCCTCGAGAGAACCCCTACCCAAAAGAAGACACAGTTCTTGCTCAAAAAAAAAAAAAAGACACAGTTGTGAAGCGGTAGTTATCCACAGCTCCGGGCTGGCCCGATTTTACAGTAGGCAATGCCTTCCAAGAGCAGATTACACTTTTTTTTAACAATTGTAGGGAATAAATAATCCCCAGTCTTAGTATAACCAAGACCACAAGACAATAGTTGTCAAAAAAAAAAAAAAAGACCACAACACAGCTCTGCACCAGTGATCAAAGTTCAGGCCTCCTGGCCGAATTCCAAGCGCAGATACACATTTTAACGCACTGAACGAAAACGTAATTCTGGTATGCTTCCATTTCCATGGTACAGTAGACAACCGATCAGGTAAGGAAAAAGGTAAAAAAAAAACAGTAGGCCTAAGAGGCTAAGACAGGTAAATGGATGGTAATTTTGCAACTGAACATCAGAAGGCTTTTTATTCATGCCTCAATAAAACCGGCACCTGAACAGTTGATGGTAAATAATCAACAATAAATCTTTCAAGACTAACTACAACCTCAAAAAAGGCTTATGATGTAACAATCTGAGCTGTAATTCTATTCCCAATACTTTGACAGACTTGTCTGACGACCATTTGCCCAAACTTTGTATCCACCAACTCCAGCTACTTAACGAATCCTAACCAGCAGTTCAAGAAGGTATTCAGGGGGGGAACCCAAAAATGAAAAAAAAAACTCCCATTCCCTGATAAATAAAGGCCAACAATATCAATGCTGCTTCATGTTGATAACTGTTTTCCGCAATCTCTCCATCACAGACTGGACCTTGTCTGATATATTCTGGTAAAGCCATCTCTGGGCAGCCTCGTCCAGTCCATCTGGTGTAATGGCTGGCCACCCCTTTCGTTCAGAGGATGAATCATGGGGTACAGTTGATGCTTCTCGCTTCAAGCTTGGCATGTCAAACTCTATTGGTTCTCCAACAATGATATCTATATTCTTACTGCAGAGTGGCACTGGAGGTCGCCGTCCAAAGAACAATTTTTCTGGCATGACCTGCAAGTAAATGGCAGCATGCTAAGAATATATTCATATTTCAGAAACAATGTTCTATACCATGATTTTTCATTATGAGATGCAAAGCATTCTAACAGGATGAAATATCAATTCCATGTACCTTTTCAAAACCGGAGTGAACAATTGGCAAAACTATTGGAGTTATAGGTGCTCGGACAATAAGACTGGCAGTTCCCCACTTCAATCTTCTAATTGGCTGATCATCTTGGGCTATTTTTCCTTCAGGGAATGTATGCAGCTGGTTGAATATGTCATGATAAAATTTGGAATTAAATAGAGGCCAGAATCCATAGGCAGAGAAATGGCATCTGTTGATGACAGAAAGATCAGTACATAGATGTAAAAACTACCCATACCCAGCCTCCATTTCTAAGCACATCAAGGGCTTCATTCATGTGTTCTTGATATATCCCACCCCCTCTTGTGATTGGTATGCATTTCCCTGTGCACACAGTTATTTGTCACCTTAAAAGTGAAAAATAAGAATAACTGAAGAATGTGAAGGGCAAAGAATAGCACTGGACAGTCAAATAGCATTTCAACAAAAGACGACGAGGCACTAATTTTGATAGCATTGTTTCTTGTACAAGTCACACAGCACGTAGTTTAGCAAGCATCAGTTAATCTTATCTGATATACAATACTGCAAATGAGGGACTGAAGACAAATGTCACGTACTATGGCAATTGGCAAATGCAAACACAAACTATACTAACTCTCAGCAATTCACTAGTCTTGGTGAGTGAATTGAGTGCCATGAACCTGAATATCTAAAAAGGTTGCTGGCAGTTGAAATGAAACTAGATTTCATAAGGAATAGACAGATGTTCGCTGGATTAAATAGGATTGTGCTACATGTTTTACTGTTTTGCATGCTTCACTTGATACACCTTAAAATTCTCTTAGCCCTGCATAAAAAGGCAACAACCCATATCCTCATAAGATCATTGTCTACAGGTTCCATTTTCACCCACAAAATCCGTACAAGTAGATCATATACAGGTGCCCATTTATACATACCCAAAGCTGCATAAGTACTATGTCTAAAAGTTCCACTTTCCCCCCACAAAACCCACATGAATAGATCATATATATAGGTTGTAATTTTATACATACCAAAACTGTAATTTGTCATGATTTAGCACACATAATACCACTGGAACTCGCGGAACTAATACAGGAACGGAACGGAGATGGCAAATAGGAAAATTAAGGCTCACCAAGTCGGAACACGTAGGAAATGGCCACATTCTTGAAGCATATATCTTCTGCTGTCAGCACCCACCTTCCAAGCTTTGCATCCGAAGTTGGAAAACCTTTGAATCCCCACATAAGCGGGTCATCTAACCTGATACAAAAGGTATGAACACAAGTTCAACATTATGGAGATTCGGACAAACAAAAATTATAGAAAATGATGCAGGGTCAGCAAATTGACAACCATGACCACCGATACATAACACGTGTACAATACGACAACCCGGTGGCACCACACTTTTGAATATGATAATTTTGTCCTTTCATACACATTTTATGACAAAGAGTAACGACTTGTAGTTTCCTTAAATATACACTACTAAATGTACAATGGTTCATGGTGATGTAAAAATAAGGAATCATGCAGCAAGTGAGCACTTCTTAAGAAAAGAATAATATCAAATATCACGGCTACAGTTAGACAAATGTAATGTCAAGCTTCCCCCATCCTTAGACCACATCTAACCTAAGATTTGCATGTAAAACCTTAGCACAGCTGCATGTAGGAGACAGCAGCAGGGCCAGGTCTCTACAAAAACAGAAGATCAATGGTATCCATGGATGCTAATGCTTAACAGATTTACTCATTTACATATGCTCAATAGGGGGAAAACTAGCCTGAGATCCACCGTAGACTGAAACCCCAATCAACATACGCTCCGGGCAATCCACTGCCAGCTGATACTTGGCACCAATGCTGATGCAAATCTCATCAGGTAAGGCGCCGGAATTACGACAGATCAAGCATACCAAGCAACGCAACAGACATCTGATCCCAGCTACTGTGGCTAGTCTGAATCAACAAGCATCAAGGACAATACACGGCCATCGGGGGTGGGAGACGAGCGAGAGAGTCTCAGGGGAGCATACGTGGACATGTGGTTGCTGACGGTGAGGAGCGGCGTCCCGGGAGCCCGCGCCGAGACGAGGTGGAGGAGCGCGTCGGCGTTGTGGACCGTGGTGGTGTTGAGCAGCGACGCGTACGCCTTCGCGAAGGCGCCCACGGCGGCGAACACCGCGGCGCGCGGGACGCCGCCCAGGTGCCCCGAGCGGCCCGCCCACCTCAACGTTCGCGCGGCGGCGGCGGCCGCCGCCGCTCCCGCCTCCGCGGACGCCTCCATTTTTTCCCACTTCCTTTTTTTTTTCTTCACGCGTGGGCTCGTTTTTTTTCGTCTCTGCCCCTCTGACGATGTGGGGACACTCTCCCGCCTCCGCGGACGCCTCCATTTTTTCCCACTTCCTTTTTTTTTTCTTCACGCGTGGGCTCGTTTTTTTTCGTCTCTGCCCCTCTGACGATGTGGGGACACTGGTAGCTTGCGCTACTGGATTCGCCAAACAGCTTTGGGTTTTTTCTGTTCCACGCCATTACAATTTTCCGTCTTTTGAAATATGCCACTGGAAAGCAGGCCATTATAATTTTCGTTTTGTTGGAGATATGCCATTGGATACGATTGACGACGAATCGGGCCCACTTGCAGAAGGATCATATTCCGTACACAAACAAACGGACGAGTTTGTCCACCGTCTGTGCCCCCCGGGCCCCTGCTCCGTCTATTCGTCTCACTCTTCCCCGTTCCCTGTTGGTTCCCCCGCTCCAACTCTATCCCGACTGAAGCGGCGGCGGCGGCGGCGGGGCGAGCTCTGGCGACTTCGGGCAGGCAAGGCGGCGACACGGGCTCACAGGCGGGCAAGGCAGCGCGGGCGCATGCGCAGCAGAGCAAGGACTGGGGCGACAATGGAGTGATGAGCGGTCAAATGGCTGTCTCTTGCTCGCGCGGTTCAGCGCGTCAGCACAGGAAGAGGAGTCGCTGCGGGCGTCGCGAGGCCCCCAACCTCCAAGTCCGGCATGGCTCCCTGCCTCCCTCCCACAACCTCGACGGCGCCCTCCCCAAGCCCGCGGCCGTGGTGTCCCCATCTGCTACGACGACAGGAGCTCGCGGGCGGCGCACCCAACCCCTCGCCCTGTGGTCCGGCGAGGTCCCCTCGCCCTGGGGCGACTGCGACTTCACCTGCATCCAGATCGAAGCCGCCATTCTTCTCGGCGTTCCATCCTCCCTCGCTCCGTCTGGCGGGCGCTCCTTTGCGGCAGCGCCATCATCCACCCCGCGCGTCGCCTCCCCAAACCCGGCGGCAACTCGCGGCGGGGGCACGCGGTGCTCAGCGCGGCGCGGCGCAGGGCCCCATCGTCGCGCCCAAGACGGAGTGGTCACGGGGGAGACGAAGTCGGAAGAGACGGCAAAGTTACCGGCCGTTTATTTGGGGACGGTATACAGACGGGATACGGTCCTTCGTACGCCACGTCGGCCTGCAAGTGGGCCCGATTCATCGTCAATCGTATCCAATGGCATATCTCCAACAAAGCAAAAATTGTAATGGCCTGCTTCCCAATAGACGAATTCCAGTGGTATGTTTCAAAAGACGAAAAATTGTAATGGCATGGAACCAAAAAAAAAAACCCCACGGCTTTTGCTTTACTTTTCTAAAATAATAATAATAATAATAATTGAATTTTCCAGCTATTGGTCGTATGACCGTAATTAGTGGAGAGAACACACTGTCTTTTTGGTTTCAGCTCTGGATCGTGATTACAAATTTACCACCGTCTAGGATTTCTTGTTTCAGCTTTTGATCGTGGAGCATAATGTTCTATATCTTATTGAAAAAATATTGTACGATAAATCTATGATACTTATTTAATTGTAATTATTTTTTATAAAAAGGTGTCCAACCATGGATGAAGTAGAATCAGGATCATAATATGAGACGAAGCACAAAGAAGGTTTTACACAATGTAGCATTTAGGGCCCATTAGAAGGCTTAATTAGCTAAAGGGATGTGACATAATTATTATGGGGAACCCACGTGGCCCAACGATCTTTTATACATTTTTCCAGTAGTAATTCTAGATACTATTGCGTGTAAGGGGTCACAGACCGACCATAGATCCTGTATGTTTGGTTAAAGGAGGTAAATCAAAACGATGGATGATCTTAGATTTTGCATGTTTCAACTTTCATTTGAGATTGAAATGTGATGGATCAATCTTGCGAAAAATATCACCTCGACGCGTAATACGTCTTTACCCTTTGAAAATGAGTGAACAGTCTCGTCTAGTTTTGACCCCGCAATGTAAAGGATGGAAAGAAGATAGACATGTTTAATGAACAGTCTTGTCTAGTTTTGACTCCGCGATCTAAAGAATGGAAAGGAGATAGACAATGGAGGTGCAACTCGACTACTCAGCGTCGTTGCTAAGGTAACAACAACTCCTTGCATAAAAGGTGATCATAATTAGGCGAGAATATTTTTTGGCTCTACATGTAATACAATACAAAAAGTGTGGCAAGATTTTCTTTAGGCATGGCAAAATGTGACTTCAAAATTCTTGTCACACTTTTTATAGCTAGCCACACTTATTTAAACTTAGTTGTGACAGTTGGTGGCTAGCAACCAAACAGTCCAACAAGGGAGTGAGAAAACTAGATTTGTACTTAGGGGACTATATGATGTACTAGATTAAGAAAACATATCTCTTTATTTGCGTGGAATCTATCTGTCAGGGACTAAAGCATCTTCTCTTCTCTGTCTCCTCTCACTCATCTCTCTCGTTCGTGATGGCGCGGCCGCATGCATAGAAGGAGGAAAAGGAAAAATCTGAAAGGCGATCGAGAAAACAGCTGCTTGCTTCATTGTATTTTGTCAGACCAAACCACATTCGTTTTTGAGTATCTCTAAGAGCATCTCTAAAGGTTTTGGCAAATTGACTTGGCATTTGTTGTTGTTTGCAAACTTTCAAAACAAAATGTAAAGCATAAAAATAGGTTATCTCCAAGAGAATTGACATTTGGACTTGGCAAAGGATAAAAATAGGCATCTCCAGGCGCGCGCGCTTTCCTCGCGCGCGACTTTCCTCACGCGATCTGGATTTGCCAAGGCATGTGAGGCTTGACATTTTTGCCAAGTTTGCTCCCTTATTTGCCAAGTTATCCAAATTGCAAATTCCAAATGCAAAACCATTGAATATCTCTTTTAGAGTTTTTTTTAATAAATTACTCAAATACAAACCTCAAATGTAAAACCTATGAGATGCTCTAAGACTCAACATCCTGCAAGTCACCATTCTTCGTGGCATGGTCATTCGACGTCTACGTGGAGCCTCAGGGTTGAGGGAGCGCTCCATGCCGGCGGATCGGGGTAGTCCTAGTAGGCAAGGTCAAAGATATGGACGCGTGGATCAGATCGGGTGGAACCAGCAGTTTGGCGGCGGGTCGCGTGGGCGCGCTCAGGCAGGCCTCACCTGGTTCAGAAGTTCAGGTGGAAATTGAGAAGCTGCGACAGAGAATACCGTGGGCGCAGACGGCGCCTGCCGCAGATTACCGGGCAAGCATGCCGCTGATTTTTTTTTTCTTTTATTTTAGTCGGTCGAGTTGCAGCTTGCCCGGTATTGGGGTCCCGTGCACCGCAGGTCGCAGTTGCACACGTCTCCCGAATCCGGCCTCGAACCGCGAGCTCGCTGCCGTAGCACCGTGTTGGTATCGTGTGCACGCCTGCAGCCCTGCACGGTGCGTCAGCGCAGCGCCGCCGACCCGCCGTGTAGGTGTCGTGCGCGGCGGGCGTAGAATGTTCCCAACCCGCTGCCGACGTTAGCTCAGCTGTTGGCCCTCCATCTTCTATTCTTCTGCGAGATGACTTCCAAACCATTTGTATACCTCGCTGAAGTATCGCGGTCGTACGGTTTTCTTCCATAACCTACAAAACCAGTGTTTTTTAACTCTCCTCAACTTTTGAAAACCGCGTTCAATTTTTGCACTCTAAAGTGGTTTCCATGATTGTTTTCTCGATGACACCAAGGGCAAATCAGACTAATTCGAAGTTTAATAATATAAATAGGACTATAAATATTTTCACAATTCTTATAGCACAGTCGCCTGGTTTGGTTTAGACGACACGCTTTGTTGTTTCTCTGTTGGTTGCTTTCGGTTCCATGAATGCACATCTAAACATGGTTAGCTGTCGCCTAACTTTTTTGAATTAAACAGTCGATTGTAGTATAGGAAGTCCCAAATATTTTTATAAAAATATCTAAAATTCATAAAAGATATTTTTTCAAAAATTTATCCACACATATTTTTTACATGGAAAAATAGTGCAAATTAAAAATAATACACCCGGCCTGAAATGCACAAAAGCCTCCATATTTTTTATATAGAAAATACACCCTGCTTGAAATGCCGTAATAATTTCATAGAAATCCTACAAGAATTTTATAGAAACCAGTTTAATTTCACAAAACACACGGGAATTGAAAAAACCCTACATCCCAAATAAGCCTAGAAATATATATTCAATACATACCCCACACACGCGCAACCTAAGCACAAATGCCTCCAAAATATATTATTCACACTATTATAATTACTCCCTCCATTCCAAATTATAAGGCATTCCAAGAATCTTTTCAAGTTTGACCAAATTTATACGAAAAAATAATAATATTTATGATGGCAACTAAATATCATTAGATTCTCCATTACTTATATTTTCATTGCATACCTAACTGATGCCACAAGTTATTATAGTTTTTTTCTATAACTTTGGTCAAACTTAAAAAATTTTAACTCTACAAGATTGTTGGAATGCCTTATAATTTGGAATGAAGGGAGTAGTTATTATGCCAAAGGAGAATTTATGGTAGAGTGTTTGGGAATAATTATAATAGTGTCCAAAATATATGTAGTGGAATGGATTAAGTTAGTACCAACGCCACACCAAACGCTGCAGATACACACACGCAAGTGTCCAAGAAGTGAAAACTGAAAACCAAGACAGAATACCCAAAGAAAAGTCAGCACCAGATCTCAGCCGTTGGTTATCTCGATCGGGCCGACCATAGCAAGTACAGATGCCTCACCGGGGCCTGCTCAGAAACTGGATAGGGGTCATTGTTGACATCATCTGAAAAAAGGTAGTGACAGCGCAGCAATGCTTATGGCTCGTCCACGCCATTCCAAACTAGCAGTGCGGACAGAGCTAGATGCGCTGAAACTTGGGCCATCTTCACCATGGGAGCAGGTTCTCCTCAACCAAAGGTTCCACTGGCACACAGAATTTGAAGACCCCCTGAATCTAGACAGGCGTCACAAAAACCGCTCGGCTGGAAATCAACCATCCAACATGCCGTCAACCGTCATCGTCCGACATCTCCTGTAGATAGATATCATCCAGCATGCTACCCTCGCAGGTAGCACGCAGCATGAGAATACCACCAAAAGCAGCCTTTTTGGGATCCTGCCCTTGCACCTTTTATAACTGATCAATCTTTCAGCGTTATGCCCATATGAGACCCCCCTGGGCAGCAGCAACATCAGCGAAACAAGTCGCCTCTCCGCCAGGCAATATTATCCGTGTAAACTTGGGTCATAAGAAAACACCAGTTGTGAGCCGCCACGACGTCAATGAGATATGGAGAACTGAAGAAAAACTGCTGAGTGAGAGAGACCTGAAGCCACAGAATGGATATGATATACATTGCATGGTGGACAGCATCAGGGCAGACGCACCCCATGCAGTGCCAGCCCAGCTGCCTAGGACCATCTCCTGGACATCAATACTGACAAATGAATGCATGGACGTTGTGTGCATATGCCTTGACGTCTCCTTTTGGAGCAAGCGCAGTCCAGGTGAAGACCATCAGGTGTACTCCCTCCGTCCACGAATATCTACACATTCAGGTCTGGGCACGAAAACCAAGGCACGTGGAAAATTACGAAAATGCCCTTCTAAAGTGCTTCCTCTTGCGCATCCTGCCAGTTTGCTCCCACAAATATCCTGGTCACAGTGCTTCCTGCGAAGCATCGAGAGATAGAGGGAAGCTCCTTTTTCTATACTCTCATTCCTTAGTCCCAAGCACAAGAAGCAAAATCGCGTACCTCGGACGAATTTCAGGACCCTATAAGTAGATTGAGTCACAACGGTCTTTCCGTATTCTGATTCTGAGCTATAGCTACCTGACTTCTGCCTCCAGTGCTGCCGTTCGTCAGCCAACATGTCTGACTTGTCAAGGACTGTTCCTCAGGAGCAGCTCGTGTCCCAGGACCTGCACCTCTCGCCAACGCCGGTGATCAACCTTGGGCACCTCAACCTTGATTCTGTGACACGATCTGGCATGATCGATGATCTCGCCAAAGCATGCCGTGATCTAGGGTACTTCCAGGTATGTTGATTAAGAACACTGCGAAACAAACCTTGATTCCGTCGACTTTTTCCCTTTCTCTGACTGGTTATTAATATTGCCATTTGTGACCTCCTGCTGACTGCTAGAGTGGATCAAGGAAGCTGACTTGTCCGTGGCAAAAACTTCAGACGATAAAATACTTCGACCTTAGATACTTTGATGGCAGACCTTCTTTGAAACCCAGAAGCTAGCTCTGATAGGATCCTGTTAAGATGGTTATGACAAGAGCAATCTGTCTTTATTCAACTGCATGTTTGATGAAATACATTTCCACTTATGGTTCTCAAAATGAAGAGTCTACACTTTTAGTTGGCTGAAATTTGTAGTATATGTAGAAATTTTGACCAAACCATGCAATTGTCTTGGTGAGTCTGTTAGTTTCACTGGTATTGTAAGGTGCTGGAAAATGAAGATGACCAGCTCCACGTTTGCATGGAAACTGACAATAAACAAGAAGTTGATGAAATCCAGCTCCCATATTGCCCTTTCAGTTTTCATCACATTGGCTAAAAATTCCACAGGGTCATGGGGAATTCCACTCACATGAAAGGTCATTTCAGTACTTATGAATAGCAACTTGTAAATCGTCCCTTCTGTTGTGTCATGTTCTCAGTTTTCTAGGTACTATGAGCATTCCAGCCTAGAGGGGCTCGCCAAATTTTGCTTTTTTTAGTAACGCCAAATTTTGCTTTAAGAAGATAACTTAGGCTGTTGACTCTCCATACACCCTTGCGAGATCCTCAACTACAAGGGAACAAAGAAAACTTACTTCCCTGTCCAAACCTCTGCTGATTGCTCCATTTTTGCAGGTTATAAACCATGGGATCAGTCAATCTGTCATGGATTGTGCTGTTGAAGCAGCTTCAGATTTCTTCAAACTACCAAGTGAGACAAAGAAAGAGTTTGCATCAGAGGACCTCCGCCAACCTGTTAGATATGACACCAGCTCAAAAGATAGCATTAGCATGTCACGGGCATTCCTAAAGCATTATGCCCATCCACTCAGTGACTGGATTCAATATTGGCCACAGAAACCACAAATCTACAGGTAACAATTTTTTTTTCTCTCCAAAATATCTCCAACAAACCTGAACTACACACTGGGCTGTACATGTTTTTGAGAACTGACATGACCCCTCTTTGTTTACTGAAATCAGGGAATGCGTGGGAAAGTATGCTGTTGAAGTAAGGAGGGTGGCTTTGCAACTGATGGAAGCAATACTAGAAGGCCTAGGATTGGGTAAGGAATACCTGAATGAGAAATTCCAGGAAGGCTCACAACTATTGTCAGTGAACTGCTACCCTAAAGCACCACAAGATGCCATGACTATAGGGCTGGCTCCACACTCTGATTATGGATTTCTTACCATCTTGCTCACAAGTTGTCGGGGCCTTGAAGTTATTGATCGCAGCAGTAACAGCTGGAAAACACTCCAGCAACTTCCGCATGCATTGCATGTCCATGTAGGAGACCACATGGAAGTCCTGAGCAATGGGCAAATCAAAACAGCTATGCACCGTGCTGTTTTGAATCCTGAAGAATCAAGGATTTCTATAGCAAGCATTCATGGTTTTGAACTACATGAGAAGGTCGTGTGCGCCAAAGAGCTTGTTGATGAACAAAATCCCCCAAAATACAAAGAGAGCAGCTTTAGTGACTTCCTCGACCATCTCACAGCTAATATGGACAACAAGCACAGGAATTTTCTTGAAAGCCTCAGAATGTAAAGACTACAAGCCGTAATATGGTACAACCTTCGCTACAAGTCCCAAAGGTGGTAAGACATCATCCGATGCCTACTACAGTTCATATCTGTCTACTTTAGAGTCCAGACTAAAGCTCTAAACTTCTATGTTCTTGTCGCTTTGAGGTGTACTAACCTCACCGTAATGGGGATATGTAGTACTGGTATAAACTTTCAAATCATCCGATCATGCAGGTTAACTGGTGCTATGATGTTTGAGAAGCCAGATCAAGCTAAGGTTTACTGTCACATGTTGAAATCCTGAAGTGTCCATGTAATCTTCAATAAAGCCCTATCTGTGGCTGGTGGTGTCCATTTCCAGTTTTACATGAAGCATTGAAAACTCGCATGTGTAATCATCTTTGGCCATTATCTAGAAGACCACAACCTCTAGGCTCAACAACTTGGAGTGGGTGTGAAAAATGGCTTAGATGACTCAGTGTAAAATATTTTTATATATTGAGCATGTCAATTAGTTACTTCATGCTTTTGAGTTGGCTGATGAGCAATCTGAATTCCATTCCCTTAAAGCAAATGGGAGGTCATGAATCAGAAGCCTGCATAAAGTGGTCGACATTATTGAAGTTGAATCCATTGTCATAATTGGGGATTTCAACTTTAGAACTACTACTAGATTTCATCAGTGCTCTAAAATGATTGTTACTGGTGACAAGTAATAATTCAGCACCGCAACAGCAGTTCCTGAATGCTCGTATCTTGGCATGAAAACTTAACTCTGTTTTGCAGGCATTGATCGACAGGTACATGAAGGGGCAAGGATATCTAAAGAGACTGCACTGCAGTTTATATGCCACTAATCCACCTATTTTGCCATAGAAATCGTGTGGACCTTTGGATGAACTTTTGCATATTTTTAGTTTTTCACAATTATATTATACACTTTTATTTTCCTTCTTAAATTAATAAAATTCGGCAGGGATTGCGGTTCCCTCCAGTTCATTAAAAAAACAATTATATTATACAGATGTACATGATGCGTGTGAATGCTACTTTTAACAAATAATGCGAAAATAACAACCTTAGGACAAACAATCCGACAATTAGATTTTCGTAAGACACGCGGCAGAACACAATCCTTGAGAAGTCGGCACAGCCAGATCCTAATAACCGCTGCTCCAAATTTGCATCGATTTAGAGGTCAGGCGACAGGAACGACAAATTATCGGCTAGATTGGACGCAAAACTTGCATAATTAACGGAGCTGATCCCGATTTTCGCACGACAGTGAAGCGAAATCAAAATGGGATGGGAGACAGAGAGAGGCAGGCAGCCATACCTGGGACGAAGCCGGAGTGTGACGAGGCAGTGTCGTCCACCGGGGGAGCGGAGAGATCAGCGGAGCCGGCGAAATGAAACCGCGCGGACCCCAAGCAGGCTCGTGTGTCCGTTTCAGTCTCCGGCGGCGGTTGGCTTCCGAAGTCCCGGCCCCCGCCCGCGCCTGCGCGCCGAGCAAGGAGGAGGCGCGAGTGGGCGCCGCACCGCCGTGGCCGCCGCCAACGCTTACTGGGTTTTTTCTTTTTCTCTTTTCTTTTTTCTTTTGAGCTCGGCTAGTATAGGAGTAGTGGGTTTTAGTTGAACAAACTTTTGCTGTAATGCATCGTGTGACTCGAATCAAGGCCTTGTTTAGTTGCCTTAAAAAGTTGATTTTTTGTAATATTTCCAATCACA
This sequence comes from Themeda triandra, assembly GCA_018135685.1. Lineage (NCBI taxonomy): Eukaryota > Viridiplantae > Streptophyta > Magnoliopsida > Poales > Poaceae > Themeda > Themeda triandra. The sequence continues at coordinate 644,549 of JAENPR010000149.1, read as the reverse complement.
TTGAATCTTTGATGTATACATAGACTATTAAATATAGATTAAAAAATTAACTAATTACACAGTTTTATCTCTAATTTACATGACAAATCTTTTGAGCCTAGTTAGTTTATGATTAGATAATAATTATCAAATACAAACGAATGTGCTACAATACTTTTTAGCAAAAAAATTTACCATCTAAACAAGGCACAAGCTTTGTAGCTGATCATGTCCCCTGTATACCCTATCTGATTGAATAAATGACATTTCAATGCCGGTTTCATGGCTCCTTGATTGATAGTACTAAAATAATTTTCCAATCACATGCGCGATGCTTATGTATCGCAGATATTAGGCCAAGGAATAAATTAGTTTGGCCAGCAACGAATAGTCAATAGTCAATCTAATATCTGGTCTCAATGTCAATAGTTCTCTAAATTTGACCATTATGAGAAGAGAGCTTCAATGATATATCATCTTACAATAAGGTTTGGCTAGCTTGCCACTATGAAGAGCAACCCGTCCATTCTTTATAATAACAAGTTGGCAAAGTCTCATTGCGGTATGGCATATCCGTCGCCATGTGCCCCTGTGGGCAATGCGTTTCTGGCAGTGGCGTAATGGGTTCGTGATTGTGGCAACGAGCAGAGCCCAGAGGGTGGCGACGCTGCAAGGGAAGGAGGGGCGTCGCGAGGAGAATGAGAAGAGTTATCGGACGAGTAGGCTGCTAGATGATGGCGGCGAAGAGGTGGCCCTTGCTCGCGCCGGGATGGGTCCAGGATGGCCGACGCCGCCACGCCCGCTGCGCGGCCCCTGCTTGCGATGGGGTGGTCGGGACCTCACCCGCGCTGTGATGGCATAGAACGCAGCGCCGGCACACCGGATTCGTGAGGATTCGCGACCGGTAATGCTTGTGAACGGACGTTCTAATCAATAGAACGACGTGTCGGGCCATAGTTGGGCCGACTCCCGCGCGCATCGTCACGCGCTCGGCTGCAAAATGGGACAGGGCAGAAGTGTAATTTCGCCACGCGTGCGCCTCGGCCGCTCCGACTGAACGCTTTGACGCCCCCAGCCCGCACCCGCTCACTTTCTCAAATATGGCGATGGCGACGGCTCCTCCTCCCTACTCCCTCACCCCCCACGACGACGGCGAGCTCGCCTCCGCCCTACTAAGCTGCTCCTCCCACTTTCCTCCTCCCCATGGCGGCGACGAGTTCCTTCCGCCTCCCTCGCCTCCTCCCTCACCCCCATGGCGTCGGCGGCTGCGCCGCGGATCCGCGAGATTCGGCGGCCGCCGCCGCGGATCCGACAGCGAGGAGCTAGGGCTCCGGCGATGCGGCCATGGGGGACGCCGGCGAGCGGCTATGGTTGGCCCGGATCCGACACCAAGGGCTGCAGATCCGCCGAATCCGCCGGCTACTGGCGCAGATCCGGCCCGTCCGCGCGTGTGCTCCCCGTTTCCTCCATCCTCCTTCACTCCGGTGGTGTTGGATCCAAGGAACCGGGGTCCTGGTAGGTATCACCCCTCTCCCTCTCACCCTGCGTGTTTCAACTGCTTCTTCCTGGTTATTTCAACATATCCGAGTAGGTGTTTCGGTGTCATTTTCTTTTTTGTTTCTATTTTTCATTGTTTCGGTTCATCTGAAACCTCTTTTTTGTTTCGATTTCACTGTCTCTTTTGTTTCAGGTTTGTTAGATTTTTTGTTTCAGATTTGTATTCTTTTTTTTCTTTTTTTTTGTCTCATTTATGTTCCAAAATGCTTTGTTCTTTTTGTTTCTTTTTCTTTTAGGTTTTGTTTCAGATGTTGCTTCTCATCTGTTTCTCTATTGTTTTTATTTTGTTTCAAACCTTCAAAATGTCTTGTTCCTTTTTTTTTCTTTTTCTCTTAGGGTTTGTTTTAGATGTTGTCTCTCATTTGTTTCTCTATTGTTTTCATTTTGTTTCAAATCGTCCTCATTTTTTGTTTTGTTTCTGTTATTTTGATCTCGGCTTTTTTTCGCATGTTTCTAATTACATTTTTGTTTTGTTTCAACCGAATTCATCTCTCGTTTCAGTTTTTTCTGATCTTTTCGTCTCATTTTTTGTTGTTTGCAGAGTCACGCCGGCCATGTTGGCCGCCGCCGGCGGCGTACCGGTCACGGAGGGAGCAGAGCTGTGGGTGTGCGCGGCGGCGGGTGCCCCGTGTGCATCGTGGGTGTCATGGCGGCGGGGGCGCGCTGCGTGTGCCCACAAGTGCGCGCCCGCTCGCGCGGGGCGGGTGTGTGTACGTTGCGGGGAAGTGAGATGGGCCGGGCCTAGAGCGTTCTATCGTAGAACGTTATATCGGCAGCACGACCGATTCACGACCATCCGGGTTGATGGCTTGACGGGTGAGAAACCTGCTAGGAGCCAGATCGGACGGTTCATATTGTGTATGAGCCGGATCTGGTGGTTATAGCGTTATCGGGCTACGTGATCCTATCGGACGCCCGCGATATGTTCCAGGATTCTATATAGAGAAGAGATTCAAAAACTAATCTCATCCTATCTTGTTTTTTTCGAATAATCATTCAAAAACTTATCTTATCCTGTCTCGTCTTCAAACCAGGACGAGACGAGAAAAGGAAAGCCACAAACCAAACTCCTTCCGCCCGCCCCTAACCTTTTCCCTCCAGTAGTCCAGCTCCAGGAAAGCTGGAGGAGCACCACCTGCCCTGCCGATGCCGATGCTTCGTTCGGCAGGCGAGATGCACCGGGACGTCCCTGCTCTCTGGACTCTGGAGCGTGGAAGAGCAGGAGCAACAATCGGTCGAGAGGACAAAACAAAGAAAAGGACAACAACAGCAGGCGCGACCGCGCGAGACCAGACGCGTGTGATTCCCGTCGTCGTCGCGGCGCGCGTCAGTGTCTCAGCGAGAGCTGCCAACCAGAACCCGTGCGACGCGTGTCCGCGCCACCTCACCCCAACCCTCCCCCGGCCCCCGCCTCGTCGACACGTCCGCGTTGACGCTCCCAGCGTTTTGGGCGGCGTCCACTCCACCCCGTCCCACTCCCAGATTCCAGCGCCCTGCCACTGGCCCCTGCCCCTCCCTGCTCGGTGCTCGGGAGGGGGAGTGGGGATGGCTGCCTCGCCTCTGCCTCTGCCTCTGCCTTCTGCCTGCCAGAGCGGATACGCCGGAAGGGGCCAGGAGGACACCTATAAAAACGGCGGGGATGGGCAGAGGCGCGAAGCCCGATCCATATCCATCCATCCGGGCGCGGAGGGGAAGAAGGGGAAGCAGAGTGGCGGGGCGGCGGAGACGCCGCCGCTGGTCGCCGGAACTGCAGTGCACCCTCCACCCACGCCCGCCTCATCGGCGTACTGGCAGCGAAGGTCAGTCAGCCCTCCCTCCTTCCGCCTGCTGCTTCTCTTCGGCATTTCGTTGGTAATGTTGGCGCAGACGTGAGCTCTGCTCTGGTGGTGCATGCGCATGGATGATTGTGCTTGCGCCGGTGATTGATTTGGCCCTATGGTTTCTCCGTTGCTGAGGAATCAGTGCTCTGGTTCCGGCTTGTAGTTCGCGATCCAACTTTCTCCTCACCTCTTGCAGTTGCAGACTAGCTGATGGAATCGTCTGGACGAGTAGAAGACTGCCACGTCGCCACACGCGCGTGGTCCACGTGTGCTAAAAATAAACTCCCCCCCCCCTCCTCCTCCTCCTCCTCCTCCTCCTCCTCCTCCTCCTTTATATTAAAAAAAAAATACTTTGCCCTCCAGAGATGCATAATCGTTTAGACTTTAAAAACAAAACCAATTTAAAGGAGGGTTTACAAAAATGCTTTGGTTTTGTTTTTATTTTTATTTGTAAAAGAGTTGGAATCATTTAGACTTTCCTTTGATTTTCACTAACTATGTTAGAATTTGCGCTCCAGAGATGCATAATCGTTTATTCTGTTATTATTTGATATAGCTGAGCACTTTAGTTGTTACTGTTCAGTCAAAAAAACTTTAGTTGTTACTGTCTTTATCTAGTGATGGAAAAGTTCCAAAAAAAAGTACCCAAACGAATTTTCATTTCAGTGCTGCCTCCTTGTCTTTCACTTTCACCTTCCTGGGTTTTAAACAGAAGTTAGGTTTGCTGTCCTTTTTTTTAGCAAGTGGATTAGCTATACTAGTTCAGTGCCATGAGATGTCAGATGTGACTTTGTCACTAGCCCACCTGCAATTGACAAATGCTCCATGCTCTAAGTCAAATTGAAGAGGAAACGATTCCCTTCCAGTCCTACTATTATTATGATTATGATAGTTAACTTGTGTCCCAGCTGCCAATAAGCTGGCATTCTGTTTCAGCAACAGAGGCTGGGATTATCCTGGATCTGAAAAATAAAATGAACAGTTCGTCAGTTCTCTGGTCATTTTCAACCAAGAGAGGATGTGCCGTATCATATGGATTTAGTTGTCATTCAATTGGAACGTTCATGTGCCTTCATGATCATTTGCTGATTTTTCCCTTGTAGCTGCTAGCCTGCAACAGAGCAGCTTTTGTTGAATTTCTGCACCTGAAACAGACATCTCTGTCTTGAATTATTGGCTAATAGGGACTGCATGAAAATGACCCTTCTATATGTGTCTTGTACCATTGCACTATTCTTTTTCTTTGCATTGCCCACCTTTTTTTTTCTTAGGTTTACATCTACTTACCACTTTTGCTCTGTCGGCCAATACCGCTGACTGGAACGACAAGCACAGACATACATACATACACTTGGTTCGCGTCCTCAATCATGCTGGTCAATGTTTCCATGGGTCTCCACATACTTCTCTTTTATTTTTCCAGGAACTGAGATCTTAGCATAAAAGATATCTATGCTATGATGACATGTGTATATAGTGGACAGCAAATCTCATTCAATAGTTATTACACTTTATTGATTTAACTGATACAAGATTGAAAAACACACGCCCTTTCAAAAAGATTGAAAAACACAGAGTGTGGGACCAAACAACCTGAAAAAACTGGCAAGGTTCCCTGGGTCCTCCTTTTAGTGAAAGAGACATGCAGCTAGAGTGCATTTCCCCAAAGAAAGAAAAGGGGGGAAAAAGGGAACCTTGCTAATGACACCTCTGTCCAGCCTGATGCAGCCAGGCTGAGCGTGGGTGCAGCTCTACTGATACATTACATTACCTTACCTGCAGCGATTATTGACTGCAGATACTGTAGTGGACTAATAGGTGATACACATATGGTACAGTACAACACAACAGTAAATAGTCTGGCTCTCCACCATTTAGACATAACTAAATGGCAGTTTTAGTACTAAGAATGTAGAACTAAACTCTTTAACTTCCAGAGAGGCATCAGCCAGATATCACTTGGAGAGACCTGCTCTGCCGAATATATAGCAGCCCCAATGTGGTTGCTATGTCTATATGGATCTGTATCTTCAAATAGGAACTGGCCGCATGTAGCAGTGCTGCAAGCCATATAGATCCCTCTTGTCATCACACTGAAAGACAGCAATATTTTTGTTGTTTCATCTAGCTTTCCATTCTTATCAGAAGAATGCCAATTAGGTATGTTCCGGTGTGGCAGAACCAATGGTTTCTTTTATTTTCAAGCTCTGTCAATCTTGAGACTCTCAACAAACCTCTTGTAGTTGTTGTTATTTGCCGGTAGGAAGTCGAGGAAGTCCTGAAAGCTGCTTTCCCTGTACATTGCTGGGTTCAGTTCATCGACCAGCTCCTCGGCACAGCAGACCTTCTCATCCTTGGAGAGACCATGGATGCTGGCAATGGAAATTCTTGCTTCGTCAGGATTGAGAAGGGCTCGGTGGACAAGGGACTTGAGACGACCATTGCTCAAGGCTTCTAGGTGGTCCCCGATATGGACGTGGAGGGCCCCGGGGATTGCGGGGACGGCCGTCCAGGTGTCGCGGTCATGGGGCATCACTTCGAGCCCTGGGGACCTCTGCAGCAGGATTGTGAGGAAACCATAGTCGGAATGAGCACCCAATCCGACTTCGTCACCTCGATGTGAGAACTGTGGGTAGCTGTTCAGGGCCAGGAACTGCACTCCCTTCTCAAGTTTTTCTTGCATGTACAATGGCCTTAACCCTAAACCTTGCAGGATAACGTCCATGAGCTGCATTGACACTCTCTGTATTTCAACTGCATAGTCTCCCATCTTCTTCCTGTCAATCATTTTACACAACAAAAAGATTACTGAAGTTAGGATAGCTGTTGGAATATTAAGATCTATATATTAATCTGTTTAACAATGTGCATGTTTTTTGTTTCAGGTTAATTACCTGTATGAAGGAGGGTGCAGTGGCCAGTACTCGACCCAGTCTTCCAGAGGGTTGGCGTAGTGCTTCAGGAACGACCGGGCCTTGCTGATCCCGTCCCTTGAGCTCGTGTCGTACCTGACAGGCCTTCCGATGTCGGTTGATGCAAACAGCTCCTTGTGCTCTGGGGAGAGCTGGAAAAACTCGGAGGCGGCCTCGTACGCCCCTGTCATGACGGACTTGCTGACCCCGTGGTTCACCACCTGTCAATCGTCAGCACGACGGTATGGTATCGATCAGCATTGGCACTGAAGCATGAGGATTCGCTTTGCATGCATGTGGTCTGCTCAGGTGGTCAATGGTAACTTGACAGAGTACACCTTGGGTCACGGCATAGCATGTGTATTGCAACGCTTGTTTTAACTTTCTTTTGAAGAGACACGTGTCTCTTTGTATTTTTTTTCGAGAATACTGGCTGACACTTGTTTTAACTGATCACGCTGCAGGGCAGCGGGAGTTCACGCTGATTGCCAGCGATCAAGTGACAGACAGAGCAACAGAAAAGCAGCTGCAGGACGCAGCACGCACACTGACCTGGAAGCACCCTTGCTCACGGCACGCCCGCGCAATGTCCTGGATGGCGAGCGCCCGCGTGGCCGGGTCCTTCCTGAGCCTGCCAAGGTTGATGACCGGCAGCGGCTGCGGCGAGGCTGAGGACGAGGACGGCAGCATCCGCTGCACCTGGCTCGCCATGGATGCTGGTAAAAAGCAGGCCGGCATGCCTCGTCGTCAACTTCCAAGCTAAGCCAGCAGGCGAGCAAGCAATGTGTGCGTGTGTGTTCACTCTAATGCTCTTCCCAGCTAGTAGGTGGCTAGCTCTCTCCGAGGTCGAGGTGGCTGAGATGAAGAAGCTTGGTACTGTGGAGTGCATGGCAGGCGACGGACGTATTTATAGGCCCCGCAGCCCTGCTGATTCTGCAGCGAAAAGCATCAACCAGCAGATTGGGACTGCCAGTGGCCACCGTGGAAAGAAGCCTCCCGTTTTTTCTGCAAGCTGACCCCTGGGCAAATACCTTGTACGTAGACTTTTTGAGTCCCAGGATGATGATCTCATGCTACAAGGAAAAGCTCTGGGAAGTAAGAGGATTCGGTAGTAAGAGGATTCGGTCCAGGAGCAGGCCACGGAGGCCCCGGCCGCGCGCGCGTGCGTCCAGATGAACAAGATCTTGCCCCCAGGAGGCAATCTCTCCGGTTCCTTTCGCTTGGCAGTGGTCACCAGCTGTGGTGGTGGCCATTTTTCTGTTATTCTCGCGCCAAGTTGCGCCGTGGCCGGGCACATACACCGCCCCTCTTGCAGTGTACTAGTGTGTTTGTGTTTGTGGCTGACGGCTGACGCGGACGGGACGCGCCCGCACCTCGGCTCCCAGATAATGTTTGTTTTTGGCAGCGTGGACGGCGAATCCACGGCACGGCGGACCGCAGGCGCGGTCTGGGACTGGGAGCTCAGGGAGGTTTCCGGTTTCGGCTGACGGAAACTGACAAATCAGCTCTTTTGGAAGGACACCAGTCTGCGAGCTGACTTTTCGTTTTGTCAGTGGCAGACTGGCGGTAGAGTCATGATAAGCATTTTCTGTGGCTTGCAAGTTGCAACTGGACCGAAGAAGCATTTCTGTGGATTGTAATAAGTGGGAGTCTTTTTGTTTCTATTATATTTATACTTTTGTTGTTTTTTGTTCTTTTTGGTGGGACAAGGGATCTTTTTCGGTGATGTGGCACGTGACGCTTGGCGTACAAGTTGTTGGCAGGCGCTCAGCGGATGATCAGGGATATATATAGCTTTCTTGGGACTTTGGGGAATGGATAAATGACACTATGTTTTACACTTCACGTGTTGAGAGAAGATATTTGTCTATTTCTGTCCAGTTTATATTATCTATACCTAATAATAATAAAGAAAAACAAAATGTCTCCCTATTCGTTTGGTCTAGCCTATCCTAAATAACTCCGTAAATGATTATAAAAAAAATAACTCCGTAAATGTAGAAATTATTTTTGTTCACGTTTGTCTACCCCTTCTAAAATATGGTATATGTAGACTTCTTAAAAAATAACCTAAATCTATATCTCCTATATAGATAAAACCCACTAGCTAATTCTCTTAACATGCAAGCTATACAACAAGACAATCTACTATCATATCCACTAAGCAAAATTTAATAAAAGTTGTCCAACTAGACAATGCACTATCACATAAAATTAAAATCCACTAGCACATGCACTGTAATGTCATGTCGGCAAGATTACTTTATTCATCATGTCATCATATCACAGAATTCAATAATTCGCAGTTTCCGCAGCAACGCGCGGAGAATTTGCCTAGTAACTAGGAATCGTAATTCAAAAGATTTCTCTTATCTTCAAAACAATAGCTTGCATATAGAAATATAAATAGAAAAAACATACCTAAAATCCATTTTCTTCCACATTTTTTCCTGCCTCTCCGATCGATGCAGGCCTCGCTGTCACAATTCACTTGAATTTTCAGCCCGATCTATCAGTCATAATACAATGTTTTTCTCTCACAACAAAACAGCATCAGCTGGTATATCAGCTACAGAAACCATCATCCGAATAACCCAAAGAATCACAATTGATTCTGAAACCTCCGACGTCGTGTCCAACGGTATTTCAAATTCAAACCTAGAGAAGGAATAAACATTCAAAATCAACGGTAACAAACATAGGTTCAACGTTTCAATAAAGAAAGTAACACATATCATGTATAGGCATAACCTTTTCTAAGTTGAGTCCAACACGGACCTACTGAACCAAGATAAACAAACAGAATCCTAGAATAAATTAAAATGACCACTAATAAAATCAGACCATATAAACTTGTTGATGCCTTGGTGCTTGCTACCTCTTGATCATTAGTGTGGTTGCAGGGGTTGAGTCTGTGCGACATCCACCCGAGCGGTTGGTCTGGCGTATCGCCTGTATGACCAAACCGCCGGCCTGTCACACCACTGATTCACCACGCTACACGTTGCGGACTAACGCCGTGGCGAGGTGCTCTAGCAGGATCTGCTCTAGAACCTCATGGGTTAGCGCTATTGTAAGCGACTTGGAGGAGGTCACACCTATCGGTTCTCTCTGAGCATGCTTAGCTCTCCCAAGCCGCAAGATAAAAGAAGTTGAACTGGTTTGGAGGTGGAGAGATGGAGATCGACGCACACGTTTTTCTATCACTAGGATGGAGAATTCGATACCGGGACGCGAGATGTTATGTCCAGCTATGCATCACTAAAAAGATATGACCACAATGCCATGTGTTAGTGTGCTCAAGTGCGCATGAACACGTGAAACGCTCTACAATTTACGATAAGTTAACCCTAAATGGAGAATCTGATATTGGGGCGCGGGATGTTATGTCCGACTATGCATCACGAAAAGAAGTAGAGCCCCAATACCATGCGTTAGTGTGCTCGAGTGCGCATGAACACGTGAAACACTCTATAAATTTATGGTAAGTTAACCCAAATGTGTTGTCATGAGAAAAAATAATGCCTTTTATTTTGTTCCATGAAGATATAGAAAAGGCAACACATTAAATCGTAATAACGCCTGTCCATTATGTTCTAAGACTCATTTTTCTCTCACTGCAACATATGGACATAATTATTACTAGTTATCAGTCAATCGTCCACGAAAAGAACTTAGCTCTAGCCTTTTTTAAAGTTATATATAAGTCACTTAGACAAATTTCATTGAGCTATGATAGAGAATATATTTAATTAGCTTGACTTGAGACTATATTAAAGTTTGTATTTTCTTTTTTATTTTATTAATTCATAAGTATTACATCGAGTTAATACAATAATTATGAATCTACTTTTATCTTCTGCAAAAGCACACAACCTAAATACAAAGGAAGAGTCTTACAACATAATCTATATCTTTCATAAACCTAATCCCCACTATAAGTTCTATCTCATGAAAGCCATCCACAATATTTTTTCACTAACTATCCACATCATCTTCCACTAATATCCATATCATCCCAATACCTTCCAACCTCTTAATCTGGATCTATCTATATCTCCTATAAATCTATTCCCCACTACATGTTCTATCTCAACATGCAAGTCATCCACATCATTTTGCACTAACTATCCACATCATCTTCCACTAATTAATAGCCATGTCATCCAATACCTTCCAACCTCTTAATCTATATCTACCTATCTCTATTATAAACCTAAACCCCACTACAAGTTCTATCTCAACATGCAAGTCATCCACATTCCACTAACTATCCACATCATCTTCCACTAATAGCCATGTCATCCCAATACCTTCCAACCTCTTAATCTAGCTATATTTATCTATCTCTCTTATAAACCTAATCGTCCTCACTAGAAGTTCTATCTCAACATACAAGTCATTCACATTATTCTCCACTAACTATCCACATCATCTCCCACTAATAGCCATGTCATCCCACTACCTTCCAACCTCTTAATCTATATCTTTATAAAGCTAATCACCACTACAAGTTCTATCTTAACATGCAAGTCATCATCCTCATCATTTTCCACTAACTATCCACATCATTTACCACTAATAGCCATGTCATTTACTCATTTCACTACTTTCCAATGTTTTAATGCAACCAATTTTCATAAGAATGGATGTAATAACTGAGAACATGTAGATAATTTAACTCATATATGCAACATTTTAATTTATAAGACTAGATCATCATTCATGTACGTGTCTAGGAGAAAAATACTATAACTATTTGTGTTGATGTTTGTAAAGCCATGGTAACTAAACATTACGTTGGCGTTCTTATAGAGGATAGCACATGTGCTTCATGTCACATTTTTTAAGGATGACGTGCGATATGAATTGAGGTTACTGGTAACACATACCATGATCTTGTACGAAGACTGATAAATATTAGAAACACCATGTCTATATCCAATACCTTTAATGCATGGCATTATATTACATTGTTTCTTAAGGTGTTTAACAAATATATAGCTATCTGCAACAGGTGAAATATGTTTCCATGCCTTGTTGCCAATGCCATCAGCCGTACGTGATGCGATGCCTGCCAGCCCCAATCGTTCCCTGTCGCCGGCCGCCGCGGGCATGCATGGGTTCTCTCACGGATATGTTTATTTTTTCGGAGTGGCCTCCGAAGATTGTTGGATGAATCTGGCGCTGGGATGAATGGAGGCAGGAGGGCTGGAGGGAGGGGTTCCTCAAAGTCAGCTGGTGGCCGCAGTTGCCGGCACGTGATGTCTCCGCTAGCCTCCAAAAAATCTCTTTTCCGGCCGTGCCTGGGCGCTTCCAAGACAAGATGGGCGGCAGCACTCACTCCGAGACGCGAAGTACACTTCCAGGCTTGGTTTTCAGCAAGAGCGGCATGGTTAGGCACTTGGGCCTTTATTTATTTCCTTTTTCTTTTCTTCTGTTATCTTCATCAACAGTGTCCTGGACTAGTTTATACGTATTTGTCATGCTTTACGATGTGTTACTACTTAATTGTGTGCGGGACCGCAAATGGGGGTGAGAGGCCATATTGATACCGAGGGTTGTTGGTGCTCAACAAGCTCTCCTGGCCCTCACAGTGCAACCATGCAAGCTTTCCTGGATGTTCACGGCACCCGTCATGCATGGCGTACAACGGGGTGATGAGAAACCAATTGGTTTGGAGGCCAAGGTGTGCGAACGCGCGCGCGCGACGAAGCTCAAAGCAGGCACGCGCATGTACATGTGTGACGCTGCTCAACGCGGCCATTGTATGATCAGCGAAGTGCAGCGACGCCATGCGCGGGCGGCCGTGGGATGGACAGTGGAGGCAAGAACACAGCGCAGGGGGAGGCAAGAACGCAGCGCAGGGTAGGCCGGCGAGGCGAACCGGCGCTGCGGCTCGATCGGTACGGTCCACGTCCACGGGTCGTTGCGTCAGTAGGGCCATGGCCGTCTCTCCAACGTGGGTCGCCGTTAATTGGCAATCACACTAGTTGAGTTGAGTCTCTAAGGTGTGCTCGGACTTGCTCTTCCTCCTGTAGGAGTACTAGCACAAGAGAATGCATGGGCAGAACTGACAGCTGAGACCGAGCATGGGGGTCCGGACTCGCTCCAAGCCCTGCGGGGGAGCAGAATCTGCCCCCGGCACTCGGCAGCACTCCAGCAGCGGCAGCCCAGGTACCCAACCAGGTGACCTGAACGCTGCTACGTGTCAGCCAGAACGTGCGGTGCGGACCGCGGACCACGGGGGGTCCTCACCTACCCACCATGCCGCTCTGCCTCCCCTGTCGCCACCGCGGATTCCTCTGCCCTCCCGCCGCCTTCTGGAAGCAGGAAACCCATGCCGATGCAGGCACGAACACTGCGCTGCCCCCCGATCGGGACAGCCGCCTTCACCTGCGCCGCTCCGAGGACCAGTATAAAATGTTGCAGAGTCCGGTCACAGAGATGTACTCCTACAGGGGGCGGGAAGAGGAAGTCCGACCAAATGGCACATGAATGTCCGCACCAGCCTTCGGCGTCTCCGGCACTGCAAGGAAAGGTCAGTCGCTTCGCTTCGCTTCCATTCCAATTCCACCTGCTAGCTTCGCCTGCGTCTCCTCTTCTCTTCGCCACTGCACCTCGATCGTTCCTCCGGGTAGGCGCCTAGGCGGTAGAGCTGCCTTTGGCTAGCTGTTGCAGTCTTTGCAGATGCAGAGCTCAGCTACCTCTGGCATTTGTTTGTGCTGTGGAGGAATGACAAATGCCTCCTCGTTTTGGCAACTGATGTTCCTGTTCATTGGTTTTGGAGATTCAGACTTGACATGTTCCTTTCCTTTGCAGCTGTATTGCCTTGCCCCATTCTTGGGTTTCGGGCACTGAACGCCGCCGACCGGGCACTGGTCTGCAATTCTGCCGACCGGGAAGGGGAGGGAGGGGCCGAGGGGGCATCGGGCATCCTGACCAAGGATGAGTGCACCTTCCCAGCACTTCTCGAGCTTTTTTTTTGAGACGACGCCGAAGCGCGTTTTTAGCACTTCTCCAGCTCTCCCCGGCATTTTTTCTTGAGAGCTATGCTACCAAACTCCCTTGGAATTCCATAAAAAAAAAAGGATCCCTTAGAATTCTCAGATGATATGTTCTACCTCCATTTCAAACTACAAGTCCTTCTTTCTTTTCTAAGTACGACATAGTAAATGTTATGCACAATATAACATCATGCTGTGCTGCTTAGTGTCATGGTGTGCCCCTGGTTCAATTTGTTGATCTCCTTCCTCTCCTAGAGTCTAGAGATACACATAACAGTTCTATTCTTTGTCTCGAACTATAAGCAAACCAGTGAAAATGACCCTTCCGTGTTCCCTTGCCGCTGTCTTTCTCTTTATATCTTCCATCTTTCCCTTTTTTACTTATATTGTTTTTACACATTTTGTTTTCGAATTTTCTTCGGTTGCTATCGACCACAGATGGGCACCCTCTTCTGTGCAGACATGTTGCATCCTCTTCGTCTTCGCTTTGTCCTCGATTACTCTTCTGTTTTCGCTTTGTCCTTGATTACTCTTCTGTTTTCGCTTTGTCCTCGATTACTCTCAACCACATTCGCAGACATGCTGCATGATTGCATCCTCTTCTGTTTTCGTTTTGTACTCGGTTACTCTCGACCACATACGCAGACATGCTGCATCCTGAACCACCCACTCACCAGAGGGCACTCTTTCTAAGAATTTTAGCAGTCTTTCTTCTATTTTCAAGGAACAAAAGAAATCTTTAGAAACTTCATTTCATGCATGAATTTGGATGCACTGGACAATGCAGGTAGTGTGACAATGCAAGCATTACAGTGATGGAAGATATTCATTTCACTTCTCATTATTTACCCATATGTCTACTCACTCAGCAGGTACTAGTACATACAAGTTAAATATGTATGATCCTCTCTAATTGGCATCAATGAGGAGAGGAGTTTCTACTTTGGTTTGGCAGCGCCTATTAGAAGCACCTGCACTTGATACATTATGAATCTGCATCAGGTAGTGGGTTCTACCATACAGAGATCACTCGTGGACGTCGTCTAATCCAGCTGAATGACACCCAAAATACGCCTTAGAGGTAACCGTGCACTCTTTTCCTCCAACTAATAATGCAATTTTGCTGCATGCGTTCTGGTGCAGCAGAGATCCACCTTTACAGTCATTAGTCATTTCTGCTGATCCTGAGGCTCTCAACAAACCTTTTGTAACTGTTGGTGTTGGCCAGCAGGAAGTCTAGGAAGTCCTGGAAGCTGCTTCCCCTATACATCTTGGGGCGCTGTTCGCTAATCAGCTCCTCGGCACAGCGCACCTTTTCATCCAAGGAGAGGCCATGGATGCTGGCGATAGAAATCCTCGCCTTGTCAGGATTGAGGATGGCCCGATGGACGAGGGACTTGAGCTGACCGTTGCTCAGAACTTCCAGGTTGTCTCCGACGTGGACGTGGAGGGCTCCGGAGATGGCAGGGATAGCCGTCCAGGCGACATCGCCATGGTGCATCACTTCAAGCCCCGGGGAGCTCTGCAGAAGGATGGTGATGAAGCCGTAGTCAGAATGGGAACCCAGTCCGACGTCGTCACCACGCTGTGCGAATTGTGGATACTTGTTCAGGGCCAGGAACTGCACTCCGTTCTCCAGTTTCTCTTGCATGTATGATGATCCTAACCCAAGGCCTTGTAGAATAGCTTCCATGATTTGTATCGACACCCTTTGTATTTCAACAGCATACACACCCATCTTCTTCCTGGTGGTGATTTTTTTCCAGTATAAGTCAATATTTGGTTGCAGACTAAGGTGTAGTACTTAATTTATTGATTAATGGAATGCTGAAAAATAAACTGTGCAAGGTTACTACCTGTATGCTGGTGGGTCCACCGGCCAGAACTGAACCCAGTCTTCCAGGGGATTAGCATAGTGTTTCAGGAATGACCTGGCCACGCTGATCCCATCCCTGGAGCTCGTGTCGTACATGATAGGCTGTTTGATGTCGAGTGAAGCAAACTTCTCCTTGTGTTCTTTGGAAAGTGCAAAGAATTCTAATGCAACTTCGAGGGCCTCCTTCATGACAGACTTGCTGATGCCGTGGTTTACGACCTGTCAGTATCAGTGCAGAGGCATGAAACCCGGCCTTCTTGGTTCAATTGCCAATTAGTTCAGAAAAAAAAAACTACAAAGTATCAACATTGGTGTTCGAGATCAGAAAATCAATTCGACATGCACTTTTTTTTGGAACTAATTCGACGTGCACTTTTGTCCATTTGTTTTGTTCTTATTTACGTAAATCTAGTGGTTCATGAAGATTAGGAAGTTAGTTCACAGCTTGGCTAGTCTGAGTTCAAATCAAATAGAACTTCGGCTAAGAGTGTCTGCAGCAACTTGAAGTAGGACCTAACTACTACTGAAATTCAACAAGGACTAGACTGATCCGGAGTAGTACGTAGCAACTTTACTCTTAGTATGATTAGCCATCAACCACGTTAGTTCAGCATGATATGCACGTACATGTGCTTGGCAGCCTTCCGTTTAGCCAGAGAAGAGCATCAGAACACACGTCTACTCACGGACACGAATGGCGAGCCAGCTACAGCCACCACGAGGGTCGCCGCCGGTGATCAACTTCAGCCGGCTCGGCAAGGACCCGGCCACGAGAGCGCTTGCCGTCCAGGAAATTGCGCAGGCATGCCGCGACCAGGGATGCTTTCAGGTCTGCCCTTGTCCACTGACCTGAAAGCATCCCTGGTCGTGGCACGCCCGCGCAACCTGAAAGCATCCCTGGTCGTGGCACGCCCGCGCAATGTCCTGGACGGCAAGCGCTCTCGTGCCCGGGTCCTGGCCGAGCCGGCCGAAGTTGATCACCGGCGGCAAACCTCGTGGTGGCTGCAGCTGGCTCGCCATTCGTGTCTGTGACCGTGAGTAGACGTGTGTTCTGATGCTCTTCTCTGGAGCGTCGCCACTGCTGCACAAGTGCACCGTCGAGAGTGGTATTTATAGGCGGCTAGGCACTGCTGATGGCTGAACATTCAGCAAAACAGAGCAGGGTTCAGGGGTGGCTGGATGGCAGCCACATGGCTGCACCTCCCACTACCCACTATGCATTGTTGGAAGGCTTGCACTGACGAGTGACGAGGACCGCAGGGCCAGATCCGGTCCAGGAACAGGCCACAGGCACGGAGGCTTCAGATTGCTGGCTTCGTTTTCGTTTGGGCAGTGCCACTCACCGGCGGTGCCACTCTAGGCTCTGCTGGTGGTTGAACATTCAGCTCGGCTCATGTGCTCTCGCCATCCTGGGCAAGACGCCAAGACACCAAGGGGGGTTCCAGCTTTGCCTGCTGATGCTGACAAAGCTAAGCCTCCCTTTTTCTCAGGGCGGCTTCAGTCCATCCCACCTTTTGGCACCTGAAGGACAATTGAAAACATTTTGTTCGGTGCTCCTGTGGAAGACGGTGCTTTGCTTGGTGCACCGCACTGGCCGCTTGCGAGCAACACATTACAGATACTTCCACTCCCACTTGTGTGCATGCTCTTAGGATAGAGCTCAACTAACTTTTAGCTTGAGTGATTCTGATGGTTGATCATGAAGTAATTTACAGAGACTGAATAGTAAGCAGTGAGGAACGGAGTTTTTTAGCCCTCAGTATAAATGGAGAACTATATAAATGGAGAAGTAACTCTTGTCTGATGCCTATCAGAATCTGTGCAACTTTTTATTGTTTGGCCAAGGAAGTGATTCTCACAGAGGAGCTGCTCAGAATGCTGCCAAACGACCCCTTAGGCTATGGAAATCTTGAGACTGCTACTTAATCCTCACGAGACAGGAAAAAGATAAATAATGAGAATTCTCATAATAATCTTACTAACTTTAATTTGGTGAGTCTAATCATCATCACTAATAACAACAGTTGAATAATTATGTTTCCTAAATAATAATCAAGGTTTAATGTTATGAGAATTACATAAACTAGTCTCATAAATTTGCTTAATTACTCACATCTGTCCCAGTAAAAGATAATTTAAAATAACCTCATAAATCTGTATCTAAAATACACACCTCTGCTATTGTAAAGGATAATTTAAAATATCCCAGACAATCTAAAATCCTAAGTCAAAACAAGCCCTACATTCGTGACTTAAGGAATGTAATCTTGACGTGAGTTAGTAAAGCTCCCGTTCAGAACCAGACAAGCCAATGCAACAAGTGGAATCAAGTGAACTCATTACGACTAGAAAGAAGGGACAGTCTACAAACTGCTCAAAATATGAGCAAACAATGGCCTACAGCACCTAACGAGGAGGGCAAAGAAACCTGTGCCACTAGGTCTGATGCAATCTTGTAACCACTCGTCCCTGAATGGATAAAGCAACTATCTATCCACACCCCTTTTCCATCAGCCATGAGCCCATGACAACAGAATTCTTCTTGGTCTTTGATTTCAGGTTTTCCATCACGATAATGTAATTTATATTCAAGTGTCTTGGACAGTTGCAGAGTTCATTGATTTCAGGGTTTCCATCACAGATAATGTAATTTATAACCAAGTGTCTCGGACAGTTGCAGGCATGAATCTGCCGCGGAGATGAATAGAGGCAGTAGGGGCAGGGGCTCACCAGCTTGGTCCATGGCACCTGTTGCCGGTAGCCTCCAAATTAGCCCTTTTCTGAGAGTAACCCACCCCGCCCCCGCCCCGGCGATGACACTGATGAGCTACCAGAGCATGGGACGCTACTTGTATTTGTTTTTCTCATGATAGCTTCAAGTGGGAGTTGTTTAATATATCTGCTGTAAACAGCATGACTAACCAGAAACTATACTGTATGGAGGATGAGAACAAAGCCAAAGAAACGAGAAAAAAGTTGGTGTACAGAGCATTACTAGCTGGTTCTATTACTAAAAAAACAGTGAGTCAATGGGGCGGTGATGATTCTCTTACACAGCTGGCTTCCTCAAGAACGCATGGACAGTAGTGGCACCGGATGTTATGCGCGTCTTTCAGGCACTCTGGGACCTAGACTTCCGAAGCTTCCATGAAGTCAATGGGGCGGTGATGATTCTCTTACACAAGACAGAAACTCCAGCCGGTCTCAAAGACTACCGACCTATTAGTCTGGTGCACTGCATTGGCAAGCTGTTCGCCAAGGGACTGTCCATGCGTCTGGCGCCGAGAATGCACGAGATTATCAAGACCAATCAGTCTGCCTTCGTCAAAGGGAGACGCCTCCATGACAACTTCCGCGCCGTGCAGCTAACGGCCAAGTGGTTACACGCCAAGAGGTATCCAGCACTACTTCTGAAGGTCGACTTGGCAAAGGCGTTTGACACTGTCGCCTGGCCGTTCCTCTTGGAAGTCTTGGAGCACATTGGGTTCCCGAGCAGGTGGCGGGAATGGATTGCAGCCATGCTGAGGTCGGCCAGCACAAGGGTGTTGGTTAATGGTCGTCCAGGACAGCGCATCAGTCACGCGCGTGGCCTCAGGGAGGGAGATCCACTTTCCCCCTTCCTGTTCATCATCGCCATGGAGGTTCTCAACGCACTGATCGCCACCACGGATCGCCGTGGCAACCTCACTCCCTTGCCAGGCGACGCCAACAGATGCCGGGCGTCTATCTACGCGGATGACTTGGTTATTTTCCTGGCTCCAACCGCAAGAGATTTTGAGTGCATCAAGCAAATCCTCCACCTCTTCGCGGGGGCTTCAGGACTGGCCACCAACGTTGAGAAATGCACCATCACCCCGATAGCCTGTGCCGAGGCCGACATCGACGTGGCTTTGCAAGCCTTTCCGTGTCGGGTCGAGGAGTTTCCTACGAAGTACTTGGGGGCGCCCTTGTCCATCCACCGCCTGCCGCGTGCAAAGGAGCAGGCCATGGTTGACAACATTGCCGCAAGGGTGCCCACCTGGAAAGCGGGCATGCTCAACATGGCGGGAAGGACAATGCTCACGAAGACGACTCTATCAGCCATACCGGTGCATGTCTCCATCTGTTGCGCACTTTCGCCCTGGGCCATCAAAGCCATCGACAAAACGAGGAGGACCTTCCTGTGGGCTGGGGCTGCGCAGACCGCGGCTGGGAAGTGCCGCGTTGCCTGGCCTACGGCCTGCGCTCCCCGCGACTTGGGTGGGCTGGGGATCCCTGATCTCCGCGTCCTGGGCTACGCACTGCGCTTGAGGTGGGAGTGGGCACGCCGCGCCCACGAGGACGTGTCCTGGGGACGTCTTCCGGCCAAGGTTGAGCGTCATGTGGCGGACATGTTTGCGGCCTCCACCTCGTTCTCGGTGGGGAACGGAGATAGGGTCCTTTTCTGGACGGATTCTTGGCACCCGGAGGGACGGCTGTGCGCCCTGGCACCCCTTCTCTACAATGCTGTCCCCCCCCCGGAGGCGCCGCCGTTCGGTCAAGGATGCTCTGCAGGGGAACCAGTGGGCTTGGGATGTGTCTGCTGCACCCACGGTACCGTTCGCGACTCAGTTCCTTCGTCTCTGGACTTTGATGGAGGAGGTGCAGCTTGATGACGAAATGGAGGACCGTATCCGTTGGAGGTGGTCAGTGGATGGGTGTTATACCTCCGCTTCAGCATACCGTGCATTCTTCGAAGGCAGGACCTCTCTTCGTGGCGCAAAAGAGCTGTGGGCAACTAAAGCGCCGCCGAAAGTTAAATTCTTCTTCTGGCTTTCACTGCACGATCGCCTATGGACGGCAGAACGGAGAAAGAGGCACGGTTTGCAACAGGATGACTCTTGTGTCCTGTGCCTGCAAGAGGTGGAACTTGATCAACACCTGTTCGCGGGGTGTGTGTTCGCCCGGGAGGTGTGGCACCGCATCTCAGTAAGACTGGGCATTACCAACTTGGCCCCCCTGCCGACAGATCAGCTTTTAGACTGGTGGCTAGCGAAGAGACTGACGGTACAGACTGAGCTGCGTCGCGGGTTCGACTCTTTGGTATTGTTGGTCACCTGGTGCATCTGGAAGGAAAGGAACCGGAGAACGTTCGATGGTGCCGCACGCGAACCAGCTGCTGTAGTCCACCAGGTCTGGGAGGAGGCAGCGGAGTGGACGACCGCGGGGTGTCGGTCCCTCGCGTCGCTGTCCATTTACTAGCAGCTAGCCTAGATTCACCCTGTGGCACATCACCTCACACTAGGTAGTACACCACTCGAAGCACCGCCGTTCTAGCCGGCGCCTTGTGTAAGTGTGTCTTCCACCACGTCCGAGGCACCTCGTGTCGGCCGGGTGGGTTGTAACAAACTCTATCTTCTCTTAATACGACACGTGCAGCGCACGTTTTTGAAAAAAAAAAAACAGTGAGTACAGAAATCCAGCGGCATCTTGTTTTGTTTTAAAAGTAGCAACTGTTTTTTATACACAGGAATTTTTATTCTGGCCTATTCCATGTTATCAAATTAAAATTGTAAACATCAGTAGAACTGTGCCCCCCCCCCCCCCCCCCCCCCCCCACACCCCCCCAAAAAAAAAAAAAAAAAGTCGTACTATGTCTCTTATACCCCAAACCAATCCTTCAAATAGATATTTGTGCCATCTAGCTCTTATGCAAGTGAATCAAAGGTATTTGTATTCACCATTTCGCCTCAGAATCAAATTAATCTCTTTGTAAGTGTCAATGAATGTGGTTACTTCCAGTGTTCACCGACAAACCAACATATTTGATTGACACTAGTCGAGATCAATTTCGGCTATTACTTGCCAAAAGACTACATTAAGGAATAAGCCCCTCATTAAAGGGAATGTATGGAGGCAATGCAAACCACAATTTTAAGCTGATGTGGCCAAATATATTGTCCAAGAGCTAAAATATCAAAAGTTTTTTGGGACATCTTTTAATCCTAGAACATCAGGACGGAGGGAGTTTTAATAGATAATAGGCTTGCACGTAGGGAGGACACTGCATTGGCTCCCGCCAAAAGAAATGAGAAGGCTGAGGCATCAGCTGTGTGTTTTAGTTAGGTAAATAGGCATGCACGTAGGGAGGACGCTGCATTGGCTCCCACTAAAAGAAATGATAACTAATGGAGGCTAAGGCGTCAGCTGTGTCTGAACTTATACCTGTAGGGGCAGAACCAGCTTAAGGATGGCATTGGTCAGGCTTGACAAGCAAATCTGGGACAATTTTTCAGATGCTTTGCGAAGACTAAAAATGAATGCGGTCAAGAACTCTACTAGATCTGATAGCAAAGACATCAGGAAAAATAATTAAACGAGCAGATAATTGAAAACAGTTTGCATTCACATAACTTATGATTAGATTGAATGTTGTTGCTAACAAGGAAAAATGGCTGGACGTCATCTGAAATTGTACCTTTAAAGGTGCATGGAGAATGGGGAGTATAAAATAGTATCGTAGCTACAGTCCAACAGGCATGCATCCGTTTAATCCCGTTCCCTTGAACCCCTTGCCTTTTGCATTCCATCGCTTACCGGCTTAAGGAATAGCACCCGCATTATTTTTCTTTCCTTGACAGCACCATAAGATTGAAGTTGATTGAGTTGGGGATATTGCACATGATGGCCTTAATGACAGGAACAACATCCTGGTGCAAAAAAAATGATCATTGTAGGTTATATTATAACTGAAAATTCTACTAAGCATCAGCCATTTCCTTTGAACTTTACTGCCAGCAGTTTCAGCAACCAGTTTAAGGAAATGGAAAAGCAAGAAAAAAAGGAACCATTTCATAACCTTGTAGTACCTGCAGCAAACTTATAGAAGAACAGGCTCTGTGCTTTATAGGTCCATCCTTCATCCCATCAAGCTCATAAAGTGTTCCTACAACCCGATTTAGCTCATTACTGATTACTGATTCATAAATACATGAAAAACAGAGAAATGGATGGTGAAAAGCCACTGTAAAAGACTTCGCCTTACCATTGATAGACACAAAACAAATATAGTGCTCTTCTATAAGATCACTGAGCTGCCAAACAAAGGCCAGTCTTGTGGTTAGGTATAATTGACAAAATGAAGAGAAAATAAGTCACAGAAAAGATGGCATATGTATTTTTTTTCTTTACTTTCAGTTTGGGACAACTCAAGTTGAAACCCACTGATGAATTCATGTGTATAATCTGTAACAAAATTATTTATCTATTTTCAGCTGAATAAAACAATAACCATAACAATGCTTCATCCATCTATATAAATAGAATCACAAGTTTAAGCTTCATGGTTACTTTTCTGTCAATGCACACAGCACAGTTCAGCTCAGAACTTGAAACTATGGTACCTAACGAGAAATATAGTGGAACATCATGAACTGTAATTAGTGCATAGCGCTACATTCGATAGTTCTTAATTCTTATCATTTGATGTTCCAGATTGAATTCCAGTTCACATATGCAAGGAAAGTAGGAAACAAGTACCTCTGTGACACCAGCATTGGCAGCCAGTGAGTGAGCCCTTGCCATGGCATCATCCTTCTCTAGAAACACAGCACGCTGGAAAAAATGGCATGAGGC
This sequence comes from Themeda triandra, assembly GCA_018135685.1. Lineage (NCBI taxonomy): Eukaryota > Viridiplantae > Streptophyta > Magnoliopsida > Poales > Poaceae > Themeda > Themeda triandra. Next base: position 621,805 of record JAENPR010000149.1, on the reverse strand, counting down.
GTAACCACAAAAGGGAAAAAACTGCAAGACTGATCAAGGTATCCGGGTAACGAGCATGCATTTTGAAAAAACAAACAAGAACCTCATATGGGTCCATGCTAGCAGTTGATTTGAAGAACAAATCCAAGCATGAATTCTCCACTACAAAAGACCATATAGGTGATTCAGAAACAAGGAAAGAATAAGAAGATTACAATCATCTTACAGAATTCTGTGTGCTGCATATAATTGTTTCTGGTTACCTAAATTGACTTCTGAAGATGCATTTCCAACAGCATGGAGTAGAGCAACAGTTCCACAAGCATTTCCCAATGATTCAATCTGTTTTATAAAGAAAACCTGGTCCTGTGTTTCCTGTGTTACACAAGGCAGCATGAAGCACCATGCACAATAAAGGGATATGAACAACTTGATATAAAACTATCAGGGATTTTTATGATGGAGAAATCAAACGTAGCGGAACAAGGGGAAAAATGGCATCTACAACTACAAGGAACACAATCGTTCACCTTTTCTCCAGAAAATAAGATTTGTTCTGACGGTTGACTTGCATCCTGCAGTGGAACAAGAGCGCACCTCAGTAAAAAAAATGAACTCTCTTACTAAGCTCGTAAATATGAAAACAATTTTTAGGTGTGTTCCACATTACAAGAGCGTATTTTTTTCCGTGATCAAGAGTGTCACTTGTATTGGGTTTGGGTTACATATACAGCACATAATAAAAAGTTATTAGGCGCTCATTGTTCATTACTCAACACTACTAGCAGTCACTACTGTCACCTTATCTGGGGACTGGGTAATAACAGTGAGGCTTGGTGAGCTTATCTGGGGACTGGGTTGGAGTTTCGTCTAAACAACTATTTATAATAATCAATATTTACAGGATTCGGGGACTAATGTCCTCCAAAATCGAGTTCCTGAAGCATTTTCAATGTGACAATATACCTGCTCCCCTGATTCGGGAAAACAGCAAGGTCAGACGCACCTGTGATGGATCGGGGTAGCATAAAACAACGGCGAGCACAGGCTGGGGAACCATATCCAACGCGTCGTCGTCGAGTCCGTACACGTCATGGAACTCCACATCCTCCGGGACGCCTAGCGACCACATGAACTGCCCGCCCGAGCGCCGACGCCGCGGAGAGGTCAGAGAGGAACGAGCATACCATCGAATTGATGGTCAGTGGACGGAGAGTGAGGGGTACCTGATTGAAAACCTCGGGGGTGGACTCCAGCGGCGGCCACCGCTCGCCGGCGGAGGCCGGAGCCGACGCGGAAGGGGACGACGGCAGCGCCATGGCGAAGTTGGGCGTGGTGGAGGGAGTAACGTCACGGATCTGGAATGGGCCGAGTGCGTACTGCCATTGTAATCTGGGCTATGTCGGCCCATTTTCATGGGCTTACTGTGTGTTTTCTTTGTGGGCCGAGCAGTAGTTGTGGGCGTTTGCATCTTATAACGGGCCGAGTGTATTTAGGACAGGTTTGATTTGATTGAGACTTGGCGAACATTAGAGCATCTCCAAGGGTTAGGCGATTAGCGCTTGGCGTTTACTAATTTGCCAAAAACTCTTAAAAACTCTCCTCCAATGGTTTTGCATTTCACCTTGGCATTTTCCTTAACTTGGCAAATAGAGCTCAAGAGTTGGCATATATGCCAAGGCAATCCGGCTTGGCATTTGACCCCCGCGTTTCTTTCGCACCCCCCTCCCGCGATTTTTTCCGTCCGCGACTCCCTTCTCGCGAGGACTCCACGCGCGCCGATCAGCCGTCCGGTCTTTTCCTGCGAGAAGAGTCCACGCGCAAGGCGGCCTTCTTCTCCCGTGAAATTTCCACGCCCAGGTTGACGCGACGCCCTTCTTTTTCCCGCGAGAAGTCCACGCGCCGCGCCGCCGTGGTTCACCTACGTAGCGCGAAGTAGCCACGGGCGCCGCCCTTCCTCTCGATCGACGGACACCTGGACTGGACGGTGGCGCGAAGACCTCTACTGGACGGCGGCGCGAGGAGCTGTACTGGACGGCGGCGCGAGTACCTGGACAAGACGGCGGCGAGAGGAGCTGTGCTGGACGGCGGCGCGAAGACATCTAGTGGACGGCGGCGAGGAGCTGAACTGGACGCGGTGGCGGCCTGGACGCGAGGTGCTGAGGCCGGCGACTGGCCAGTCCTGGACGCGAGATGCCAATCCAGGCCGACTCGAACGAGGCAACGACGGCGACAGGCCAGTCCTGAACGCGATTCTCAACGAGGCAACAACGGCGACAGGAAACGGAAAATGGAACGACGGCGACATGCCGTGGACTCGCGACCCTGACGGCGCGAAGGCGCGAACTGTTTCCCGCGAATGCAAAACACGCGCCAAAGAATAGATTTCGGGGGAAATAAAATGGTGGGCCCAAAAATTCCCTCAAATGCCAAGTGGATTTCTTTAACCCTCGGAGATCACAATTTTTTTTCTCTTTGCCATTTTCATTTTCTGAGTGCTACAAATCGGGCTTCAAAATCAAAAACTATAAACGCCTAACCCTTGAAGATGCTCTTAGTAGGCCAGACAAATTTAGTCAAAAACTTTAGAAAAATCCGTGCAAGGCAAACGTGCGGCCAATGGCGACAGACAGCAGATAAGACGATTTCTAGGAGTGTTTTTTTAATTCAGTTATTATACTAGGAGTATTTTTAATGTGAAGCTTTCAGCGTCAGGTGAGATCGAGCAATCCCATTGTTGCCAATTGCAATTGCAGATGTTTGATCGCGATCATGCACGGCGGCTACGACTTTTTCGCGCAGGGAATTGAAAATAGTCGCTTCGGCCGTCGTCAGTGTCGATCTGAACACGACGGATTAAGACCTAACCCATTGCTATTGTTATTGTTAATAATGGCAGGCCACGACCCATCCACTAATAATCCTTAACTAATTGCTCTAGTTATTAGAGTCAGCATCGGCCACACGAAGCTTTGTTTCAGCAGCAATAACATAGTAATGGTTCTACATCAGTGGACAGTGGACTCCATTACTACTTGGTCAACATATCTGTGGCCGTACGGATTTCATCAGCCTGCACTCTTACAAACCGTTCATTCTAGTAGCCGAGTCCAATTTGGCCGTGGAACCAAGAAGGGTAATTAAACTCACAGAGCTATCTAGCTAGTATTCGTTTTTTTAAACACTCCACTAGTATTGTCCTCTTCTAGCTAAGGTCAGCTAGGTCGGTCACATCGTTGCTACTACATACTAGTGTTGGATCCATTAGGACTAGTTCGTTAGTCTAGTTAATAGAACTATTTCCTCCATGCCCAGAAATAAATCGGAAATAAATGCAGTTCTTGCTTTTTAAGGAGACAAAAGAAAAAGAATGAAAGGAGTAGTATATAATAGTCGCTAGCAGCAACTAGAATTTAGCATTTTTGGACGCAAACATTTCTACTCCTATATTACTAGCAATTAACTTTTGCTGGCTCTAAAAGGAGAGCTACGCTACCGTGTATCAAGTGCTAAAAATTAGTACTATGCTGAAACTAGGATCCAAACAGATTGCAGTCTAACTAGTTTGTGTTCCGAAACTAAAAATAAATCATTGTGTATTTCGGTTCTTGAAGCAGCCAGGCGTGCCAAACGGACTAATCATGTTTGTTAGTTGTTACTGGATCAGATTTGACTGCTACATAGGCACGCACTCACCCGCGGCGTCCTGACCGGCGAATGAATGGACTATCGATTTGAAGGGGGCGATGGCTTTTCAGAAGGCAACACCTGACCTGACCTGATCTTTTTTGGAGTGTAAAGGGCGTCCTGCGTTCTTGTGTCGCGAGCTTTAATCATGTCGAATCGCACACACCTGTGACCTGAACTCATCCGGGCATGGCAATCTAGCAACGATGATTGATTAGAGTATATAGACGTCAGAAAGTTATCTGTTGTGTGACGAATGAGCGCATTATTATATTTAAACATTATATGGAGGCAGCCAACGACGCAAAACATGCTTGATATATACAACGGTTGTTGGAGTACTTGACGAGCACGACAATGACAATGACGGCGACGGCGACGATGATTCAGTGGCAGGTGTTTTCCTTGCACAGTGGTTTCCTAATCAAGTGATGAACAGATGGAAGCAATGAGGCATGCAGGAGACCCGAGTCACCTTGGCAACTTGCACTACTGGGATCAGGAGATTTACCAAGTGCAAAGCCCCCTTTTGCACTCGGCAAAGAACCTCCGGCAAAAGAATGCGTCGGCAAAGCCTCTTTGCCGAGTGTCTCTTTGCCTAGATGCGAAAAAACACACTACAATTCATCATCGTTCCCTAAACTTAGCAAGCGATATCATCCTGGTCTCTAAACTTTCAAAATGATATCAATCTATTCCATGAATGAACTTTTGAAGTGACCACCACCGGCTCTTGGCCTGGTGTTATTCCAATTTCTAAACTTGGTTTTGAGTAATCGAAATCCAAAAAGTGTACCTAAATATAAGGAATTATAAGAGGGGAAAATTGCATTAAATAGTTGCATAAATTGAGTAGGTATTATATTTTTACTTGTCACTTATCAACCAACCACTATTTATAGTGTTGATGATAGTGTTGATTAAGAAATAAAGTGAGAATATTCATACGCCTTTTATATATATATTTTTTAAAAAATGTCTAAAATCTCTAAAGTGCATTATATATAATATAGTGCATAGAGTAAGCTATGATATATATGGGAGAAAATTAGCCAAAAGCTACAAATGATTTTGTCACTACTTGACTATAGCCTATATAGAGGCATGCCTTGACTATAAGTAATGCGGGGCAAGGGACAGGCACGCAGGGCGTACGTTTTCCCCACTCGGAGAGTTTCATTATCAATTTAAAGGAATCGCCTATACGGCTATATGGCTAATTTCAACCTTTCAGCGTCAAGTGAGAGTGACTGCAATCCGTTAGTTTTTCATACAAGGCGGCTGCGACTTTTGACATGCACAGCTAGCTAGCAGGCCAGGAAACAGTTATACGACCTAATCAAAATATATTAAATATACCCCCCGACCCGATCGAGATCGAGAATGAATACAAATGTCAACTCCTTCTGCCTTTGGAGTTTGGACCGATGCGTATGTATATACGGCGTGTATGTTTTGTACCCTTCATGCAGCATGCAAAGTAGCTAGTATAGTCGAAGCTAGCCGAGACCAGTGAAGACTGAAGAGGGGCTTTCACCCCAAAAGACAAACTCGATCTGTTAAAAGGGCACCCACTATCTGTGCTCAGATCCGTCGTCAGGTTCAGGTATCGTGTAGTGACAAGCAAGGAACGAATTTGAGTAACCACCGTTCCCACCCCGCTGTAATACGGATGGAGCTTTCAGGAACGACTGCTAATCCACGGCACGGCTCTTGTATCAGAACACGCACACAGGGCTATCACCACAAACGAACGCAACACATGTGCTTCACGCTCTCTCCACGTCGCTATCAGACCATGCCCCCCTTCTACTATCCAACCAGAGTGGCCCTCGAAGGCCAAGAACTTTTCGCTTCGAAAATTTCTGGGTTAAACTTCCAGGATTCAAAGAAGTGGTACAGAAGGCATGGTCACAAACATCAGAACACCATGAGCCTTTTCACATCCTCTACAACAAGCTGCTTGTCACAGCGAAAAGCCTAAGAAGCTGGAGCAACGAAATCATTTCTGATGCTAAAATGAAGCTCCACATGGCTCTTGAAGTGATTTTACGACTGGACGTTGCCCAGGAAACTAGAAGTTTATCACCGGCGGAAGTTGATCTCAGAAAAAAGCTAAAAAGACGTGTTCTCGGCCTTGCAGTCATTGAGAGAGCTAGAACTAGACAAGCTTCGCGCGTCACCAACATAAAATTGGGAGACGCCAACACAAAATATTTCCACCGAAGAGTAAACGCGAGAAGAAGAAAGAACCACATACAGAGGCTACGAAATGAGCAAGGCTGGGCAATCTCGCATGATGACAAAGCAACAGTTGTCCAGCAACATTTCCAAGATATTATGAAACGTCCACCGCAAAGAGAAGATGATTTAAATTGGGAGCGGCTGAAAATTTTGCCACACGAGCTCGACATCCTTGCTACCGACTTCACAGAAGCTGATCAGATGCCTTCTGATAAAGCACCTGGCCCGGATGGTTTCACAGGCCTCTTCTTCAAAGAGTGTTGGGATATTATCAAATGTGATATCATGAATGCCGCAAATGCTTTCCACCGACTACGAACCTCCAACTTAGCTATTCTCAACACAGCGAATGTCGTGCTCATTCCAAAGAAGGATGGGGCTGAGTTGGTCTCAGATTTTAGGCCCATAAGCTTAATCCATTCCTTCACTAAAATCATTGCAAAGGTCTTGACGATGCGTCTGGCACCACACATGAACAGGTTGATCTCCAAGAGCCAGAGTGCCTTCATTAAAAAAAGAAGCATCCACGACAACTTCATGTCGGTTCGATGTGCTTGTGCGCCGATTTCACAGATCAAAGACTCCAGCCCTATTTTTCAAGCTTGACATCACAAAGGCTTTTGACTCGATCCGTTGGGAGTACCTACTTACCCCGATGAGCAAGCTCGGATTCCCCACAAAATGGAGAGATTGGGTGGCTGCACTGTTATCAACGTCATCTTCTCAAATCCTGCTAAATGGCGTACCGACTACTCCTATTAAACATGGTAGGGGATTGCGACAAGGTGATCCTCTCTCACCATTGTTATTCGTCATTGCTATCGACCCGCTACAAAGACTCCTTGATCTTGCGACAGAGGAAGGGATTTTGGCAAAATTCAGAGGAAAACAAGTTTGTATGCGGACATCCTTATATGCTGATGACACAGCAATTTTTGTCAAGCCTTTCAAGAAGGATGTTACTGCGTTGGCTGATATTCTCGCCAAATTCGGCAAAGTGTCAGGACTCCGATCAAATTTTCAGAAGTCATCTGTCATTCCCATAAGATGTCAAGGTGTCGACCTTGACGAGGTACTCCGGAATTTTCCTGCAAGGCGAGCACACTTCCCAACAAAATACTTGGGCTGCCCTTAACAAGCACCAGATTGCGAAGAATTGACTTTCAACCCCTCGTCGACAAAGCTGTGAGAAAGCTCACGGTTTGGAATGGCAAGAATATTAACCATGCAGGAAGGGCCACTTTAGTTAAGGCGGTCCTCACCTCACAGGCTGTGTATTGCCTCACATCGCTAAGAGCTCCTAAAGCCACGCTGAAGGAAATAGATAATCTCAGGAAAAGCTTCCTTTGGGCAGGATCAGAGAAGCTAACAGGAGGAAAATGTAAAGTGAATTGGCCACGTTCCACAAGGCCAACCGAATCGGGGGGGCTAGGCATTCTTCATCTGGGAAGATTTGCAAGAGCACTACGTCTCAGATGGCTGTGGAAAGATTGGGAGGAAGAAGGAAGGATGCTGACCAGCACAGACACGACGTGCAACACGACTGATAGGCTCCTATTCGCGGCGGCTACTTCAATTACAATTGGCAATGGTAAGAAAACATCATTCTGGAGCAGCGCTTGGCTACAAGGTCAAAGGCCTCAAGACCTAGCGCCAAACATCTTCCAAATATCAAAAAACAAAAACAAGTCCCTCAATGAAGCATTACAGAACAGAGCATGGATCAAGGATATAGACTTGCGACATACAAGTTTCACCTCCCAGCACTTCGTGGAATATATTAAGCTTTGGAAAGTTGTTAGCAACATCCGGCTAGATTCAGACAGGGAGGACATCATCGATTGGAAATTTAAGCCGGATGGGAAATTCACAACAGGGTCAGCATACCATGTGCAATTCATTGGATCACTGAAGACAAATTTCAAGCAACTCATTTGGAAAGTATAGGCGCCACCAAAATGCAAATTCTTTGCATGGCTAGCCATACAAAATAGAATCTGGACAGCGGACAGGTTACAAGCGCGGAGATGGCCGAATAATGGAGTGTGCCCCCTGTGTAGGTGCAATCAAGAATCTAGCGTCCACCTATTCCAGGACTGTCGTTATACTTAGGCGCATCTGGGACGGAATTGCATTATGGCTGGGGAATGAACAGTTGAGGTCAACCGCCTGGGTGCCAGGGGACTCGATGCAAACTTGGTGGAATAACATGGATCGTGTACCATCGGGCGCGAGACGAGGCCTTCGATCAATCATCATTCTTGTCTGTTGGGAGGTGTGGAATGAAAGAAATGCTAGAATTTTCAATCACAAAGAATCCACAACAATGCAGCTCCTACAAAAAATCAAGGATGAGGCTGAGCTTTGGATGATGGCTGGAGCAAAACAAGTCTCTAAGTTATTGATGCGTGTGTGATGTAACGACTCCGTCGTACATAGATGTATATGTATATGGTTTTTGTATTTTGCCTGTCTAGGCATTCTTCTTTTTAATATAATAGGCAGCTCTCCTGCCGGTTCCGTTTCAGAAAGAAAATATGCAGTGGATCACACGCACGTACTTATCCCGTACGAGCATATCTCGATCTCGGGGTATGCATGGATTCTCTGGACGAACGACGACAAAAACGATGGCACTGTCGCGTGCGCAACGAATTATGAACTGTGCTAGTAGTTTTTCAGGGCTGGTTAACACAATTGACTATCCATCCAGATAACTAGTAGTATATTATGTACGTACAGTATCGATCAGTGGACGTAACCACGCAGTTGACTGCATCATGTCATCGCTTGATCACTCTGGCAAATCCAGAGAGTGTGGTTCCAGCTAGCTTTATTCGCCCATGGAAGAATAAGTAATGGCCATTTGAATCTTTTGAATCAGTCCAAGAACTAGAAGCTTTATTTGGTTGGTCAGTGCACACTGGAGTGGCCGCATGAATGCATATCCTATTATCCTTGGGTATTCCCATATCACGTGAAAAAAAAATTGAATCCATAAGTGTCTCAAAGTCTTCAAATCAATAGATTTTTGTTCTTCATTTTGCAAACCAATAGCAACACTGCAATATCCAATACCACTGTAAATTAGAAATATCGACTTTCTATAATCTAACTTCTAATTGGACAACCACAAGCGGAAGGCGGAAGTGCCATATGGACAGATGGAAAGGGGAGATTGTTGGACTGCTGGTAGATGTGGAGACATGGAGTCCTGTAAAAAGAAGTATTCCTATCGTCCTTTTTCAAACTCGATTTCAGCGGGCCAGCGGCCAGGAAGCGGTGGAATGCGCGCATCTAGTGCACCGTGAGTGGCCTATCAGCCCGGTTTGGGAAGGTTGAAGTCTGGAAAGCAGAGATGCCGTTTATTTGATTCTTTGCGGCTGCAATGAACAAGAATAGTGCAGAATCTTGTAATATATAAGTTTATACATAAGTATATGTGCAAATTTACATAGTAGTGTCTCAAAAAAGTTGGGTATTCCCAGGAATACTGGGGAATACCCTTGGATCCGCCCATGCCTGCAAGGCAGAGTACTCGTAAGAACACAGGCAGTACCAACATGTGTCACGTCTCAAGGCAAAGTCTGTCATTCTCTCGCTGGCGTAAGCACCGGCGTGGCACCGCGGCACCGCGGACGAATCCAACAAGCCGCCGGTGCCTTAACTCCACTTGTCCACTCCACGTGTGGTGTGCGGTGTGCCGGCTTTCAAAAAGCCGAAAAAGAAAAATAACAAAGCCTTCTCAAGCATTCTCTCTCGTGCTGAAAAAGAGGAAGGCGAAAAGCCCGGCCGTGCGTGCTCTTCGGTCCTTCTGCCGCGAATTCGCATGCAAACACCTGATTCTGGCAAGGACCGGCGAGCTGATCGCAGAGACCAACTGGTCAGAAAGTTTGTTCAGTTCTGACGAAGACGAACGAACGCACTACCAGGATGAAATCTCCTCGCAGCCGTTGTTGGGTAATGATTAAACGGACGGACGGATGGATCCAATTTTGTTAGTTATCTTATTACAGATGGAGACAGGTTCATTCAGGGGTAAAAAAATAGATGGAGACAGGATGCTTCGCGAACAAATTATAGCGCCGTTTTGGTTAAGAGCATCTCCAACCGTTGTGTAATTTTGCTTTTACATTTGCTATCATTTGCCAACTCCGAAAACAAAATGTAAAGGAAAAAAAGAGGTCATCTCCAACCGTTTTGCATTTTTGACTCCGAAAACAAAATTCAAAGGGGAAAAAAGCTCATCTCCAACCGTTTTGCATTTTTGACTTGACAATTATCCAAATATGACAAGCGCGGGTGGAGGGAGGAGGCGCGAGCCGCGCGGGGAGCTACGAAGGAGGCGCGAGTCGTGATTTGCCAAGCGCGAGGGGCTTGGCATATATGCCAAGTCTTCCCCTCTATTTGCCAAGCTAATGAATTGCAAAGTCTAAATGCAAAACTATTGGATAAGACTTTTTAAGACTTTTTTGCAAATAAGTGAATGGAAAGTCTAAATGCGAAACGGTTGGAGATGGTCTAACACAAACGTCAACGGGAATAGATGGCGCTCGGACCGGAAACCATACGAGCTCTTACGGTTTTTGTTTGTTTTACTACCTGACAAACTATGCAATCGTAGGTTGATGGTATGATCATATCAATCCAAACATGCAAAGTATCCTGTATCCGGGCTTAGTAACAATAGGCACACGGCTAAGAGCACATCCACCCAAACCACCCTCTACTTTTCTTTCTTGTCTACTTTCTCTTCCCATTTAGGACAGTCAACATATATATACTCAAATCATAAGTATGATTATATGATGCACGCTTCAATCTGAGATGAAGCTGTAATCTCACAACACAGTCATCTCTAATGGTTGCAAACATCATTTTCACCATGCTCCTTACCTCTCATACTGTGTAGCGCTGGATAAAGTCCTTAGAGGTTGGAAATGGACTGTGCCATTATGTCTTGGTAATAACTTCTAGTTAAGCTAGACCTGTACAATAAGAGCTTGTTTGGTCGGGCTCTCTCCAACTCACGACTATGGTAATATTGTAGCGCGGAGTTGGAGGGAGCCAAGGAAAAACAGCTCCGTCTACTCGTTTGTTGTGTTGAGGAGGAGCTAAAGCCTTTTTCTTGCTGCTACAATTAGGCACAGTGCAACGGGAGCCAGAGCCGCTGGGCAAGAAACCCTGCCAAAGAAGTCTTTTCCTAGTTTCAAATATGGCACGTGTAGTGCTTATGACATGCTAGCCTGATCAAATCGCTATGATATGTGAGCTTGACTCCTTGTACCCCTCTTTGGAAGATTTACTCATGAACCCATAGATATTTCATAAAAGATGTCGTGGATAAATATGTCTTTATCAAATAGCATCTACTCCCTCTGTGCCAGTTTATATGTCGCGGAGCAACAGTTACATGTCCCAATAAACTGGCACGGAGGGAGTATCTCTTATAGCTAATGTAAATAGCATCTATCTTTTTTTTTATATAGCTAATGTCCGCATATGCCATATTCCAAGCATAAAAGACATAGTTTCGAGTTTCCTAGTTGCTACGATAGACTCTATAGATGGCAAGCTCGAAACTTATCTTGGATCATGATATAAGTGGACATTTTGTTTTTCTTTTCCTTTTCTAATTTTTTGAAAACAATCCACGAACCAGTAGCTAGCATAGGCTCGTCAGTGCGCACTGGAGTCGTCGTTGCGTCAATGCGTCGCGCTCCTGGCTTTTTTGACGACGGAGAAGGGAGAACCTTGGCCTTCAAGGTACGAGCACAGGATGATTGGAAGAGGAGGAGCATGTCACGTCATGTTCCAATCCCAATGCAGAGCTCGGTGAATGCGCCGCCGGGACGAATCGAAGCAGCCGTTTCTGAACTCCACGCGGCGTGAATTGCCACGGAATCTGACGCTGCACTGCACGGTCGAGGTTTCGATTGGAACGTTCCGCTGCAGGTGCCGTATGAGATTTCGTTTTTTTCTGAAAATGCGTGCTTGCTTTTTCAGAAAGGCCAGAACCCTTTGAGGCCTTTTGTCTCTCCGAAAAGAAGCGAAAAAAAAAATCTGTGCAGCTTTTTTGGAATACGATACGGAATCGCTTCTTCTGTTGTGTCGCGAATCTCCAAACACATGATGAGAAGATGATCGTTGATCGATCCAAAATTCGTTCTGACTAATGGACGCGGCAGGCAGGCGGGAGCCAGTTTGGACCACGTGGTGATTCAGGGAATGAAATTTCTGCAACGCTGCCTCACATGGCCCCCACGGCTAAACGACGGATGCGAGACTACCTGCTTCAAGTCAACTCGACGACGCGTGCATTCAGTCCTATCAGTGTCAATGCATACTATGGCAGCGACAGGCCGACAGTGCAATCAAGCGCCGGCAAGTTCGAGCTTCCCGGAAGCTTAACTGCTTAAGCTTAAGGCAGCCTCAACTCAATGCTCCGGTACGTACGATACAATCATTAGTGAAGTACGATCACTTTCGAGCTTGAGTAACCAAGTAGCCAAGCACCACTGCACTGCCGTACGCAGTATCGATCAGGCAGGTATCACGTCCTCGATCGCTACCACTGGCAACAGTGCCGCCACGAGCCGCAACTCGCAAGTCAGTCAAGACGCCACAGCCATGCACGCTGGCCGATCGGATCGGACGACGACCGGCCCACGCGGCGTCCAGTCCAGCCCGCCCGGAAGCGGACGAAGACCCGGCAAATTCGAAAAGTCGTCGCGCCCCACCGGTGGCGGTCAAGCGGGCTGGCTGGCTCGCTTCGGCGCTTCGCGATCTCCTTTGGCGGCTGCGTTCCACTTCTTCCACACGGCGTGGCCTCGACGCACCCTGGCCACCCACCCACCCACCGCGCGCGGCTGGCTAGCGCCGGGGCCGGGACGACGCGAGCGAGCGATGCGAACAAAAAAGAAACAATTCCTCGCGTCGCAACGTCACCGCCGTCTCAACCCACCGGTCGTGCCGTCGTCACGCGACCGGCGACCCTGATCGGATCGGATCGGATCGGATCGCCCGCCCAGCCAGGCAGCCACCTTGCCTTCGTCGCGGCTTCCTTGGCCCCGCCCCCGCGCGCGACGCCGCTGGATCCGTCCGGCGAAAAGGAAAGCGAAACCATCGGTGTCCGGGGCTGTCGATGGCCCGCCCGCCAGGCGCCAGTGGGCAGTGACCCTGACCCAGACCTCAGTGCCTGGCCGTCTGCCGAGTGCCGCCCGCCCCCACTCACGGCTCCGTGCCTATAAATGCGGGCCGGCCGGCTGCCTGCCGCCCCATTCAATCCAAGTGCACCGCCGAGACAGATAGGCAGGCAGAGGAGCACAACACACCCACGGCCATTTCCGCCCCCGCTGCTCCCCTGTCGCGTAGTACTCGCCGGCCCGACAGAGCAAGAACCAAGCACAGCCGGCTGCTCTCGGTCTCGGTTCGACGGTTCCGCGCGCTAGCTAGCACCTAGGAGGAGGACTCGAGGAGGATCAGTTTCGCCATGGCCGCCAAGGTAAACCAATCGCCTCGGAATTCTCGCTCGTTTCGCACCGATTTTGGTGTTTCCATGATTCCATCCATGTCCGCGGGTTCTAACGGGTTCGTTCATCGCCGCTCGTCGTGATGCAGAAGGTGGTGCTGAAGCTGGACCTGCACGACAACAAGGACAAGCAGAAGGTGCTCAAGGCCGTCTCCACTCTCCACGGTACTTGCTCCACTCCTCTCCTCTCCTCTCCTCTGCTTCCCTCCGCCCTTCTCTGTCATGGAGGCCGGCGTCATCCGTGCTCTGCAGAGCTCCGACGGCTTTCAATTCGTAACGAGTGAGTCCATGTCCGAATTCTAATCTCTGACCGCGCGCAGGTATCGACTCCATCTCCGTGGACATGAAGGACTCGAAGCTGACGGTGATCGGGCTGGTGGACCCCGTCGACGTCGTGGCGAGGCTGCGCAAGGTCGACGGCTCCACCACCATCGTCTCCGTCGGGCCGGCCAAGGAGGAGAAGAAGGACGACAAGAAGGACGGCGACAAGAAAGAGGGCGACAAGAAGGACGGCGGCGACAAGAAGAAGGAGCAGCAGGTCGTGTGGTACGGCCCGCCGCACCCGTGGTACACCTACGCCGCGCCGGCGCCGCAGTACCACCACCCGTACCCGCCGCAGTACGTCGTCCACAGCTCCGAGGAGGACCCCAACTCCTGCGTCATCTGCTGATGATGCCGCTTCAATCGGCTTAGGCGCAGCCGCATAGGCTCCGTCTCCTTTTTGTAAATCTCTGTGTACGTAGTTGGCCTAGCTACCTCAGGCACCATCGACCACCACAACGTCGTCGGTGATCGCCGGGACCGGGACAGGTTGTGGTGGTTGGCTGCTCTGCTCATCTCTATCCTGGTGGCGTGGGGTTGGTCGTTGGCCCGTCCGCAGGTTGATATACGATGGGCTGGCCCAATTATGAAGGCGATCCAGGTCTCAAAGAGTAGCTGTTGGGATTTTCTGGCAGGCTCTGCTGATCTGATCAGCTTGATTGTGTACTGTGCATAGAATATATGCGGTTCTTGTCCTTGCTATTTGGGAGTTTGAGGCATGAAACTATAATATATAGAGAGGGATTTATATATAAAGATTAACCTTAATATAAGTTGCAGCTGTTCGATGCGTGGTGTTGAGTTCATTAAAATTCAAAAGGGGTGCCAATGTAATGATGATGATACCGATGGTCTCGAACGATCTGGATGTAGGATCGATGAAACCAATAGGGCGGACGATGTATTCTAATCATAAAATGGCTGCTGTCTCAACCATATAAAATACATTATATGCTGAATTTGAAAAAAAAAAGAGCCAGATCACCGTGGATGGCCCGTTGGACTACTTCAAAAGCCCACCAATGTGCATCTCTCTTTTTTTTTTTTTGAGACATGTGCATCCTAACTCTTAAGCCATTCTCCGCTCGTGGAAAGTTTCACGTTGTTTTTAAGATTACCACAACATGAAAAATGAACGAAGCACCAAATCTTAATGCATAGTTTCGTTTTATTGTTTTCTAAGAGATTCATTTCCATGAGTTGTGTAGAGTTAAAAACCAAGGCAACAGAGTTTTCGCCCCATGAAACTCAATTATCCTCTCTTTTATTTAAAAACATTACCATGTCACTAAAATACTACTGTGTGGTTATCTATTAAATATACATGTACACATTATAAGTAATGAATGAACGAAGCTATGCACGCACAGATTCCCACACGTGACCACTTGGCCTAGCCTGCGAAAGAAGTACTCCCTCTATTTAAAATTATAATTCATTTTAATTTTTTTGGTTTATCCATTTTATTATGTATCTAAAAAAATAATATATCTAAATACATAATAAAATGAATATGAATGAATAAAAAAGTTAAAATAAACTATAATTTAGAACGGAGAAAGTAGTGAGGAAGTAGCTTCTCATGAAGCTAGAAATGTTGGTTTGGTTAGTTATGCGGTGGCAATCAATCTCAAACAAGACTAGAGTAATATATTTCCAGTCGATTTGCGTCGCTGCTGCTCCATTTATTAGGTGCGCTATCCATCCTTGTGGACTGTGGACTTTCGAGTTTGGAGTTTCGACCATGGACCATGGAAATGGAGTCCGTCTCAACTGGAACCCAACCGCTGGCCCCAGTGGCCAGTGACCCGGGCCGAGTGTTCGGTAGCACTGGCAGCTCACCGGCCAGGCCAGTGCCACTGCTGCCAGGCGCTTTCGGCCACGTCGACCGGCTCGCGAGCCACACGCCAAAGCACGTGACGCGACCCGACGATTATCCTGAGGCTGACTCGGTTCGCCTCCCCTTCCCTCTCTCTCTGTGCGAGGTGCTCTGCCGTCCGTGCCCAAAGCATCTGGTGGCTTCCGCTTCCTCCCCCTCGCCGTCGCCGTCTCGGCCGGCCGTGTCCGCGCCTATGTAGCGCGCCCGCCACTGTCCGATCGACCCAGCACAGCGCTCGCTCGCATGGCGATGCTGCTCCGCAGGGTGTGGGGCTCCGTGCTGGCGCGCGCGGCGGCGCCGGGGGCCGACGCGCCGCCGGGGTCCCCGCGGGCGCGCCGCGCGCAGGCGCAGCGCGGGGAGCTGTACTACCACGGGTCGCTGTCGCTGGGCGCGCTCGACGCCGTCCCCACGGACGTGCTCGCCCAGATCCTGCGCCTGCTGGGCCCGCTCGACGCCGCGCGCTCCACCGCCGTGTGCCGCGCCTGGCGCGTCCTCGCCTCCGACAACGGCCTCTGGGCCTTCTTCCTCCGCCTCGGCCCGGAGCCCTGGGACCTCGTCGTCTTCGCCGAGACGCACCTCGCCGCCGGCCCCGCCGCGCACCCGTGGTGCGTGCCGTTCTCGTTCGCGCCACGAGCTCTGCCTTCTCGTCGCAGTGCTTAATTAGATAATTCTGCCCCGGCGGCCGCGCTCGGTTCGGTGTTGTGCCTGATGTCGCTTGGCGTTTTGTAGGCTCTACTACGATACCTCGCCGCAGCTCTCGTTTAAGCAGATTTACGGCCTCCGAGCGGTGGTCCCGGGTACTCTCATAGTGGATGGTAAGAGATAAGCATAACCCTGACATTTCCAATTTTACTTTTGCTTAGATGCCCAGCGCTTGCTCATGCAACAGATTGCATTTTATATCTGGAAAAGATTGCCATAGTATTTTGATCAAATTCAACTCTTTACATGCGCCATGGAATGTTACTGTTTCTTCTTTTTATTCTTCTTTGTCTGCTGCTGTAACCTCAGTTCTTGGTGTGTCCTCTCTGTTTCTTTTATTGAAGGTGGATCTGGGTATTGCAAGTATGGCTGGAGCAAGTACGCTGCTCCTTCTGGGCGTTGCGCTACATTCTTGGTAAGCTGTGGTGATCGGTGGCAAGGGGCACATCTTAAAGGCACATGATACCCATGAATATTGTGATTACCAAAAGCAATGCAAACTTACTAATCTCAAGATTGGTGTTAACTGAATCATCCGAGCGCAAAGAGATGTCTTTAATTTATGTGCCTCTTGTGAATATCGTGCAGGAATTCGGTAACATTGAAGCACCGATGTATGCGAGGCTTCGTCACTTCTTCTCTACAATCTATACGAGGTCTGAAACTACATCTCGCTTCCACCGTTCCACGTTTTTCCTTGGATATTACAGCAAATTTGTCCAGTGTGTCCTTTTCATGTGTTAAGAGAGAATTTTATCAACAATTCTAGTGGGCATTGCCGCATTGAGTGAGTTCATATCTGCTATGTCTATGAAAACTTAGGCTGATTAAGCTTGTACTGTCTAAGTGATTCACCGTCTCTAGCTTTCACGTCAGCATGAAGTCTTTTGCTATTCTACGATGTGTGCTCATTTATATTTCAGCTTGCATACTTTTTGTTGATTTCACTTTCTGTATCTACCCTACTAGCACATGCTAGGAGATAGCTTTTTCATAATGCTTTATATTTTTAATTATTATCTACAATAGCAAAATTCTAAGGCTGTCACTCTTTTGTTCCAGCATCATTTACCCTATTGGGATATACAGATGTGTGTTCAACACAAAATTCTAGTATATTCAAAGATTGCCGTTTATTATAGTCTCTTACCCAAAAGAAGCTGATAAATGAAAGATGAAAAGTTTACTTTAGGTTATTTTTCTTCGCCTCTGTTTTTGTCTGGAGCTTGAGCTTCATCAAGGATTTCTTTTTACCTGATGGACCATCTGCTGTGATGTTTACTGTAAAATTTTTGCTCTTATTTATTGTATTATGCATCCTATTCTTGAACCTTGACTTTTACAGGATGCAAATAAAGCCTTCGACTCAACCGGTTATTGTTGTTCTTCCACTGTGTCACTCTGATGGTTTGTGTTATAGTTCTTACTTGACCCAGCTTCTTAGTTTACCATCCTGCATTTTGACCATATCACTTACTGAACTTTCTATTTGTCACAGATACCGAGTCTGCTAGGGCCTCAAGAAAGCAATATAAGGAGACTTTGTACTCTGTCTTGTTTGATATGAATGTTCCTGCTGTTTGTGCTGTCGATCAAGTATGCATTATTACACTGTTCGATTACTGGTTAAATCAGCAGGATTCCTTTTTACTACCTCGTGAATTCTATTTAATCAGGCATTGCTCCTGTCCTGAAGCAATTTTGTCCTAATGATTTCGCTTTTGCGAATTAGTTCATGTAATTGCACCACATCAAAACCATGAGTTTTAGTCAAAAACTGAGCTATCCAACTGAGAGCTTTGTGTTTAAATAATATTCAATATCACATCATAATGATAATCCATATTATGCTGTAGACACACACCATCTTTTTTCATGGCCCAGGTGTCAAATATTGTTTGATGTTCAATTCTTCATACTTTGTATGTCTTTGTTAACATGATATATTTGCAAACTATCTTTGAGGACACTTTCGTGGACAATGAGCTCACAGGCATTTGCCTTGCAGGCAGTTCTATCTTTGTATGCTTCTAAACGGATTTCTGGTATTGTTGTGCACATTGGATTCAATACCACTTCTGTTGTTCCCAGTAAGAAATTGTCCATACTTGTATTATTATTAAGATTTTCCGAGTATTTACTATATGTTCCCGTGAGTCTGAGGGGCGTCTGTCATGCTGTTTGGCCTGCATTTTGTAGTTGCACATATCAATGTCATTTACATTTCACCATTCTGATAATATGTTTTGAACAGTCTTTCAAGGTAGAGTAATGTATGAGATAGGTGTTGAAACTGTGGGACAAGGTGCCCTTAAACTCACTGGATTTCTCAAGGAGTTTATGCAAAGGAGAAATATATCCTGTGAGTCACTGTACACTATTCGAACCATCAAGGAGGTAAAATTTGTTTATTCTGCAATAGTTGAAGTTATTTGGAATACAAACATTCTTTTTAAGAATCTCACTTAATGACTATAGACAAGCTAATTGTATTTAGAGTGAAATTGATCTCTGGTCTCTGACTCTGCCCCACTCTCTCTTGTGTTGAAGAAACTTTGCTACGTGGCCGCTGATTATGAAGCTGAATTACGTAAAGACACACAAGCTTCCTGCGAGGTTGATGGTGAAGGGTGGTTCACTCTGTCAGAAGAGAGATTCAAGACTCCAGAAATTCTTTTTCAGCCCCATATGGGAGGAATGTACGGAATATTCAGATATCGCTTGATTTGTGCTTTCATAACAGTTTAGTTACGGTTTCTCAATATTGATCTTGCACTTGCAGGCGTGCTATGGGCTTGCATAAAGCAGTAGCTCTATGTATGGATCACTGCTATGTTTCAGGAACGGGTGATGACAGCTGGTACAAGACGATCATTTTAGCTGGTGGATCGTCATGCTTGCCTGGTTTACCAGGTATTTTTCCTATGCATATGAGGGGCTAATATACTCTTTAGATATTACTTAGTATCAAACGAAAGTGGAATAATAATGGTTAATGCTATTTATTCTAGATCTTATTTATTTTGGTGACTCTGATGGATACCATGTTATACAACAGAGAGGCTGGAGAAAGAGCTTCACCAACTTCTTCCACCTTATATGTCAGAAGGAATAAGAGTACTCCCCCCTTCATTTGGCACTGATTCTGCCTGGTTTGGTGCAAAGATGATTAGCAATGTAAGGACATGGAACCTTGATCTTTTCTGCGTTAAATTCAATTTCACATTCATGTTAACTTCACTCACTAATGGCTGCTTTAACTTTAGGTAAGTACTTTTACTGAGGCATGGTGTGTAAAGAAGAAACAGTTCCGCCAGAAGACACGGCGGAATGGTCCATTGTTTTTGAATGGATTGAATTCCTGGTAATAAAGTCACGAGTAAAAAGAAACGTAAAACATGGAGTTCCTCCACGCATTAAAATATGGTACACAACATCCAGTCCATGCTCCACGGAACCTCCACCAGTATATAAAAGAATGTGCATTCATGCCCACATCATGTCTATATGGATTATGAGCAAATGCATCATTCAATATTGTTGTTATAGTAGGTTTTGTTAAGTTCATTGTGGTTATAGGATGTCAGCAAAAGCGCAGGAATTGTCTCGATGTTCAGCAGAACGATTAAGTAGTTATTGTGCCAGAGTCTGTCTTATATGTCTCATTAAGTTTGGTACAGTTCTAAATGTTGTAAAACATTTTGTAAATGAGACGATATGTTTGTTGCTGGTGCAACTGGATGCCTGTTGTTCATCGATTTGGTAATGATTGGAGCTTGCAGTCAGTTCAAGGTGGGGGTTTGGGAAGGCTGAATGCACCCTCCGTTTTGGAATACAGAGAATTCAAAATTCTTCAAAGTCAATATATTCTAATTTCGATCAAGCTTGATAAGGAGCTTTTGACATCATTGTAATAATGTATATGCATATGTATAATAATTTCAAAATAATGTATCTCTTTGATGCGGTAGATTATTAGTACTCTCTATTCACATCTTGATTAGTGCCCTTCTATCATCTATATTGATGAATTCACACTCCATTGAAGTTGGCTGTTCCACACCCGAGGAGGTTAGAAGTAATTCCAACTTGTATTTGAATTCACACTCCATCGAAGTTGGCTGTTCCACCCGAGGAAGTTAAGAGTAATTCCAACTTGGATTTGAATTCATACCCCCATTGAAGTTGGCTGTTAAAAGAGGAGGTTAAAAGTAATTCAACTTGGATTCTTCTGCTATATGCTAAGCTAACATCATCTTGTTAGCACAATGAACATTCCAATATCTGTTTCCATACTTGCTCCAGCCCACAATCCAGAGTGGACGATGAGGCACCCCCACTTCGGCTTGCTAAAATCTTATTTGTTCGGAACACTTTGTAGGCGCTTTTAACAGAGAAGACACCTTTCTTATCAAAATGCCAGGCTGCCCTATTCTGCATACCTCCATGCACTGGAATTGCTAGAATTTGTTGCACGTCTTCCTCCCAAAACGTGTCCTTCACCAGTTGGGCATCCCACCCGCCTGTTAATAGTCACCCACTCCGCATGAACCTGAAACGCAAAGGCATTCAATTAGATACAAGGTGTGTTGTCTGCAATAGAATGAATGAAGACGGTGCTCATCTCTTTTTCAAGTGCAAACAAGTTCGCAAAGTGTGGGAATGCCTCGGTATGAGCTATGAGAGGACAAGTTTGGCTGGAAAACTGTCGGCTAGAGAAGTGACCGAAACGATCATGACGATGCAAGATGAGAAGAAGGCCCTGTGTTGTATAGCACTATGGTGGTGCTGGTACGAGCGTAACAGAATCCGGGAGGGTGAACCACGACGAGAGCCTACAAACCTAGCTCATGCCATCATGGCCACTGCGGCGGAATGGCGACAATCTGAATCTCACCCGGTCCAAGGCAGGCAACAAAATCAAAGTAGATGGGAGAGGCCGACAGGTGACACGGTGAAAGTAAATTGTGATGCTGCTTTTGACACTGAAACAAGAAATGGGGGATGGGGATGTGTTCTTCGAGACGCAGCAGGTCATGTTGTCAGTGCTCACAGAGGAAGACTTGAAGTTTTGATGAGCACCCTGCAAGGCGAAATCATCGCGTGTTTACAAGGTACACAAGCTGCTATCTCCGCAGGGGTCGATCACGTGGTGATTGAGACGGATGCACAAGCTGTGGTTAAAGCTATCTACTCAGATGAGTATGCCCTCAGCAACGTTTTCTGCTTGATTGAAGAACTCCGTAGTCTGTTAATGGGGAATTTTATTTCTTGGCGTGTGCAACAACGCCCTCGGTCTTGTAATAAAGTAACCCATGCGTTAGCTAGTGCAGGCAGTGTCTGTGATCCGGATGAGGAACCAATGTTGGCTTCCATGCCGGCTTCGATTGAGTCTGTAATTTGCTGAAGATTCAGCTATGTCTGAGTAATGGAAATGCGTGTTTCCCTCAAAAAAAAAAAAA